>JAJJMB010005585.1:794663-944713 GCA_023531105.1 Papaver atlanticum | reverse complement strand
TAATCGGTAGTCTCGTGATGTTCATTATCTACCGATTGTGCTAGTATGCCCAAATTCAAAATTTTCAAAAACCAATGAAATTTTATACTTTAACAATCGGTAGATAATACCACTATACTAACTACCGATTGTGTAAGGGCACTTAGGTAATCTCCAAACATTAAGACATCCCATAACCGTGTCTATGGGTTGGGAATAAAAAAGTCGCCCCTAATTCTTTCAGGGTCGCCCCTAATGACGCCAGGTTTTCTAAGCATAACCCATCAAAGTTTTTAATGAAGCATGGATCATCAAATAATAAGACAAATATACTTGTAAAACTATCAATTACGCACATGGGTTTTTAAAACCGGTGAAGCAACAACTTATTTTTTTCGATTAATCAATAAACATTATTCAAGAACTAATCAATTTAAATCATAATGGTCTAATGCTATATAATCAATTCAAATTATCCTAATACCCAAAGTGGTTTCAACCATAAACCCTAGTTACATGAATCTAGCAAGACATGGCTTTCTCAAAAGCCATAAAAATAATAAAGAAAATCATAAGATCAACAAACCGGAATCCACGATGGAACTTGAAAACCCTTCTTTTTCTGTAAATGGCGTTTGTAGCCGCGAATCCCAAAACTGGCCGCCATCGACCTCTCCCCCAAAAACAATTCCATGAACCGGACTCCCCCCATTTCTGTTTGTCTCTCTGAGAATATATAGTCTTGCTAGGGTGTCCCAATAAGACCCAGCAGATAATGCCCAAGGCCCAGTCCACTGATGCCTTCCAAATTCAGGACACTAACCCTGTCCATCTAGCCACCGACCACAGCTCTCCATCTTCTCGTTATTTCCTCGTCAGTCACAAATTTAGGCCACTATCTGAAGTCCTTAATCTCGACCATAGCCACAGTACCAGTTTGTCTTCTGACTGAACTTTCGAATCTCGTCAGTACTCGTTATGCAAGCTCCGGCAAATCCTCACTTCACTCGGACCAAAGCAGTCAACATCCTTCAATTGATTCACATGAATCAACAGTAGCAACCCATCTCAAGACTGTTCTCTCCTGCTGACACAAACCCCACGTATAGCAAATATCACTTTCACCGTTGCTGTTCTTGTCGACTTCATCACCGAAAACCATCCAGAGTTGCTAATCACGACATCAGTTCAACCACCTTCGCTAGGAGCTGCTGTCAAGAACCAAAAACTCCACATACAAATATGAAGCAGACAGACTACACCTCGTCCATCTTCTTTTCCACCTATAGCTGCCATGATGACCAGCTCCTTGGTCGCTGCCATCTCAGCCAACTACCCTGTTGTTGCTGTCAAATTTCGCTTCAAACCCATTTTCTCTTTACCAACAACCACCAGCAGCACACAGCATCATCATCTTCACTGATTTCCGAACATATGAGACCACTTCCGACTGATTACATGGAAAGTTTAACCCCCAACATTGTTGGGAGAGACTTACAAAATCCGAACTGCTATGCGCAATACTAAAACTACACAAGCAATGAAACAAAATGCAGAAATAACACAACTATGGCGATATAAGAAGCAATCACACAACACCGGCAATTACTTGGAAAAACCCCTCCAAGGTGAAGGGTAAAAAACCACGGGCAAATCTTCCACTATAATCAATAATGGGTTACACACAATTCTCCCAATTTGGGGATAACAACAACTTCAAGGTGCATATAGCACTTGGATAACAATTTGCCTAAATTACACTCACCCCTAAGGATGGATCAACAATTCATTCACCAATAAGATGAGATTCACTATCAATTTGAAAATAGCAAGAGTAAGAGATACTTACTACTAGAGTTTGAACAAACCCTAGATTTTCCCCCTTTTAAAGAGATGTGGAAATTGATCAATCAATCTTCACCTTACTAACCATTAGATCCTTAGCTAAGAACCCTTCTTCTTCCTCTTCAAGATTCACTTCAAATCTCACCAAAGAAAACCTATAATGGTGGCTACACACACTCACTCTCTAACTCTCTCTCACTGCCTCTTTTTCTTTCTTCACGATGTAAAGAAGATAACCCGTCTCCTGATGCCTTTTGGTTCTTTTAACCTAACAAGGCATGTGCTGCTTAGCTCCCCCACTGGATAAGGGGACACCTAGACTATTGAGCCATAAGGCAGTGACCAGGCCCAACAATCTCCCCCTCACGACTTATGGCGAGGTACCCATCACCACCAAACCTGCCCTGCTGCAGAAATACACATGCTTGTACTTTGGTAGCGACTTTGTCATCATATCAGAACCATTCTCTTCTGTATGGATCTTCTCAATTTGCAAGACCTTCTCATCGAGAACTTCTTGTATCCACTGGTACCTAATATTGATGTGCTTGGTCCTCGAGTGAAAACTCGAATTCTTGCTGAGATGGATGGCACTCTGGTTGTCACAATAAACGATGAACCTTTTTTACTTCACACCGAGTTCTCTAACAAACCTTTTCATCCATATCATCTCCTTGCAACTCTCCGTAGCTGCAATGTACTCTGCCTCTGTAGTAGACAATGCCACACATCTTTGTAACTTGGACCGCCAAGACACAGCTCCCCCTGCATAGGTAAATAAATAACCCGATGTAGACTTGAGACTGCCTTGAGCACCTGCCCAATCTGAATCTGTGTAACCCACTAACTCTGGCTTTTCACCACCATAGCACAAACACATATTAGAAGTACCCCTTAGATACCGTAGTATCCACTTTACAGCTTCCAAATGCTCCATACCAGGATTGGCTAGAAATCTGCTTACCACTCCAACTGCGTAAGCTATATCTGGCCTTGTACACACCATGGCATACATCAAACTACCAACTGCGGATGCATAAGGAATTTTTTCCATCTTCCGTTTCTCAACATCATTCACAGGACATTGATCACGAGTTAACTTAAAATGGTTTGGAAGTGGACAACTTACCGGCTCAGCCTTGTCCATGTTGAATCTTTTCAACACCTTCTCAATATAACTTTCTTGTGATAGCCACAACTTCCTTGCTTTCCTATCACGATAGATTTGCATGCCAAGAATACGCTTTGCTGCACCCAAGTCTTTCGTACCAAAAGACTTGCTCAGATCTGACTTCAACCCGTCAATCTTTTTCTTATCTTTTCCAACAATGAGCATGTCATCAACATATAGCAAAAGAATAAGAAAATCACCGTCAGCAAATTTTTGAATGAATACACAATGATCTGAAGTTGTTCTCTTGTAGCCATGTTCCTTCATGAATGATTCAAACTTCTTGTACCATCTTCTAGGAGCTTGCTTCAAACCATATAGACTCTTCTTTAGCTTGCACACCCTGTGTTCTTTGCCTTTGACTTCAAAATCCTAGGGTTGTGCCATATTCATATCTTCCTCCAACTCACCGTGAAGAAATGCTGTCTTGACATCTAGTTGTTTTATCTCAAGATCGAAACGCTGCTAATGCCAAGACAACCCGAATAGAAAGAAATCTCACCACTGGTGAGAAAATCTCATCAAAGTCAACACTCTTTATCTGCTCATAACCCTTCACAAGTAAGCGTGCTTTGTACCTAGGTTGTGAGTTACCATCTTCAGTCTTAATTCTATACACCCACTTGTTCTTCAGGATTTTCTAGTTCTCTGGCTTGTCAACCAAATCAAAAGTGTCGTTCTCATTAAAAGAGCCCACCTCTTCTTTCATGGATTTCAACCACTTCTGACTTTTAGGAACACTAAGAGCTTTTTCATAAGACTCTGGTTCACTTGCATCTGTGAGCATCGCATACTCATGTGGTGTATACTTTGTTGAAGGTAATCTGGTCCTGCTGGATCTTCTCAACTCAGCTTCTTGCACTTCTTGCTCAAAACCCTCGGGTTGTGACATATACACATCTTCCTCCAACTCACCGTGAAGAAATGTTGTCTTGACATCTAGTTGTTTTATCTCAAGATCCAAACTAGCTGCTAATGCCAAGACAACCCGAATAGAAAGAAATCTCACCACTGGTGAGAAAATCTCGTCAAAGTCAACACTCTTTCTCTGCTCATAACCCTTCA
The DNA here is from genome assembly GCA_023531105.1 of Papaver atlanticum. Lineage (NCBI taxonomy): Eukaryota > Viridiplantae > Streptophyta > Magnoliopsida > Ranunculales > Papaveraceae > Papaver > Papaver atlanticum. The sequence continues at coordinate 940,653 of JAJJMB010005585.1, read as the reverse complement.
CAAGTAAGCGTGCTTTGTACCTAGGTTGTGAGTTACCATCTTCAGTCTTAATTCTATACACCCACTTGTTCTTCAGGATTTTCTAGTTCTCTGGCTTGTCAACCAAATCAAAAGTTTCGTTCTCATTCAAAGAGCCCACCTCTTCTTTCATGGATTTAAACCACTTCTGACCTTCAGGAACACTAAGAGTTTTTTCATAAGACTCTGGTTCACCTGCATCTGTGAGCATCGCATACTCATGTGGTGTATACTTTGTTGAAGGTAATCTAGTCCTGCTGGATCTTCTCAACTCAGCTTATGGTTGTTGTTGTTGCACTTCTTGCTTAACATCACCCACTGGAACATCTTCATGATTGTGTTCTTATTCTTCATTACCATTACCATCAACATCATCATCACGTTGTTCAAGAAAAGGAACAACTGGATTTGGAACCAAGATTATGTCTTCTTAAAGCTTTGGCATTTCGATCTTCTCAAAGTCTTCAATAGTTTGGTCTTGAAGGAATACTGCATCCCTAATTATGATAACCTTCTTGTCAACTGGATCCCAAAATCTGTAACCAAACTTCTATGTTCCATAGCCTAGGAACACACACTGCTTCGCTTTGTCATCAAGCTTTGACCTCTGATCTTTTGGGATATGAACAAATGCCCTACAACCAAACACTCTCTAGTGATCATAAGTAGGCTCTTTGTCTCTCCAAACCTTCTCTGCTACTTCTTCATCTAGCGGTCTTGAAGGTGATCGATTGATCAAGTACACAGCAGTATTCATTGCTTCACCCTAAAAATGCTTCTGCAACTTGGAATGAGATAACATGCACCTAATTCTCTCAAGAATAGTGCGATTCATCCAGTTTGCAACACCATTATGTTGTGGAGTCTTCGGTACTGATTGTTCATGACGTATACCCATGCTCTTGCAATACTCTTCAAGTGGCCCAATGTACTCTCCCCCGTTGTCAGAACGAAGGCACTTCAAGGTTCTACCTGTTTCTCTTTCCACCATGCTGTGAAACATCTTGAACACAGGAACAACATCATCTTTGGCCTTGATTGCATATGACCAAACCTTCCTTAAAGCATCATCTATGAAAGTAACAAAGTAAAAAGCACCACCAAGTGTTTTGACCCTTAAAGGTCTACATACGTCAGAATGAACAAGATCAATAATACTATAATTGCGTTTGAGTAAAGCTTTATTAAAAGAAACTCTAGTTTGTTTACCAACTAAACAATGAGTGCACTTACCCAATTGCGTACCTTTGGCAAAACTTGTCTTTTGGTGAGGATTTGAATTCCCTTCTCACTGAGATGACCAAGTCTTCTATGCCACAGCTTGGAGGTTGAATCTTTGTCAACAACATTCAACTCACCTTTCAACACCTTCACTTGTGTCTTATACAATATGCCACATTTCTTGCCTCTTGCAATAACCATGGAGCCCTTGGTTAGCTTCCATTTTCCATCACCTAAGTGATTGTTGTACCCTTCATCATCTAACACTCCTGGTGACATTAGATTCAAACGAAGATCCGGTACATGTCGCATATTTCTGAGAACCAATGTGCAGCCAATACTGGTCTCGACCTTCGCATCACCCATTCCTATAATCTTCGAAACATCATTGTTTCCCATTCTGACTGAACCAAAATCACCAGCCTTGTAGGAGATAAACACATCTTCTCGAGGAGTAGCATGATAGGATGCACCTGAATCCACTATCCACTCTGAATCGGAAACTGCAGAACTCATTCATACATCATTACAATCAGAGAATGAAGTAATATCACTACTTGTTACCACAACTGTAACATCATTGACTTGTCTGTCATTTACATCCCTTTCCTTGGTTCTTGCTCCGGCTTCCTACATTCATTTGAATAATGACCATTCATACAACAATCCTCGTCTTCTCTAGAATTTTATTGACCTCTTGACTTGTCACGGTTTAAAGCTTTGCCACAAGTAGATTTCTGATCATATAACTCCTCTAACTTTGTCCACAAATAATATGCTAATTTCTCACTAGACACATGATGAATAATATAATCATCAACCCATTGTAGAATGAAACTAACAACTTTACGATTAGTAACACTCCACACTTTATCTTCTATCTTCTTAGGCTTTACTCCCTTGCTCTATGTTGGACCATAGAGATCTTCACAATATAACCAATCTTTTATCTTCGCCTTCCATATCACATAGTTCTCACCGGTCAATATAACCATTCTATTACTAGTGCTAGCTTCCGTCATTGCACACGATTGACTCAACCCAAAAGCTCTGATACCACTTGTTGGGGGATACTTACAAAATCCGAGCCGCTATGCGCAATACTAAAACTACACAAGCAATGAAACACAATGCGTAAATAACACAACTATGGCGATATAAGAAGCAATCGCACAACACCGGCAATTACATGGAAAAACCCCTCAAGGTGAAGGGTAAAAAACCACGGGCAAATCTTCCACTATAATCAATAATGGGTTACACACAATTCTCCCAATTTGGGGATAACAACAACTTCAAGGTGCATATAGCACTTAGATAACAATTTGCCTAAATTACACTCACCCCTAAGGATGGATCAACAATTCATTCACCAATAAGATAAGAGTCACTATCAATTTGACAATAACAAGAGTAAGAGATACTTACTACTAGAGTTTGAACAAACCCTAGATTTTCCCCCTTTTGAAGAGATGTGGAAATTGATCAATCAATCTTCACCTTACTAACCATTAGATCCTTAGCTAAGAACCCTTCTTATTCCTCTTCAAGATTAACTTCAAATCGCACCAAAGAAAACCTCTAATGGTGGCTACACACACACACTCACTCTCTAACTCTCTCTCACTGCCTCTTTTTCTTTCTTCACGATGTAAAGAAGATAACCCGTCTCTTGATGCCTTTTGGTTCTTTTAACCTAACAAGGCATGTGCTGCTTAGCTCCCCCCACTGGATAAGGGGACACCTAGACTATTGAGCCATAAGGCAGTGACCAGGCCAAACAAACATCACCCATACGACATCCATGCAATGGCAAAAACATCATTTAAAACCATCGATAAATCAAACCCATGGAAGCTTGAGTTCCTCTCTTGCCATTTATACTCACAGATCATAGCACAAGACCACTAATTGCGATAGTAGCCCTCAACTCATCTAACTACAGCTCCCTGAACTTCTAAATTCCATCGACTGCACTCATCTCAGCCATCAACTGCACAGATTCTTTCTTGTCTCATCACCACGTCAGCCACAAGAGCAGCGACTGACTTCTCTAACTGAAATAAACGGAAACAGATCAGCTCCATCTCCATAGCACAACTCCATAGCTTATAGTAGAAAAACCCTATTTTCTTCCCTTGAAATCAATCCACCACCACCGCTAACCAACACCAGTAGCCACCAACTTACGTAACTTATGTATACGTGAGAATACTCACAGTAATAACCAACGGACCAGAGCACTTCCCGTTCTTCTATCCATCTACACTAGTGGAGAATGAGATTTTAACCACTTTCTGGGCTTTGAAAAAACGACTTCCTCGGGCCAGGGTAATTATATAATCTGTGAGACCCAGTAGTTTTTAAAAGTAAAAGGAAAACTTGTTTCTGACACTGTCGTTTTATGAGTGGGTATTTCCGTAAAAATCCAGGCTTTCCTATGGACTTCAAAAACCACTGTGAGAGGCAGAATTTTCTATGATAAAAAATTTGTAAAAGGAAATTTCTCTTTTCATTCACTCACACCTACCTAGATCCATCTTCTTCTTCTTATCCATTCACTCACCACATCGATCTCTTTCAATCTCTCAGAAAAACCAAAAATTCCTGAATCTCAAATCCACTTCATTTCTTCATCCTTCACCTTCACCAGAAATTACTTGAAATCATTCGATCTGAGAAGAAAATAGACAAACCCTAGCCATCAACTAAAACCCAGTAAACCAAATCAATCACTCTTCATCCCCGCCTCTCTCTCAATCTCTCTTATAATCTCTCTAATTAAACAACAAAAATAGCACCGAAGAAGTATCAGAAAAATAAGTAGAGGATGTTATTGAAGATGGAGAAATCGTAAGGAATGATTTTACTATCTTCTGGTTAGGTTTCCTTTATTATTTCAATTTTTCTTACAATCCTAAGAGTTCTGATCGCGATATCCTTTTTACTTCATTTTTAGGGTTTTCAGTAAGAAAAGATGATGACCACAAGTATAGAGATCTTGTGAAATAATGAAAATGGTAAGATTAACTATTAATCTTCTAATTAGATTTGAACTCCGAACATTGAATTTAGAACTTGTTATATTGGTTATATTTATTTTTGACAATCTGGGTTAATTTGATTTCAACTGGAATTAACATTGGGTTTGTTATATATGTTTACATAAGTTATGGTGTGAATATCCTAGTAAGTCATGGCAGAACCTGTTCTGCAACTTGCTCATAGTCTTCGAGAGCAATGAGAATCTCAATCTCACCGTAACGAATTGTGAGCTTTTCTAGCAGGGTAATTGTTGATAAATTATGTTGTATATCTGTGATTTAATTTGAAATTTGTTTCCTGTGTAAGGGTGTTTGTATCACATAAGCATCAAGGTTTTAGTGTTGGATTTTTATTGTATTATGCGCGATGTGTAGGATCGAAGGCCAGAGGAAAGGAATTTCGCAGACCTATCAACTTTAGCTGAATTTGATGTGGTATTTGCAGGAAGCAATAAAAAAACTAAAGGTGTATTTAACAAAGTTTTACAGTCTGAGCAAGTGGGGATTTGATGAATGATGATAGATTGAACAGATTTTACATTACTTTCTTTTAAGTTTTTGATTGGGATTCTATTTGTTTCCGTGTTTAATTTATAGGAAGCGAAAGTTTTACAATCTGAGGAGGTGGGGATTTATTGAATGATGATAGATTGAACAAATTTTACATCCAGGTGAGGATTTGTTGCTGTGTTTAATTTATGGGAAGTGATTGTTTTACCTCCCTGGGTTGCGCTTTTTGTTCGTTCTGCGCATTTTTGTTCATGAATATTATTTTGCTTGGGTATTGATTCATTGTTTTACTTAACTTAAGAAAGCTACATGTTTAGCTAATTATAATTTTTAATTATAATTTTGCTATTATTATCTTTCTGCCATGCTAGACCTTATATATAGCAATACCACAAGGTTGAAATTAGTTATGTTGGTGAATTAACATGTTGAGAACATTTGCTGGTTATCTGTATGCTTAAGATTAGTTGACATACTTGTGTACTCATATTGTGGCATACGTAATACATAAGCCCATGGTATGATTTTCAGTTGAGTAGTTTTCTGAAACTTGTGTCTGGCATGATTCTATTCAGTTGAATAACTTTATAGATGATCTTTTTATTTCAGAGCTAGGATCCCTCATGTTACAATTTGGGTTTTTTCCAATTTTATTCTTAATACTAAATTCATAATTATAGTTAAGATATATGCTATTGCTGGCACCAAACGACAAACACCAATCAATGTATTTGTTGTATTACTTCCTTAAGATTGTTCCTTGTCATTTGTCATTTGGTAGCTATTGGGTTTCTTTGTTGCCTCATTGCTATATCCTTTTTTTTCTTCCCTTTACAAAGTTTGTTGCTCTGTCAGGTGTTAAGATTTTTTCAAACATCTTGCATGGCTTTTTTAGTATTTCTTAAGAGAGCATTATTCTATTTGGTTTTATTTCCTCATCATAATTAAGAAGACACTACAGATTGGGAAATATGAAATATCAGTGCTCATTTAGTGTATCATTCGACCTCTTTTCCCAATTCCTGAAGTCAATATTCAAGTTGTAGTTTGTTTATATTTTTGGAACTGTTTATACTAAATACTAAAATATTGGTAATGTTGTTCATCTGTCAGTTGATCAAATACACAAGTTTTTATCTATGTCCGCTTTCGTATATTTTTCTTAGAGTGCAACTAGGAATACATGAACGCTGATTATGTTGGTATCAAGAAAAATTACGTTAATATTCTCTTGATGCTATTGCGCCTTCGACAAGCTTGTGACCATTCTCTTCTCGTTATGGGATATAATTCTAATTCTGTTTGAAAATCCTCTCTAGGGATAGCAAAGGCGCTTCCAAGGGAAATACTTTCTTGGTTGCCAATGGCAGTAAAGTTCTTTGATTCCTTTTGTCAATTTGATGCTGGCAATTGGAGGTTTCAGTCTGTTTTGTTTTTTGTTTTTTTTTGGTATAGCCTTGTCTCTAGTTTCTCATTTGTCTCCACATATTAAATCTGTTGTTTGACATTTTATCTGATTTTGTGTGATAGGACCCCCCTGAAGATGCTGTTGTGTTGTTACTATCTGCGAGGTCTGTATTCTGTAATCAATGCATCTGTGAACACCTCACAGGTGACGATACACAATGTCCTTCTATCCAGTGCAAGGTTCAACTCAGTGTGACGTCAATCTTCTCCAGAAGGAACATTAAGAAGTTTTGTGTCCAACGAGCCTAGTCAAGATTGTTCTATTGGCAAATATGATCTACAACTCGTTGAGAAACTTGAGCCTTGTTCAGAGGGATTTTTTGAATCATCCAAAATCAAAGCTGCTATGGAAGTTCTTGAGTCACTCTCTAACCCAAGAAATTGTTCCATCAAAGTTCCCCCGAAATTAGTGAAAATGTTGCTCCCTGAGATTGCTAACCGTGAACTTGCTGCTGTATGTTCCTGGCCGGACGAGATTTGTGTTCAATATAGCTGGAGCGGAGAACTGCACTTTGTTAACACACCAGAGTTCAGGTGTGTTAAACTTTGTCTTACAAACTTCTTACAAACTCAACAACTTTGTCATACAAACTTCTCTGCGTTGTCGTTAAAGCATCTTGGTTGGTTATGATGTTTTTCCTTGGTACATGCAGGTTGTTTGACATGAGGACCGGCCACCAGCTCCAGGTTTATCAACAACCTGGAAGTAGTGATGATCGTACTGTGACTTCTACTGCGTTCTCATCATCAGGCAGGCTTTTGTTTGCTGATATTCCAATGGGAATTGCTTCGTATGGGATACTTTATTAGCGAAGGTATGAAGTTGGTTAATGATGAGGGTCAGCTCTATGTCCTTAGGCCTATTCTGAAATGCAATATGTTGGGAGGGAGTGGCTAATGCCAGCTCCTATATAACCCGAGAGGAAGTAGTTTAACATAATATCTCAAGGTCTGTTATGAAAGTTACTTCTTCCACTCCTGGAAGGTGATATAATGATATTTATTGTTTGTTTCTTTTACCTTTTCCTGTGATCAGCGTGATGACAAAGGTTTTGCACATCCGGAAGGGGTCCAGAAACTTGTGAAGAACTACTCGCAGTTCATATCGTTTCTTATATATACCTGGCCTATACATCTATTTTTTTCATTACCCGAATGTTGCATTTTTAATTCATCGGTCTTATTATCTTATCAGTTACATGTATGTGATTGTAGCTATCCCATTGAAGTCGGAACTAATGCCGGCATTGATATGGTCAGTAACACATCCATTTACTGTCTTATTTTGGTCACTGTCTTGATGCTTTAGTAGTTTCATTCCTCCATGCTGAAGGCTATTGAAATATTATTCGTAAAACTGACCAATACCTTCCACATGTTGTACCTTTGGCATTTGCATCGTGTAATCTTGATGATGGGTCTTTAGTGGTAGCTTTTCATTTGATAGCTTGTAGCAGAAAGTAAAATAGGACGCTTGCCTTGTAGAACGTGCTCACAACCAAGACTTTCTTCAGGTGCATAAGTCATAGCCGTAATCCATGCCCTGGACCTTATAAGTGTTGTAGATTTGAGAGACAAAACAGGACGCAAGAATAGCAAAGACTGTTATGTGAGTTATGCATCTGTTAGTTTACTTATATGCTATCTATTTAAGTTTCTAAAACTTAGGAATTCTCTTAAGAATTAAACTGCTTGAATGTAAAAGAGTGTTTAGGAATTCTCTTAAGTTCTAAGTCAATGACTTAGTTGAATCCATTTCGTAAGCTACTGGAACTGCTTATTTTAAAATGAACAGAGTTTAGGCTAAATGAATTTGTACTGATAACCTTCCTAATAATTTCAGGTGGTAGAAATTCCAAGAGGGAGCAGGTGGAATTAAAGTTTGATCATATAAATGGGAATGGATGCAGCTATGGACCTCCCTACAAGTGTCAACTAGCAAGTCTGTTCGGTAAGGATCTCAATTGGTGAAGTTTGTGAATTTTTTCTCCTAAGACTTCTACCAATTTACTATGTGTGCCTTTGATCAGGAATTCAGGATCTCAATTTCTTCATGAGTTATAGACGGGATATTTTACATTTGAAAATTAGTTGCAATCATATGTTTTCTTTAAATTTCAATTTGAGTGGATACTTGTATGTGTTTAAGTGGTTCTGGTGCTTGCCTCATTTCCTCTCTTTTTTGCTGTTAATTGATGTACTCTTGGTTGGTTTTTGTTTAAAGCTTAGGGCTGGAGCAATGGACCTGATTTGAGCTAGGTTGTCAGAAAATGAAGGCATAGATGGTGAAGTCTTACCTTAAACTTAGTGTTGAAATTTTATGGTTTGTTAAGCCTGTAATAGGATATTGGTCAAGGTTTTCCAACTGAGTCTCCAACTTTTCCAGACTTGGAACTTGCGGTATTTTAGAAAGTTGAAATTGTAAACTGAATACACTTTTTAATACAAATTGAGTTTTAAAGTCATTATCAATTTTATTTTGTTAGATCCAGTTTTGAAATCATTATTTGTTTAATTGCGATTCAGCTTTTAGTAATTCAGTTGAATCGGCTTTGGATTCAACTGAATCAATTTCATTTTTTTTAAATAAAATATCACTAGTAAAACCACTGTGTCCATCAGTATCTGTCGATAGACTGTTGAAGAAAGTGGTTTTTTTTAAGAGTTCAATGTTTGCAAGACACAGTCGTTTTGGAAAAAACCACTTCCAGATTCCAACTGTTGAACACAATCGTTTTTAAAGATATTAGCTTTTTGTCTTGGCAGTGGTTTAACTTCTATTTTCCACTAGTGCTAAGCCACCACCTCAAAGTCATCACTACCAGCACCATTTAGTTCTCTGGCCCTCTTATTTCTCCCTGAATTTGAATTCAAATATCCATCTTTGTTGATTTCAAATCTCAATATTGCATAATGATCCAGGGGAAATGAAACCAAACAAACAAAACCCTCTTTTAGTAGAATTTGAGCAGTTGCTGCCGATTAAGAATTGAGGAGAAAAAAAATATCTTTTTTGAGGCTTGTGGCGCAAAATGGACACGTCCACTTTCTTATTTTCCAATGGTCCACTTAATTTGTCTCCTGTTGATGTCTGGCCATGATGTGGCTTTGGTGTTTCCACCAACATAATGAGGTACCAAGGCAGACCACCAGTGATTTTCGCGGTAAACGCTATTTTAGCTTTTATTTTAACCATTTTTCATCTGGTATTCAGAATTGTTTGTTTTATCTACAAAAGCACTAAAATAGTGTTATTATTCAAAATATCGAGTCCTAGCTAATATAAATATGGGTATAAAATGTAGCACTTACGTGCTTATCAGATGTGAGTAGATGTTTCTAACGTGTGATTACACCACGGGCAGAGAGTGTCATTCAATGCTATGTAATTACTCATCTTGTATTTAGTTGGAACAACATGTTGTAAACATTTCCACAAGAAGAGCAAAACTTTATGAGGAGCTGATGCGTGTCGTAGGTGCACAAATTAATTCACTTGTATTCTACTTTACTAATGAATAATATAGTAGCAAATAAGATTCGTTCCCACGAAGAGTAGAGAGATTTAGTTGTCAAAAAGTGTCACAAATGGGGTTTGTTTTAGATTTTCGAACAAAGTAAATAACAAAGCAATTGAAAATAATAAAGTTTGCAAGAAATGGAGAGAAATATGATCAGGGAATCCTTCTTTTACTCCTTTAGGTCCAATCTTCCTCAATGAAGGTGGTGAATGAGCTCCACTCAGAATGACTTGTTGTCCTTTGTAAGTGAATGATATACTTAATTTAGAAAGATTAAAAATAATATCACCCAATCCCCTGAGCCAATCTTCTCCAAGAACTATGTCACAGTCACCTAGTGCAAGTAATCTCAAATTTCCAGTAAAAGAATGATTCTGCATTTGCCAATGAAGAGAATTGCAAACTCCAGTACTTGTAGTCTTTTAACCATTAGCAACAGTAACTGACAGGCTGGCAGTTGGAGTGATAGAACAACCCAGAGAAGAAGCTAAGTCAAAGTCAATAAAACTGTGAGTACTGCCTGTGTCAATGAGGACAGATACTGCATGATTATTAATGAAACCTGGAATTCGAATAGTGTCCCCAATGGCATTGCCAGAAAGAGCATGAAGGGAGATTTCCATGTCACTCTCTACTGTTGGAGGGTCATCAACATCAGTAATTGCTTTTTCTTGTTCACTGGTTTCTGCCTCTGCTTCTGTGGCCACCATTAAGTAAAGCTGTTGTTTCTTGCAGAAATGACCTGGCCTATAAACCTCGTCACAATTGAAGCAAAGCCCTTGAGTTTTGCGTTTTTGCATTTCCTCAGGTGTGAGTCTTCTGATGGGTAGTGGTGCAAAACTAGAAGATTGAGTGTTTGTTGGTGGTAATGGGAGCAAGGGTGGGAGGGAAACAGGTTTAGGAGAATTTTTTTGGTGGCTAGACTGTTTAGTGGTAGGGAAAAATTTATTGGTAGTCTTAGCAGTCTTCTGTTGATTATTGAGAGTTTGCTCTTGCATCCTAGCGAAAATGATTGCATTAAGGTAGTAGGATGAAACATACTAACGGAGTGTTTAATCCCATCCTTTAACCCACCAATGAAACTCATCACAAAATAGTGTTCATTCAGCATAGGATAATGACGAAATAAAAGTCCCTTTAAGTTCTCAAACTGTTCAAAATAATCATCTACAGTAGTGGTTTGAGATAACTTACTGAATATGCCTAGGATATTGTCATTCGCAGGATTTTCGAATCTAATACAAGCGTGCTCAGCTAGCTCAAACCAGGAAGTAATAGATCTAGTAGACTGCAAATTTGTTAACCACTTGTCTGCCTTTCTCTCCATGTGCATAACTGCCATAGTAACAATATGGTGTTCATCTCTAATATTGTTGAGTAAGAAATACCTGTCACACTTTTGAATCCAGCTTTTAGGGTTCTCTCTCCATCAAATCTTGGGAAGTCTAGCTTTGGTAAACGTTGGACGTTGTTGAAATCACGACCTCCTTGTGGATAATTGAACATCAACCCTCCGAGCCGAAAGGAATTCGTATGAGATTCTCCACCTGAATCTCTTGTTTCTTCTTGTCTCTTCCCTGTAAAATTCTCCATGTACTTGACAAAGTCTTCTTTGGATAGCATAGACTCCTTAATCTCTTTGTTTTGCGCAGCGAGGTCGTTGTATTGTGAAGAGAGATTGTTGTATTTTGAAGAGAGATCTTCGATTTGTTTAGTGAATTTTTCTGAAAATTTGTGAAGATCTTCATTCACTTCTTTAATGGTGTGATGATTTGCTCCACCCATTGAGAGGATAGCCGGCTATGATGCCAATTGTTAAAGAAATCGATGAAATCGATGACAATAACAAATAATTAACTACTAATTGTCGGCTTTGACATTTCATCCTTTCCTGAGAAAAAATAACATCATTTGTTTAGCAATGATTTCTCCATTCATCTGAACTGTATGCATCAAGATTGATTGTCTCTAGCTTTATAAGCGAATTGAGTCAGTAATGAAGAGTTAATCGAAAATATTAATCCAAATAGAATTTCGTTCTACAGGCTGTGTTCTTTTGAACTCAGAGAGGCTTGATTCTCACGAATCAAGAGAGGTTTATCCTCAAATCTATCCACCCCTTTTGTCATTGTACTCCGGTACATGACAATTGGTATCTAGAGCCGTCTTTCATGAGAAATCATGGTTGATGGGATGAATTTACAGGAAGAAAAATGGGTATATATGAATGGGAAATTGGTACCCATAGTGAAGTTGGAACGACTAGCAACAGAAGAATTAGATTGGTATGGGTTTCACTTGGAAATGAGTATATCTCCAGATCGAGATTACTCCATTCGGAGGTGGTCAAAATTGACATCAATCATGTTTATTAGGTATACTTCTCCAGCTCATCAACCTCCTTTCAGAGTGAAAGAAGATTCTACAGATATATGTGACTCTTCCGATGAGTTGATTCCTTCTTATTTCTTTGAAGAAATGGTTGATTCAACAAATAGTTCGAGTTCTCAAGCTAAAGAAGTTTCAACTGTGGTTAAATCAATTCAACCCAATGTCAATGAACCAAAAGAAGATTCAATTGATACTGTGAGTTTTCAATTTAAAGAAATCGGCAAAGATGAAGTGAGTTATTTCGACAGCAAGAATCATGTTCAAGTGAGTTATTTCGGTAAATCCTTTATGTGTTCATGATCCTAAAATTCACGTTGATGGCAAGATGTTTGTTAAAATGCTTCCAATGGATAGTGTATATTTTGAGCTCAATTTTTTTTTCAATAACACCCTGCCTACTGGGATATCTTCTCACCGTTGTTTCAAGTTGATTGATAAAGTAATTGATCATGGGAAAGAGACCAGCCTTCTTCTAGGGGTTTCTTATTTTGCTGCTCTTGATTCTAAGTTTGGGCATCAAATGAAGGTGTGGTTTACAGATTTCTTGTTAATTATTTTGGCTAAACTTGGTGATACTAGTAAATTACTTGTCAATATGTCACAAAGAGGATATTTTACTAACAGTTTGCTGATGGTCCTGAGGATGCGAATTGGTGGAATTCGGAATGCTTATAAAAGCTTCTGTGGTTATGAATGGATGCAACTCAGAATGTTTGATCAAAGCCCTGGGAAGTGGGGAGAAGCATTTTCTCTTATGGAACTGAAGTGTGGATTGCTTGTGGGGATGGCAGTTCATTACTGTGCATTATTATATGTTCTTCCACCTTGTTTGGCAAGTTTAATATGTGTGCCCTTCGATACTTTCTTTATATTTTGTCAGGGGTTAGTCGAACTGCAAGTGGGAGCCCTAGTTCTTCCTGTATTGAGGTTTCCTATGGATCATGGTAAATGGTTTGAACGAATTGTTAAATCCTATTCTGCATCAGTTGGAAGGGTCCCTTCACAATTGCTTCAATTTGTAAGTTCAGCAGATGCACTTATTGGAATTCGTGTTTATACTTCTATGTGGATGCTTACACCATCCAGAAGTTTCTTTAGCTTCTTCAGACTTTTTCAAATGATTGATAACAGGGGTACGACTAGTTACCAAGTAGTAATTCTCATCAAGTTTGTGCACTTGATATATGATAGAGGCAAGTTGTTCTCTAGTCAAGGGTACTTTTCCTTTGGTGCTACGTATGAATGTTGTATTGATACTTGGGTTCCTTGGCATCAAATTTTTAGCACCAATTATATATCAGCTGAAGGGAAATCTTCACACCTGACTAAGTTTCTTTGTGCAACTAATGTTTTTGTTCGGTTTTGTGATTATCCTCTGGAGGTGATTTTCATACTTGTTCGCCGCTGTTTTGAACAGTTGAGGATATGTTCTTTCTTCCTGGAGCTATTAGGTAACTGGTATGATAGTGTTATGAGGAGTTTGAATGATAATGTATGTTCATATGGAATGCTTATGGGAGCTTATATTTCAGCTAATACGGTGTCTACCCACTTACTTCAAGTCTTAAATTCAGGTGGTGACTCTGTGGAGTTCCGTGTTTTTTCTCACATGGCGAGTCTCACAATTCTTATAATATATTTTAGACTCTTGGTTACAGGCTTATTTCTGCACAGTCCCTTGCTTGCTCCTGCGCTCTATGAAACTCTTACTGTTCTAGAGGCAGTTGAACTGGGTTATTCTACCAAGCTGGAGTTCCTTGCAGTGTTAAGTGGACCTCAGGTATTGCTCACAGTAATGAGATTTTTGAATGTGCTGATAGGGTTTGAATACTTGAGATGGAAATTTAAATGGTTTCAACGTGGTTTATGGGGTTATATGTTATGTGCAGCCGGGATTCGTAATGAAATAGTTGCAAAGCCCAAGTGTGTTCCTGCTGCTCAGTTTTGGGCACAAGAACTGTTTTCCGGAGTGCAGAAAATGTCAACTGGATTACAAGCTCTCCATCAGTACTGCAAGTGGACAAAATTACTTGTGACAGGAACGAAAAACAAGTATATGCCTGTTCAGTTTCACATCCAGTTCTATTTTGCAGCATTTGTTGTAATTATCATGGCAGTTCCTTGGTATATGGGGAAAGTTGACTACAACCAAATGAAGATTCCTTGTGCTAAGAAGGACAAGATGTTGGTGCTACATCTGACAGCAACGACAACTGAGATCTTCATCAGGTCAGTCGACAATGCAATGGCTAACATCATTCTATGGTACCAGCCAACAAAAGGTTATTCCTGGACATATCTCCTTGAGAAGGAAGTGATCTTGCTTGTTAGAATGGACACTCACAGGGTACTGAGATGTGATGATCAAAAGTGGAGGACAAGGAAGCACAAAGATGAAGTGTTGCATAGGGACAAACCACATGAGACACCCATCTCCTTAATGTTAGTGCAAGAACTCGGCGCCGTTGTCATTCCAGGTTCTAGTCGAACCATAGCCATTAGTGTTGTTGCAAGTAGTACTTATGACAGTGCTTACCAAGCTGCGAATTGTGAAGACAGTGGGCCTGTTTTTGTTGCGATTCCTTATTCTTATTCCTCCACTGATTTTGAAGATGTGGCCACTGCCGACTCCCCAACACTCGAGTCGATTCAATTAATTCACATCCTTGAGTACAGTGGGCCTGTTTTTCTTGCGATTCCTTATTCTTATTCCTCCACTGATTTTGAAGATGTGGCCACTGCCGACTCCCCAACACTCGAGTCGATTCAATTAATTCTACTGAAGGATGTTTTAAAGGGGTCGGTAATGTCATGTACACGGTATCAGAGGAGAGTGCCCTTATCAATTTACTTATTAGTATTTAGCATTAGTAGTAATTGGTGGCCTTTAGTTATGAGAGGGTGTATTTATCAATTGTATGGATGGCTTGGATGTAACCATCTGGTGGGATTGTAGCCATTAGATGTTAGGTTAGATTGTCTCTAGCTTTATAAGCGAATTGAGTCTGTAATGAAGAGTTATTCGAAAATATTAATCCAAATAGAACTTTGTTCTACAGGCTGTGTTCTTTTGAACTCAGAGAGGCTTGATTCTCACGAATCAAGAGAGGTTTATCCTCAAATCTATCCACCCCCTCTTGTCATTGTACTCAGGTACATGACACGTTACTAAATAGTCATCAAAGTAGCATATTCATCTATTCTTTGTAAATCACAGATTATTACCAACCGTAGGAAAGCAGGTACGCTTAGCTATCCCCAAAATTCCTTATATCATTGGAAAACAGGTACGCTTAGTCTCCAAATTCTATCCGTCTGAACCACCTTGAGGTACGCTTACAAGATGTAATTCAGTCGAATGCCTTAAGGTTTATGAACTTAAGTTTGATCCTAGCAGTTAAACTCAGTACGCTCGGTCCACTTACTAGGGTTGTTTTTACTTGCGATTGCTCTACAGAATCCCTCTGTAAGGTTTTGCAATTTCTACTTGTGTAAGAGTTATTCAACAATTACGGATATCCTAACTCATTACTAGCATTAGATTTACTAACAAACTGACTTAGTTGGCCACCTAAACAATTTATCAATCAATCATATATTTATTAAGGTAACAACAAACAATAATCATATGAATAATTTTGAATAGATTTATATGTCAAATTGAATCATGTATTAGAACTAGAATTCATCCCCAATCACTAAGAAGTTTAGTTACTCATGGTACTAATAAAACCCATGAGTTTCATATGATAAAATAAAAAAGAAATAGTTACGGTGATGAATCGCTTCAAAACCCTAGCTTTTCTTCTCTCCAAAAACTTGATTAAAGATTAAAAGATAAATTCTCTTTTATAAGTGCCAAACAGTAGATGCGCCCGTGCGCCAAATCCCGTGTAAGCTGGTTGCCAGAAACTAGCCAGACTAACACTAAAATCAATAAATCATGTAAAACTCGTGTGAAGTCACAGCCCACGTCCAAACAGTCTTCATGGGCTCAGTCGTGAATAGTAAAACCCAACCCAATTCCAATGAAGCTTATTAGCTCAACTGTCAGTTCCGTGAATCTGACAGTACACCTTGCTTTCTCTTCCAACACGCGGACATACCACTCTCCGTGAAAAATAAAAGTCTCTGGGTTTTCAACTTAGCCAGATAACTTTCACGGACACTCCTCTGTCCGTGAGTTTCTTTTTCTTCTGACTTTTCCTTCGTTCGGCTATTCTACCCGCGGCAACTCGTACCTCCGTGAAAAATAAAAGTCCCTGAATTTTTGTTTGCCGGCCATTCATCTCACGGACAGTCTGGTCATCGTGAGTTTTCAAACTCCCTGGATTTTCACTCCGGTAAATAACTTTCGCGTATACCAGGCTCTCCGTGAGAATTATAATCTTCTGAATCCAAAACTCCATCGACAGTAAACCACCACCAGCTCAACTCCATCGTCACTGCGAACACCTTGTTTTGCTGATACTCTTCTCTGCATCCTATCATCTTACTACGGCAGTCACCATCTCGAGCAACACTTCCATTTCATCTTCACTCGGATATCACAGCAGCAACTTCTTCCTCATGTGTTATCCCGTTAGCCATATCCAGCTCCATTCCATCACCGAGCTGTACTCGAACTGCACCTTCCATCAAACTCTGTCTGCAACGTAGTTCAACCATCCTTCACTGTCATGATTTGCAGCAGCAACAATCTTACTCTCGGGTTCAACTCCTACGGACACAGAATCCTCCATCCAGTCGAGCAACACCCATTCATCCCATGTCACAGCAACCCATCTCTGTCAATATTCAGAACCACACTCATCACTTCCAACTCTATCAGCTTACTACAGCAGTCATCATCTCCTCCATGCTCGACATTCTTCTCTTTCTCACCTGAGCTCCATCTCAGAACTTGTACATTCTAGCCGTAGTCTGTATACAGCCAGACCATTCTATCGAGCTCAACATTACCTTGTTGTTCGCCATCAGACCAGTATCACCATCTCCGGCAAGTCTTCTCATAAACTCGTCACTACTGCCAGCCATGGCTCTCCCTGTTTTGTTCTCGAGCACACGTCCATCTCCATGCAACCAAACTAAGCTCCAACTCCATATTCTGCTTTAAACTGAACTCCACCGATCACCATCCTGGTTTGCTGTCGATATAGAGAAGAAGAAGATGGTGGTGGGCCCTGAGTAATTCCGCGGGTGCCCTTAGTAATTGGCTTTTAACTGTCAGTCTTGGAAAACTGACAGTTCAGTTTTCTGCTTCATTCACGTAGTACTGTCAATTCTGAGGAACCGACAAGCACAACTTCTCGTTTCGCCCATAACTTCTTCATACGACGTCGGAATGACTATTCTTTCATCATGTGCTTAGTCTTTTCGTCCTCTTCAAGGTGATAGCAAGGACTCCTAGGTTTGGATGAGTTCCACTTGGTCTTTGGCCCTTCTCCGCTTGCAGCTAACTTCTTTTATTGCACAAGTAAGTGTCGATTCGCTTCTTTTGGATGATTCACCTAATAAAACATAAATAAAACAAAACAAACGTAATATACAATAATTCGCAAGAATATATAGCAATCACTAGCATGGATTCGACACTAAATATATGCACTTAACAGGAGCATTGAGATGCCAAATACGAAGCCAAAACTTTTGTTGATCAGGGTGCGCCTGTTGTTGTACAGTACTATGAAATTGTTTAGAGTAAATGGATTTATACTTATACAGGAAACATACCAGCAGAAGTAAGGCTCCAGTGAATATCAATTCCAGTCGAAGGTATTCAAATTTTTAGGATGAGTTGTACTTCTGAGGGAGAGAACAAAGTATGAGGTAAATTCTGCTTTCATTGCTTTAAGTTTTGATCAATAAGTTCACTTACTTTAAGGTTTTAACTCTTGTGATGTTGATAATTGGTGAGATTAGATCTTGGAATAGTAGGTATCCAATTATGTTTCCAAACTTTGATATGTTCCCCTGTAGTAATTGTCCAAATATGATATTGTTTAACCAATTGTAATCCTTGTAAAATGCATTTCCACACCCAAGTACTTTGGGTTTTAATAGGATCAGTCAGTGGATCCTTATTGAAAAAAATACTTCGACCGTAAAACACTAGCCCATAGAGAATCTTGTTTAGTTAGTAATTTCCATGCAAGCTTTGTGAGCAAAGCTAAGTTGAATATAGCGACAACTGTGAAACCCAAATTGTTAGAGCATTGCTCGGTCGAACTCACAAGTGTTGCTATCTCAAGCTTGTTGTCAAATTTAGTTGTCAAAATTATATCTTGATTTCTAGTATATAATTAATTAAGTCTCAGATTAGGATAGAAGTGTAGTTGAGAAACGGACATCACGGCAGTCATCATTGCGTCCTACCGTTTGAAGGCGAAGATCAATCGAAGCTTTTGGAAGAACTTCTTCAACAAAATGTAAGTGAAGACTGAACCACATATTTCTCAAGTTATATTCATCTTTCTATCTATGAGACGATGTCGGATAACTAATTAGACCATCATGCATATACAAAAATTTCGAGTCAAGTTAATAGACTTCTCGAATTATAATGACTAAGCTTAATGATCATTTGTCCATACTTGATGAATTTCGGTTAAGGACAATTTATTGTTCGCAATCAAAATCATGATTCAAGTTTTATCATTCCAAAATAGCCTGGAACAGTGATATGTGTCATTGATGTTATTCGAGAATGTTTTGAATCGATTTAGAGAGAAATATAGAACTACTGTAGATTTGGATATAAGACAGTGTTATTAGTCTTATAAACTGGGAAAATTGTTATAAGTATGAAGCCATATTACATATACTCGATACACATAGCGGAGTAGCTATATGTCGACAAGCAGATTTTTGGTATGCATATCCTTATGCACATCCTGTAAAAATATGTTAACTCGTGAACCGGATCGGTACGCATACCCATATGCAAACCGAAAATGAATTGTGGTCATGGAACCGGTTCGGTATCCATACCGGTACACGTACCAGAAAAGTACTGTGTTCCGGAACTAGGTTTGTGTATCCATACCGGTACGCATACCAAAATAGTTCTGTAGACTTCGGAATCGGTTATAGTCTTAAGGTACACATACCGGTACGCATACCTTAATAGTTATGTGAACTCCGGAACTTGGTTGTGCTTAATAGTATACAAACCTGTACACGTACTGTGACTGATCTGACTCACGAACGGCTATGGTATTTGTACTTTGTACATCTGCAACCATGTCGATTATTTTCAAATGCGATAAAATTATTTCTACGAGATAATTAGCATTTGATCAAATTTCTAAAAACACCATGGACATATTTGATCACTTGATTGTGTTTCGAGTTAAGTCTTAAGTGTTTATGAAAATGCACAAGCTTATAGTTCAGTTGGCTAGCTTCGTCTAACCATTCATGAGCGTGGTCTTATACACTGTTCGGTTACGGTTCATCCTAACCATTTGAGTGTATATTTTGTTATGTAAATCATATTCAAAGATTCATCTAATGGTGGATATTGTTTGCTTGGTTCCAAAGCTATCTTAGCTTAAACCTAAAGCAACCTATACTTTGAATATCTATAAAAGGGGAACTTCAAGCAACTAGGATCTTTGAATCCCAATACTACTTTTCTTGGTGTGTCCTAGTTGTTACTAGAGTCGTCCTCTTCCTAAAACCCTATTAGGGTTTAGCAACTACAAAGACTTCATTGGGATTTGTGAAGCCGGGTCCAGTTATTTTTTATCTTGATAACTCGAGTATCTTGATCTTGTTCGATTGTTGAGTTTCTCACTTGAACAAGATAGATATAAATCATCAAAGTTTTCTTCGTCTCGAATTGATTCCACAAGATTTATACTTGTGAGGTGAACAATTATCTAGGCCGCACTTTGGGTTGCATAAGTACGGATTTTGGGGTTAGCTAGACTTTGTCTATTGCTATCGATTTCCATCACCTTGATCTAACTTATTGATCGCAAAGGAAATCACATATAGGCTTATCTGTGGGAGGCAGATTGGTTTAAAGTCTTCAATTGAGTTGAATCAACTCTTAGTTGGTGTAACGTCAGCTAAGGGAATCAATTACGCGGAGTCCTACTGGGATTCAAGAGGTGTAAGGAATGCGACTGTAACTGAATTGTTGGGAGGGTTTAATTCGGTCTCAACTACATTCCAGTACGAAGTTAATTGGTAGTAGGCTAGTATCTATAGGGCTTAATACAGTTTGGTGTTCAATCTAAACTAGGTCCCAGGTTTTTTTTTTGCATTTACGGTTTCCTCGTTAACAAAACTTCTAGTGTCTGTACTATTTCTTTTTCCACATTATATTGTTTATCTTTATAATTGAAATATCACAGGTTGTGCGTTAATCAATCAAAGTAGATACATCAATCCTAGTTTATTGGATACAACTTGATTGATACTTGGACATTGGTCTTTGGTACCGTCTAAGTAATCTCTTGGTACGTAATTAGGTTCATGGACTCAGTTCTGTAAATGTTCTAATTACAAGAGTTAAAGAATATATATAAGCTCGCTATATAATTCCTTGATTGAGTTTCATTAAGTTGAACTCTCGGAATTGTATTGGGTTTAGTCCATACAGATTGCCTAAGAAAAAGTTGGTGGTGTATTTTGGTACCCCCAGTATTTTCACAAACCACCATATCGGTTTGGCTTGCTAAAGGAAGATCATGCTTTAAGGTAAATCCCTTGTGGTCGAGGTTTATTCCACCAATAATCCCTTTGCAAGTAATCGAGTTGACGAACTGACTTTTATGGCATCTTAAAGCATCCCATATGGTAAGAAGCCATAGTACCTAAAATAAATTGTATTTGAGTCGATCTAGCAGCCTGGGATAACATTTTTCCCTACCAAAAAGCTAACTTAGACTGTACTTTAGTAATTATAGGTTTCAAACTTTCTGTTTTATTTATTCCAATGAACAACGGCAAACCTAAGTACTTCTCACTCGAACCCATAGTTTTCATATTAAGAATAGAAATCAGATGTTGTTTATGAAAAGAATCCATGTGGCGACTAAAGAAAGCACTCGACTTAGTAAAATTTATAACTTGCCCAGAAGTGATTCCAGAAGAAAAAATCAGGGAGAGAAGATTGCTAACCCCAGTATTCTTAGCACGACAGAAGAGAAGGCATTCGTTGGCGAATAATAAATGAGAAATACTATAATTTTTATTCATTTTGATACCATGAATAAGATGCAGATCTTCATATTTAATAAGCATGCGAGAAAAGGCTTCTATGCACAAAATAAAAAGTAGGGTGATAAAGAATCGCCTTGCCACAATCCGCGAGTTGGATAAAATGCGCAGGATAAGGAGCACCATTCAACAATAAGGAGATGTATGTTGTGTTTATACATTGATGAATCAGTTGGCACCATTTATTCGGAAAGCCCATATTTTTGAAGATATCCATGAGAAATGACCATTAGATGCGATCAAATGCCTTTGACATGTCCAGCTTTATTCCCGACATATATGTTTTTTTTTCCCCATATAGTCAATAATTTCATGAGCAATAATCGTATTATCACTAATATGACGATAAGGTACATAAGCAGCTTAAAAGGGTGATATAATATTATTGGAAGAGGTTGCAACCTATTAGCTGGTAATTTCGAAATGACTTTGTAAAATATATTGCATAAGCTAATAGGGCGAAAGTCGGATGGAGTTGAAGGACAAGCATTTTTGGGAATTAAGGTTTGAAATGTGTGATTTAGTTGTTTAAGTAAATAACCAGTATGGAAGAAAGATTGTGCCATTGAAGTTAGGTCCTTGCCCACCAGCTGCCAACGCTGTTGATGAAAACTAGCCTGAAATCTATCTGGTTCCGGGGCTTCCAAAGATCGAATTTGAAATAAAGTGTCTTTAACTTCATCCTCTGATGGTATAGCAGGAAGAGCACAATTGTTTTCATCAGAAATGCAGGGAGTAATAAGATTTTATATCTCAGTATTGATTTTAGGAGAAGTAAAGGTGGTAATCTTTTAAAAGTGGTTGATAAGAACATCTTCAAGTTTGTGCCTATCAGAATGCCACAAACGATGAATCTATGTGATTTCTGCGCTTCCTATAATTAGCTCGTGCATGAAAAAATTATCTTTTTTTATCTTCCACTTTGATCTAATCTACTCTTGCATATTGATGTTGCATATCTGAGTCCACTTGGTACCAATATTGTAGTTGAGATTTCATCAACTTCAGTTGAGTAGTCAATTTTCATTTAGAATGCGTTTGGCACCGATGGATTTGAGGGTGGAGTGGAGTTACGAGAGGTAGTTGGAGGAAGTAGTCCGTTTTATGGGTGTTTGGCATAGTTTTTATAAGGCTGATTCCGTACTCCCGTCGACTTATTTTCCTTCGCTCAATAAGAATGAATCTCACACCATATCCCATGCGATTTCAAACTCCACCATTTATTTTCCACCCATATATAAACAAAAATTTTCTTCATTTCTCTTTCCTTTCCATTTTTTTTCTTCTTCTTCCCTAGAGCTCCGCCACACAAAACTCCCGAGCCTAAATATAAGTAACTCTCATCATTTTTCCCATGTGTTGCACCATGAACTACTGTTTAATTTTAGTTATTTTTCTATCATGTAGTTGTTCTCATCATATTCGTCATTATATTGATAGACTCACCAGACCCTAGATTTTTTTTGAACCAATAAAAGTAGGATTAGTAAATATATTTGTACCTTTTGGATTTCTACATATAGGGTAAAGAGGTTTTCATGATTGATTTCATGTTTCTGAACCAAAAAGTTGGGATTAGTAAACATATATTTACCTTCTACATATAGGGGTAAAGAAGTTTACATGATCAATTTGATGTTTCTCTTGTTTTTCTGTAAAAAGATGAATATGGTTTACTTGCTTTGAGTAGGGGTGCACATACCTA
Source organism: Papaver atlanticum (assembly GCA_023531105.1). Classification (NCBI taxonomy): domain Eukaryota; kingdom Viridiplantae; phylum Streptophyta; class Magnoliopsida; order Ranunculales; family Papaveraceae; genus Papaver; species Papaver atlanticum. Next base: position 917,545 of record JAJJMB010005585.1, on the reverse strand, counting down.
CCCGTACCCGCCATTTCTACCCAACCTGCCACTGTTTTACCCTTAACCTATCTTATCCTCCTTTTGATGGGTAGGGTGACGGTTAAAGATTTTTTACCCGCCAGTCGATTGGGTAGGGTAAGAGTAGTTCCTATGGAATGACCAAATCAAAGATTTGTTCATTTTGCTCCCACTATGGGCTAAACAAACTTGAAAAACGGATGGGAAAACCAATAAATTTGAGGGTTTGTTGAGTGTGGTCGTAGACTAAACGCGCACTTGATCAACATTCGCGCAGCGGCACCAAACACGCTGGCGTGTTATCCAAACATACTGGCGTATGATCCAGTGTCTGAAGTGAATCCACCAGCATGTGATCCAACGACTAGAATTTTTGAGTTCTATAAATACTCCTCATTTCAACTCCAAATTCACACATTCTACACAATCTAAATCTTTTGACTCACAAATCATCTACAAAAATTCCTCCCAGAGTTCTTGGTAATAGATTCACTCAACAAGATGATTTAACTATTTGTAGAACCTTTGTTTTTCACACACAAGATGCTGTCCATAGGATCGTAGCTGAATCGACGATGTGTTTCTGAGGGAAAGTTTATAGAATGTTTACCGCTGAAACGGGGAACATTTATGGGCGTGATTCTAGAGGATTGTCGCATCGTTTTAGTGTAATTAGTCGTCATGTATCGGAATTTGTAGCTGTACTAGTGCACAATCACAAAAATAAACTCGACGGTGAAGCTGTAAATGAAGTGGAACCTACTAGCGATGTGGGCAGTATCTCACGGTGGACCTTTCGACTTCCAAGATTTTTTCAATATTCTTAGGGTGCTCAATAGATTCGATCCCTACATTGCCCTAGGAATTCCACCACCCGGCCGTTAAATGAGGACGAGAATTGACGCCTATATAGTAGTTGTTTTAATCTAATGTATTTTCTTTATTCTCGTGTATTATGTAGTTGTTTAATCCAATGTAGTATGTTTTTATTTACAAGAAAGGTTTAAATTAGTTATGATATTGATGGTACAAATGTGAAGACATCCACATGTTTGGTTTAGATAATTATTATAACATAAAATAAACATCAATCTAAATAACATAATACCAAAGTGAATCGATTTGTCCTTTAACTTTAATCAGCCCACTCCACACAAAAAAACACCTAGGACATTTCCAGAAATGCCTTCCATATGTGTCTTCTTCAGTAGAAATGCACAAATGCATAAAAGTCTTGCAACCAGGCTTTGAGCATCCACTGTTCTCTGTGGACAATGTTTGTATTCGTGATTTTCATCTCCACAATGCTCGCAGTGTAATAACTTCTTCTTCAATTTGTCTTTAAGTTTGAAGTTTTTGCAGAGTGTTGCAAACTTTTCTTCTTCTTCTTTAACCTTCATAGCATCGTATAGCATATGTGGTTCCTTTGGACAGTTGGGATCTTGACATTGCAAATACCTAAGCTTTTCTGGTTGTGATTCAATCACCATTCTGACGCGTAAACAACCTTCCTGCGGATCACTTTGAATACATCCAAGGGCATTGCATAAGACTGTGGTTATCCATGAAACATAATGGACAAATCTTTTGCTTCGACACATAATATTTGTTTCGCTTTGTCTTTAGAAAACATGGTGGATGTTGTTGGCTAAGAAAGATATTTGTTTGTTTGGTTGAGAATCAAACCTAGTGTTGTATTTATAACACCAACAACAACAAAAAATCGTTGGTAACTCAAATGGGGGTCAAAGTAAAGCCGCGTTTTGCTTTGACCGCCAACGGCTACATTTCCAACAACTCTATTTTCTTTCTCACCCTATAGATTCTATTCTTCCCATCTCCAAATTCACATCTTCTTCTTCTTCTTTCTTTCTAAAACTCTTAATCTCTCCCACTCTGCAGAAATGTATGCTAGAATTTGTGGTCCTAAGTTTACTAAATAAGAGGAATTAACTATATGCAAAGCCTACTTTGTTCATAGGGTAATCGTTGGTATGGGCTATCAAGATAGTTCTTTTTGGGATAACATTTTTACAATGTTCGTCTCATTGACGGGGAACCCGGAAACCGAGATGCTCGTCCATTGTATGCTCGTTTTCAATCAATTAGGTTTATAGTCAATCCATTTCTTGCTCTGGTAAGGGAAATTGATCGAGAAAAATTCATCGGTGTAACTGAAGCTGAAGTGATCCAAACAGCTCTTGATAATTGGGAGGAAGCTCACGGTAAACCTTTTCTTAACGAAGCTTGTTTCAACATTCTTAAAGATTGTCCATCTTAAGCACATCTGTACTGCACTCGAATGGCTATCCCGGTCTTTGCAATGAAAGAAGATGTCACTCTTGTTTGATGTTGGTTACATCGTATGATAAGACCAATGAACAGTGACTATTTTTGGGAAAGAGTATTGGAACTTTTTGTAGCGTCGCGTAACGAAACCATAAGAAACAGTAAGAGCCTAGAACCAAGATTTTCATTCATCACTAATGATGTCAAACATTATACAGAAGTTTTTTCGATGGTTCACCGTAGCAATTATGGATTATCCAACGAAGAACTGGTGAGTATCTTAATACCTTTGTCCTCACTGATCAACTGCATCATAATATCTTAATTAATTTGTTGTTTATCTGTTTTACAGAAAACCATTGCTCATACCAAGTTTACTGAAGAAAACGAAAGAAAGTCTAAGCATTTTGAATGCTATGAACTCTATAGAGATAATGTCGCTGGATTTGATGTAGTTTGATATTATTGTTGTCGTTTATTAAAATGTAGTTTGATGTTATATGCAAGTTTAAAATGTAATAAATATCGCTTAATCTGAAGTGGAAATATATTTTAAAATCTAAATATTTTCATTCATTGATATTTGCCAATTCTTTTACAAGATATAAACTTGGACAATAATAAACAGTACTAAACAACTTCAATAAAAATCAAGTACAAGCTTTGGCCTTCTGTTTATTTTCATTTGACGTATCTTCCATTCAACGCGCTCTTTAACAATTTTGCCTTTGTTTTTGAATTTTCTGTTGTTAACTTTCAAAATTGGAGCTCTTCTCTGCCTTTTAGCGAAACATTTTTTTGGAGCAACTTCAAAAACTTGCACTTCCCTCTTATAATTTTCAATCTTTTTAAAACTTCCACATGCATATCTTAGAAACAACAACTTTAACTTTTGCATCACAAAAAAGTGTGATCGCATTTTCAGCCATTTCACAAACAAAAAATTGAAATAGATTTTGAAGAAAAAATTCAAGAGAAGTGAATTTTGGTGTGAGTAAATTGTTTGAAGATGTGGTAATTTATAGAGGGGAAAAATGCCCATTTGTTTCATTTGAAAAACTAACCGTTGGCGGTTGTACATCATACGTCCGCGTGTTGAGATCGTCCTCCAGTTTTTTCTTCAGACGCCAGCATGTTAAGTTGACACGCACGTTTGATGATCAGCAGCTCGCTACTTTTACCATAGTGCAAAATGCAGTTTGACCATCCACCTGGCTCAATAGATTTTGTGATTTGTACATTGCCATAGGAATTGCCCTAATGGGTAAAGTTCGAAATTATCCTACCCAACCCGTACCCGCCTAATACATTGAAAAGACCAAATAATCCTTGCTCTTTTTCTTTTCTCGTGCTTGTTTTTTCTTTATTTTAAAACAATTCAGGGGTAAAATATAAAGTTCCCAGTTCTAAGTTCTAACCCTAGACCTTACTCTTCTCAGTCTTATGTTCATCTTTCAGGGTCTCGGTTAAAACCCTTTACTTGGTTCGTTGACACTCTAATTCCGGCCCTCCTTCACCAAAATCCCTTGCTCTTCTCAGTCTTATATTCATCTTTCAGGGTCTCGGTTAAAACCCTTTATTTGGTTCGTTGACACTCTAATTCCGGCCCTCCTTCACCAAAATCTGATGGAGAAGACATTGTTCCAATCTTAGGTAAGCTCATAATCACATAAATATATATATATATTTTTTAATAATCTCAATGGGTTTTTCTTTTTATATCTGAAGTATGTTGTATTGCTTGGTGATTTCATTTGTATTTAAAGAAATTAGTTGAAATCAGTTGAGTAATATGATTGTCATTGTGAGAAATTGACATGCATGTTAACTGATTGATGAAATTTCTCATAGGAATTTAGTTTGTTCCTCATGGAGGACGAGTTTCAATGCGATTCTGTTAGGGATGGGAGCAAAAGGCAATTGAATGGGATTTAAAATCTATGGTCATATGTAAACTGATCGATAAATTGTCTCTTCATGATTTCTAGCTAAAACCCGTGTCTTTAAATGTATAGATTTTTCATATTTCAAACAATTGCAGTGAGATTTTGATTATGTGACTCTCAACCCATGTCTTTAAAGGCAATTGCTGCTCTTCAGTTGTCTAGTATTTTTGTATTCACATTTTGGTATGCATTTTAGGTGCTGTAGTAAGTGAGCGCGAGTCTGCTTATTGCAACCAGTGGAGGGATAAACCAACAAAGAACGAGGGTAAGTGAAGCTTTTCTTTATCCTGCATCTGAATCTGTCATATGTTTGATTCATAGTTTTATTAGCCATGAGGTGAGAATAGAGCTGTTGTTAGGCAGCATAGTATGGTGACACATAATATTACGAGAGATGCCTAACTTGAATGATTTATCGACCAAAAACGGGTGTTGCTCCCAATTTAAGTTTACTGTTACGGATTGGTTGCTTAACAGCTAGAAAATGAATATATTGAGTAAAGTTTGATTCGAATGTTGTAAAATGTTAAAGCATTTAGGAAATGGTGTTCTTGAATGTGCGGTTTAATTTGGTTTTCTCAAGGGTTAATGATCATTTCATTTGTATGGGTCTAAGTCGTAACCAATACTTGTACTCTTCACTCCATCACAATCGTGCGTATCATCCATCTTCTTCAAAGCTTTACTCTATTACTGTTCAAGATGATGACAAGTGGCACTCCGTATCATAAAATGAATCCCACTAACTTTCTGTCTAGAGTCTATGGACTGTACTGATCGAATTTTGAATAGTGGTAGTAAAAGGTTCGTTGAGACTTGTGAAGATTCGAGTTTTTTAAATTTAATAGAAATATACAATGATATTACAATTGGTGCTAGAGATACTGGAACTAAGGATTCGGCAAATCTCCATAACATAAGGTAAACATGGACTCTATTTTTGCCAAGGTAGATTCTCAAAACATTGATTGTAAATGTTAAGCATGGGACATCAAATCACCTAAGCTAAGCATGACCCATCTAATCAAATGACAACCAATTTAATCAAATCATATTTCAATTAATTTTAGTGCAAAAGTCATAAAAAAAATTAAACAAATTTACCCATGTATGAAGTTCGGCCTCCTCCGTCGTCCCAGTGTTGGGGTTTACCTCATCATGATGAAAACACGCTCAAAAGATTTATTTATAGCTCAAATGGTGTTTACAATGATGAAATGGAAGAAAATGATTACAAACAGAATTTTGTGACGCATATAAAGTGTCGGATAATCACTGTTCCAAAGAACGATACAAGTGTAGTGCTGCTGTCACTGTAGCAATACGACCCTCACCCTATTTTCGCTGTCACTGTTGAAGAACGACGATTTCATGTGCGTCTTATGTTCTTCGTGTTCATCTTCCTCAGCAGCAGCAGGGTACTTTCCTGTAACTTGATTTCTCCACCTCTGCAGCTTCTCTATCAACCCCAAACTCTCGACACCCATTCTGTGATCCCAACAGCCTATATATACCCATTTGAACCGAGAATAAACCCTCATAACTCCAAAAAAATCTCAGCAATCACTCAAGAATATTCTCCATGCAGGTTACGGGAAAATGATTTATTTTCTTTCCTTCCACGACTTGAAAATCTCTGCAAAATCTTATTTATGCGTCTTCCAAGTCTAGTACAACTTCTCGGACAGTATATCCTAACAAGTTTATTATGTAACTTCCAAAAATATGCAAATCATTCCGAGATATCCCTTTCCTGTTTTGCCGAGGTGGAAGATTTCTTTCCCTTTCTGTGATTCTAAGAGATATACCTTTCCTGTCTTGTCGCAACATGGTGAATCCAACTCACTCCCGTAAACAACTTCAACTATAATCTCGTCCAAAATTCTACCAAAAACCCGAGAAAAGTTCAGCCCCTGTTTTGTCGAGAATTAGTTATCCAGCCCAATTTGATCCAATCCAACGACTATACCTTCCCTGTTTAACCGAAACAGGATAATCCAAAACCAAACCAAACAGAAAATCCGATCAAATCTCCACCTTTCACCGGATCAGAATTTCCGTGATATTTCCTTCTCTATTCTACTCCACACGATTATGCAGCCAGTTTTGATCAAACAGAGCTCCCATACAGCCCTATTATGCTCTAACAGATTTGTCCTATCAATTTCAGCCATTGAATCTCGTTTAATCATGCCCAAAAATCCAACCCTAATTTTTCATCGTGAAGAACATGTTTTCCCCGCCAAAAATAAATTCAAATTTGGGGAAGAAGATGGTCGCCCCTTATCCATTCTTGGAGTCCCTTTAGCACATGCTCTGGGGTGGAAATAGTAATCTTCCTGGGGTTCCTCCGCGCATTTCTGGGGTGCCTTTAGTACTCTATCCTGGGGTGTAAAACACCACTTTTCGAGCCAATTTTGCCGCAAGAGCTTATTCCCTAGAAAAGACTTAAAACAACTTTATTAGAAATAAAATGAGTCCTAGATAATGTAGTTATGGGTGAAAATGCGTCACACTTACGTGCTTATCATGTACTGATGAAAATAGATAGATGGAGACATGCTTTTTTTCCTACCCAGTATCAGCTTTAGCTTCTGCTCACAGCAGTAGTAGTATTAAGTCGGTTGTGTCTCGTCTTTTCTTTGGTAGTATTTAGTTTCTTTTGGGTTTAAATGTGAGAGTAACTACACGTCTTACATAATAAAATCGTTGATTTCATTGAACATTATCATCAGGTCAGGCGAGTGAGTACATTTAAGCCCTTTGCTAGGTGAGTGAGAAAATGAGAGATTTGTTTTGTTGTTTCGTTGATTTCAAAAAAGGGATTAACCCTCTTTTGAAATTCTGTTATCTCAATCATTCTTGTTAGGTGTAAATAACGCCACTATCAACGTTTTTCACTGTACTGTATTTACGCGTTAAAAATCAAACAGATTTTGTCCCTTGACATCGATATTACTATCATCTGTTGAATTCCATGCAACCAAGTACTGAATTGCAAGGATGTTTCCTGCTCTATGAGGGAATGGAATAGAATCACTACTAATCCTATTCATAATTTCCCCTAATGGGTCTAAAATCACATACCTTTCGGCTCATTTTCAAGTATTCTCAGTGCAGTTCTTATCCCTCTCATTGATATCGGTTCTTTTACTGAATTGCTTGTCTCGTTTAGTTCAATACATTATCTTATTGTTATGTTAGTCAATGATAAAGCATCTAACATGGGATGGTGATAATTTTATGCAAATAGGCAGTTGACACCGGAGTTCAGTATATATGCTTTTGAAATGTGACTGGACCATTTTTACTTCTATCATCATGATTTTCATATTACTATGTATATGCTTGTGAAATGTGACTTCTAGTACTTTGAATTCTAGATAGCTTCAACCACTTAAGTAAGTTAAATCTTGTAGGATTCGCTCAATTCTGGAATAATTTAGTTTCTATCGGGAGTCGGTTCAATTAGGTAGTAATGTAAAGAAGCTGTGTAATGCGTAGAAGGAGAGTGATTGGTGCTTGCGTGTTCCAGGTAGTGGTGTTAATTTTTTCGAATGATGGGGATAGGATTGAGAAGCAGAGATTTATGCTTAAGTTACACTGTGCAGTGTGTATGAATCATATAACAAGAGCCAGAAATTTGTTTGGTTGACAATTTGTGTTTCCCATTTGGCCAATGTAATTTCCTTTTTGGAGCCATACACCTATTATCTTTAATAAGATCCCTAGTTGCTATACCTCGTGGCTTGTGCCTTAAATGATGATAGCGATGATGATGAATTTGTTGGAGGTTTTATTAGTTTGTTAATATTATATGTTCTTCTCCACTTCCTTTATTGAAGAAAGACATGGTTAAAACTTGTAAAACATATTCTTAAACTTAAAGTCCGACATTTGTACATTACCATGAGCCGAAATAGTTGATTTATGCTCTCTTTTTGTTAATATTGTTATGATCTGTTTTTGTTAATTCCTCGAATGCTGAACTTGTCCTGCGATAGTTTAGATGACGCAATGCAATGGGTTAAATCATTGTTTATTGGGTTTGTCACTGTTTAGAAAATATACTGACAGTATCTAAAATTGTCTTGAACAGTCACTGTTTTATTCAACTCACTGATATGTGCTTGTAGAGCAACAAGAAAGAAATTGCTGATATTTATGTTTTAAAGGCAGACAAAAAGAAATGAGAGTGATGCTGATATGGTTGAGGGTAATTTAATTTCTGGTTGGGGTACATCTGTAGTCTGGACTTGGATTAATAGTAAAGGAAATTAAATGCCCTTTTCTTGTCTTTTCGGCTTTTCCTGTATATCTATACAACACCTGAGTTTATTCAATTTCTAATTGCTCATCTCTAGTTGGTATAGTACCCTTTGAATCTGGGGAAGTAAAACATCTATCTAATCTAATATTCTAATGTTAATAATAAGTTTTAATTCCTTGTTGTAAATCCATGAAGTACTCAAACAAAGAAATACTCATGTTCTTTGGCAGGGAAAAAAAAAGAGAAAAAAAATATGGTTATACGTGCCACCCACCCTATCCGACCCGCCATTTGATGGGTCGGGTAGGGTGACGAAATAGGCCATATCCTACCCACCCTACCCAATGTGCAGCCCTAGTTTTGAGGCTATTCATCACTTGAAAAATGTATGACTAAATTGTTATAAGTTCTGTTAGTTTTTAATGAACACATATTGTTTGATAAAATTTCTGGCAACATTATGATGTTTTGAGTGGTTTGGTTATAAGATTACTTTCTTTATTAAATCGATGCTATTGTTGAGGTTGTTCTGTTGATACTGTGCATGCGGATGTTCTGGTCCACTTCATCTTTTGGTTGCTTGATGTACATTTAAAGTATTGCACTTAATTACCAAGCTAGTCAAAACTGTATCTAGCCTAGGTTCATACTTAAACTACTATGAATGCTCAACTGCGATGTGAATGATTTTGCCACTTTTGTAGATTACAGTATATGAGCACTTGCTGATTGGAATCCTATCTAACCACTTACTAAATGCTTTAGACTAGCATCCTTAAGAAATGAAATGGGTGAGCTCGTTTCTTGTAGAATTGTGTCTGCCAAGCCTTTTGTTTTAATAATTTCTTTTGTATTATTTAATGAGACTGACCATATTAAACCTTCAGTATTGTTTTGTTTTGTGCTTTTTGTTTGGTTCATGGGATAAAAACTTTGTCTGTCACTATGCTCTATCGAATTAGTTGTATTATTTGGCATTTTCATCTTCATTTGCTTTGTTTAGTGTGATTTATTCTGAGTACTGGTTTGCATGTGATAATTAAATTTTGAGCTATTTCATTCTGTTTGTTCTAGCAATATTATTAAGAGTCAATATCAGGCCACAGAACGAAGTAAACATGGAGAGAAAGCTACGCTGCCATGAGTTTTCTTCTTAACAGAAGTGGTATTGGTAGGCATCCAGCAAACAATACGCTTACAGCTCCCGACTCGGCGTAAATTAAAGGTACTATTCGTTCCATCTTCATCTGTTGTCTTTGTTATTCTCTGTTTACCTGTTGTCTTTTGTCTTTCCGTCCAAATTTTCCACCCGTGTAACTTTCATGCCAAACATCATGCGTTGGACTTCTAGGTAGTTGGGTTTCTAGGGAGTTGGATTTCTAGGTAGTTAGAACTACCTAGAAATGGAATTGCACTGGTGCCAAACGGACCCTTAGTCAAGTTCTGAAGATGTAATTACAAATATATCCTTATTAAACCCTAAAGTAAAACATCCTTTATCTTCTCCTTCTTTCGCCCTCTTTATCTCTTAGAAAAACTCGACGAGAACCCTAATAGAATGAGCGCCTCCAGTAGCGGATCTGAGTAAACCAATCGCCATTAAAGCTCTATTCTCACCTAGTTGCACTCGCCTGCTGTTTAATCAAGTTCTCGTTTGCTTATGGTTTTTGATTTCGGTCCTGTTTTGGTTTCAATTTTGGGTTTTTATGGGTTGTGATATCTTGCTGAAAAGAGCTCAAAGCATATCATCATCTTCGGTTACAATCTATATCAAGATTTGGCAACGGCATCATCAGATTTAGCAAAGAATCATCAAACTATAAGTATGGTTATAGTCTTTTTTTCTTGATTTAGTTTTAGTATTTTGTTATACAAGGATTGGTTCTATGGCTTCCTTTACTTAATGTTGTATGGGATTTTTCTCTTCTGTTCTTTATGAATTCTGTAACATAGTCATTGTACTCATATTTTATCAAATTTAGTCATTGACTGGAAATAATCGATTATATACACCACATTATTTTTGAAACTGGTAGCCCATGAATTAACAGTAGGCATATATAATTGATGTTGTTGTCGTGGATAATGAGATGAATGGAGATAATTGATTGTGATTTTGAATTTTCTCTAGGTTTAGAATCGATTGGTAGTTATCAGATTCCAGTTTGCAAGTAAGAAGAAGCTATAAATTGAGGTGCAAACACCTACAGTTACACCTCTTCATCACCAGAAACTAGCTCGGAAGATGTTCGACATAATTCCCAGAACAGATGCAGTGACACTTTGATTCAGCTTCTGACTCACAACTTAACTCAGTAATGACTCAAAACCGACTCACTATCCCAACTAGGTCCTAGTACTAAATGATTTAGGGGTTTAACTGTCATTTCCTATAGAAGAATAAGCGTTAACAGCCGTTAGCCGAGCGGGACGGAAAAGGTTAAGATATGGGCATTTAATATATAATGAAGAAAATGTGGGTATTTTATTAATTGCATTTCCCCACATGGGCATTTTATTAAAAACCCCTTTTTGTCTATTGCAGGTGAAGCATTAGAAGTACTAGGTGCAACCATGTCTTTCTACCTACGTTGTTGGAGGGGACAATCAAGCTTTCAATCCTGTCTTCATTCACCTTGGTTGAATTCGAGCAGAAATGTTGAATCTGTTTCATTGTCGTTCTATAGAAGCAGGTATTTCCATGGATTTTGTTGTTATTTTTTTACTTCAGTTGTTTTAATTAGATAAATATTTATTTCGGTGAGCTTCAATTTATTAATTGAAACTGAGATTGGATTTGTTACGCCATATATCAAGTCATATCTGATTTTAGGGTTTGTTTTAATTGTCTGCAAAAATTTATATCTTGAAAAGATGTATTGTGGATAAAGCCCCTCATAGTGGCTATTCTTTTTCATCTCGCATTCATCAAAGTTTGTCTACTGTGTTTTCTTGCTGGATCAATATATCATAAGACTTCATTAAAATGACATTACCATCCGTCTATTCGATTATTTTTTTTTAGTATTACTATTACCCCTGTATTTTTGTAGAAGAGAATCTCTGAAAGAAATTTTTGTAGAAGAGAATCTCTGAAAGAAAACTTGAAAACAAAATGTTTTTTATAAAAGCCATTTCTTTTTTCTCTTTTTTAAGCATGACTATCCTACCAAGATTTTATGCCCATAAAAACTTAAACGAAAATCGAACCTCCAAATCAATCACACATCGCATTTGTTGGTATTGGCATGAAACAACTTTTGAGATTGATTGATTTGGGGAAGTGAGTGTAGGCATTTAAACCCAACATTTAAAAGTATGAATCTAGACACCCTCCAAACTATGAAGTCCTCTGAAAACAAATATCGATATAAGTTATGCTGACATGTCTGCACTTTCTTGCTGTAGTGAAAGCTGCATTACAGTCCATGAACTTGATTCTTATATCTATCTCGTGGCCATCATTTTAGATTTGTCACTGCTGTTGAAAAAGCTGAACCAGAGGCTGCTTCTTCATCATCACCTTTCACATTTTCTTCTGGCGAAGCAGCAGAAGATGATAAATTCAAGAAAGATGATGACATCCATATCAAGGTGAAAAAGATGCGTTCAAGAGACTCAACATCGGTTACTATGCCGATGTCTTTCATGACAGGGTCTGTTGTAGGAAAGCGATTCTACACAGAGGTCACTACCACGTTGGCTGATGATAGTAATGGATGGAGCGTCATGCTTGACTTCAGAACCCTTAAGACCCCTTCCAAGAGAACCCTTAAGCTTCCTACTCTTTCCCTCGCCAAGGCCATTGCAGCAGAGTGGGAGTACCAAGTACGTTTCTCAATTTTAGATTGTTTTGTTTGAATTCATAAGTTCTAACATACTGATTCTGGGAGGAATAGCTTATAACTTTGTTCATTCTAGCAAGAAGATGGGATCAGACCCTTTACAATGCCTCTCATGGAACTTGCATGTACTGCATTAGAGAGAGTTCCGCTAACTAGAACGAAAATAATAGAAAATCTAATGAAGAGGTTTAATCAAGATCTAGTCTTCTGCCGTTATCCGGGTGACAATGATGTGTCCATCAAAATCCTTGGTATGTTATCAGTAATTTATCCAAAACATGTTAATTTAGTTGGTATATTCAGTCAGTAATTTTGTTAATTTCCACTTATACTCTAATGCTTTGCTAAGTTTGCATTAGTGGCATTCTAAATTAACAGGCTTGAAGTGTGCATGGTACATGTAACATGAGAGAAGCGATAACACTGTGAGACTCATGGTTTGTTAAGGTCAGTCCAATATTTTTCAAAACGCAATCATTAGTGAGGACTCAATGCTAAACTATCCCTAGTTCTCTTGTTTAGCTACCTTTCACATATGTGACTAAATTCATTGCTAATTAATGATCTTTGAAAGTACGCAACTAATAATAGAATGACAGACTATCAGCATGTGATAGATGCTGCAGGATGTTTATGACTTGTGATAAATACTTCTTGCACTTAACCCAATTCAGTGCTCCTGACTTTGCTTCCTGTTAATGTAGTGCAGCATCCTCGTCTAACTACTGATTAAACAAGGGTCTGTAGAATCTGCAGTAATTAGTATCTGAGATAAATTTGGTTGCAGAAATTTTTGAAACGTGCTGCAAAATATCTATTTTGGAATTTTGATACTGTAAGTAAGGTGCAGAGAAGATAAAATTTTGCTCAACTATGTGAGATATAAGTATTTCTGAGTAAGGTTGATATTGATGTATTTACAGAACGACAAGTTGAGAAGATAGATCCACTACTCGAATGGGTAGAGTCTGAGTTTGGTTTTAAGCCTGTTGTGTACTCGAGTTTTTTTGGTGGCAAGCAGGAGGATGGTCTTGCTAACGCTGTTCAAAGCTTTTTAAAGAAAATGGATGACTGTGAGTTGGCAGCTATAGATGCAATGGCTGCATCCTCCCACTCACTAATCGTATCTATTGGAACCTTTTGCGGGAGGTTGCAGATTGAGGAGGCTATTGAGTTAATAAGACTTGAAGAAGATGCGCAGGTTTGCTTTTATTACTCTTAACTCATCCTCATCCTCATGGTAGATCTCTTTCCCTAAAGTAACCTACACTCCACCAACTCCACAGGACACGGCTGCAATATTCAGCCTGTCTACCACGGTTAGTATTCTGAAATGGTGAACCTTGACACCTGAAGACCTTGACTAGTTTACCTTGTTATAGAATGAAGGTGATAAGCAGATTGGACTCCAATGTTGGCAGATTGAACTCTGATAGGTCATCAGGTCTGGAATGTTTTAATCTTGCCTCATTTTACCAGTAGGTTGAGTTAGCATTGTGTATAAGTTAGTCAGGCCTTGGGTTAACCTGTGGGTCGGCTCTTTTGGAATCCGGTGCTTGTATTTTCATTGTAATGTTTGAACTATTCTGGCTCTTGCTATGTCTAAAATTTATCTTTCATTTGTGCAGGTTGACCGGTGGGGTCTAGTTGAGGGTGGGCATGATGTTGATATTGCGGGTCTAAAAGCACAGTTCTCATCCGCTGTTGTTTTCCTAGGATTGTCTCGAAGGTTTTAAATGTCTAATTCAGACTTGCAATCTTTCAAAGGTTTAAGAATTATAACTGTACTATTTATTGTCCTTCAAAGGTAAAAGTGGGTTTCTTTTGATATGTGATGAAATAAGAATGTTGATTATGTGTAAGAATAGTCCTGACTGTGCTTAATCTGGTTTTGTTTTATTTTTGGTCGATAAAGAAAATTTTGCTTAATCTGATATTAGGAATGGAAAAAGTCAAGTCTCCTCTTAATACTTTGGATAACATTTCTGATTTTTTTTTTAATTTATTTATGTGACGAGTTTGGATGAGTATAACACGTGGAATATAAAGGCAATAGCTAAACATTTCTGTGTATTTTTTTTGTACGAAAAAATTCACTGATTAAGATGCCAACCCTTCACTGTCCAACAAAAGTTGGGATCTCTAATACAACCTGGGATCACTAGACCATTCTCTTGTTAACTTTTCAATCCTAGCTACTCCAGAGAGAATGTATGCCACGTTATTTTGTTCTCTCGGGACATGATAATACTTCCATGACTTACATTGTTGAAAAGTTAAAATAAGATCACCAATAAAATGATGAAATTGCCAATTAATGTTGAATTCCCTTGGTGATTTCTTCCACTATTATTCTGGAGTCAGCTACAAAGTTCACTGCTGCTAGCTTTAGATATTGGACTCATTGTACTGCCTCCCAAATAGCCAACCATTCCACATGCTTTGTACTCAGTGACTCCCCAACAAAGATGCATTTTGCTCCTTTTGGTTCACCTGTAAAATTCCTTAAAATTAGTCCAATGCCTTCATTTTTTGTAGCCTCAAGGAGAGAACTATCTTAATTTAAAGTATAAATACCCCTTTCAGGAGAAAGCCATCTCAAAACAAGCCTAGTGTCACTGGAAGCTAATCCAACAGTAGTTTAGTTCTATGAATAGACTGATCAACAAAAATAGTAGTTATTCTAGGCAGTAGTTTAGTTCTATGAATAGACTGATCAACAAAAATAGTAGTTATTCTAGGGATGAACCGTTGAGAAACGAGACACTTATCCTCAAAGACCTTATAGCATCTTCCATATAACCCCAAGCTATTCTAACTCTTCTAGTAATTTCTTAGATGCGATACTGCCTTGCTGAAACTGGCTAAATAGATTGAGAAAACCTGCTCGAGAGATTGTTGAGCATCAACGTGCAAACCACAAACTCCAAACCAAACTGCTCTAGCATAGTTGCAATGTAAGATGTTTTGAGAAGTGCATTCTGCTACCATGGTACACATAGGACAAGAAATGTTCTCATTTGTAGAGTATCTGAATATCCTTTTCCTAGTAGGAAGAATATCAAGAAAGCATTTCCATAGAAAGTGCTTTATTCCTGAAATGACAGGTATAGACAAGAGCTTTTTTCGTATTTTCTTGTCTGACTGAGAAGAAGTAAACTGACCATGCTTATTTTGATACTGCTTCTTGTAAGCCAACTTAACTGAGAATTGACCACTCTTTTCAAGCTTCCACATAAGATTATCTTTTTGTTGGGGATGAATGGGAATGAAGGAGATAATTCTTACTAGTTCTAGTGAAAATAAGTCATTGATGAGACTTAAGTTCCAAGTTACTCCTGTGGAATCAAACAACTGCCTCACTATGGAATAACTAGAAGGATTTACCGCGTTCAACTTTGGTTTTTGAGGAGCATTTCAGGCAATCCGATCATGAATCCAAATTTTGATACTGTCACCATCCCTTATATGCCAGAAAATCTTTGGTAAACTTAATTTCAGGGCTTATACTCTTCCAAGTCCACGAGGATAATATTTTGCACCTACAACTTTAGACCAGGTATCATCACTTCTTGTACATAAGCTCCAAGCAGCATTTAAGGTCTTTAAATCTCAGACACTGCTCTTCCTTTTCCTTACACATATTTTTCCACGAGACAATAACATTTTTAATTGATCTTTTCTTATCCAGAATTTACCTTGAACTGAATTGAGAAATTTAATGGTTTGTGAAAACTCAGGGGATACCAAATACTCTCAAATTTTTCGTTCGGCAACCTAGATAGACAAAACCCTAATACAATTTCAAGTAGACCTACTTAATGATCCTTGACAATATGTAGTAGTGAGTTAATATCTCAACCTCTACTCAATCAGTATTTATTAGATACTAGGTCCATGAGCCTGATTGTTAAGCAGAGTACTTGGACGATCTCAAAAATCAACATCCAAGATCAATCTTAGTCGTATCCAAATAATTCAATCGGAATCCTTCCAAGTAATTAAACTTGTTATATATCTTTCAAGATACAATTCTACAAGAAACAAGTCTCGTAATCGATTATATTATGAGGACGTATCTACTTATATTGAATACGTACAAACCTGTGTAAATCCGATTGTAGAGATAAACAATATAATGCGGAAAAGGAAAAACACAAGACACCAGAAATTTTGTTAACGAAGAAACCACAATAGTAGAAAAACCCCTGGACCTCGTTCAGATTGAACACCGTACTGTATTAAGCTGCTACAGATACTATCCTACTATCAGACTTCAGACTGGAATGTAGTTGAGACCGTATCCACCCTCCAAGCGATACAGTTATAGTCACGCTCCTTACGTCTCTTGAACCTCGCATGGTTCTACACACTTGATTTCCTTAGTTGACGTCTTTTACAGCCTAAGAGTTGCTTCAGTCGAAGTGAAGACTTTTGATACCAATCTACCACTAACAAATAAGCCTATTTTATTTTCGTTTAGATCAAAGATCAAGGTGTGGAAATCTGTTTAAAATAGAAAAGCTAGAAAACCTCACAAATCCGGAACTTACGACTCCAGAAAAGCAGCCTAGATTCTTACCACCTCTCAAGGATAATCGTCGACGAATCAATTAAGATTATTCTTTAGATATCTATTTTGAGGAATCACGAAGTCTGAGATGAAGAAAACTTTGTGATTTCTATCTATCTTTCCTGATAGAGATTACGAAAACCTCGATAACAGAAAATCAAGATCAGGATTCATGAACTATCAAGGTAAAGATAGCTTCACGAATCCTTAAGTGAAATCTTTTAGTTGTAGACCTAAAAGGTCAATAGAGGACGGCTCTAGATCAACTAGGACACAAGGTGTCAAGGATTAATTTTCCCAGTTGAGAGATCATCTCTATTTATAGTTTTCAAAGACCAGGGTTAGCTTAGAATTCAAGCTAAGATAACTTGAGAATCAAGCAAACATAATAGGTCTTTGAACTACAATAGAAGACTATACACACGTCTGGTTCAGGAACCGTGTATAAGATTCGTCCGGTTTGGCAAGTTAGCGAAAGAACCGAAAGTTACTTGATGTTCATTTAAACACATAAGAAATTAATCATGATTAACACATAGTGTTTAATTAATCAATGAAGTCTTAGAAGTGTTTATGAGAGTTTAGTAATGCTAAAAATATTTGAAAAATAAGTCTTCGAGCATCTGCTAAACATTACCAGGAGAGTTGGTACAATGGTTCGCCAACCGTAAAGCTAAATCACATGTCAGGGTGGTCAGGTTCGCCAACCCTTTTAGACTTTCACCACAGATGACCTAGGTTTGCCAACCTAGTTCGACAACTGTTTAAGACTCGCGAACACAGATGACTTAGGTTTTCCATCCTAGTTCGCCAACTGTTTTAGCTAATTTCCAACGTGAGTTCACAGAACACCTCGGTTTGCCAACCGGGTTCGTGAACCGTACCTGATAAAACTTAAGGTTTGCAAACTAGGTTCGCCAACCTTACTGCAATTCTGAATCTCATATATATAAGGTTTGCAAACTAGGTTCGCCAACTTACCCTGAGAAGAATTTCAGTAAGTTCATTATCTCTTTGATTAAAACATTCACATGTGATAAAATCGCTTACATAGGCTATTTTCAATTGATCCACAAAATTAATTCAAAGAACTAAAATTGTTAAGGACCTTTGAACATCAGTTCACTAAATCATATTTTGAGATTCTTCGCAAGACAAGCTTGACTCGAAACATCTTCTTTGTAAACTAATCTAATATAGGTCATACGACATAGTCTCAATAGATAGAACGATGGTATAGTGAGTAAATAGAATGGTTCAGTCTTCACATACCTGATGCAAGAAGTTTTCCAAATGTCTTCGTCGATCTTTAATCTTCTAGGGTGATCTCTGATACTCAACTATAATTCCAACCTATCTGAAACTTAACTTAGTAGACTAGAAAATCAAGATATAGTTTTGATCAACTAATATTGATAACAAGCTTGAGATAGCAAAACTTGTGTGTTCAACAGAGCAATGCTTTAATAGTTTGATTAGGCAGTTTAATAGACACCATATGATGCACACAGAGAGCATTTAGAACATGTTTGACCATAACTGTTCTTCTGGTTCAGATAGATTAGAAGATTGCCCATATTATCAATGATGACAGAAAGAGAAACTTTCTTGTTTTTACCTATGAAAAAGGGGTGACCCAAATGTTTCTCTTCAGAGTCCATGATGAGAACTTTGAAATGACGAGGGTATCCAAGTACACCACAATCTTTTCGTTTCAACCTATAAGTCTGATACCTTATGTGATCGTCTATGGACAAAGTCGAGACAATACGACAACAAGATACTCTCTTGATAATAGTTACGGTTTAAGACCGATTTACTATAAGATCAATATCAAGTGATTAAGATTTAACATATAAGTGTTATTCACTTTATTATAATAGAACAATTATAATGCGGAAAGCAAAGTAAATGACACAACAAGATTTTGTTAACGAGGAAACCGCAAATGCAGAAAAACACCGGGACTTAGTCTAGTTTTAAATACTCTCAGAATTGAGCCTATATACAAAGAACAAAGCCTACTTCGTAAGTTGAGACCAAGTAATCTACCCCTAATTACTTAGTTCCCTCAGTATACCTGCGCCTACGACCGCCTAACCAACGTACATGAATCCCAAGATATAAAATCACTATCTTGAGTTGCTTTACCCGTGTAAAGACTTAAAGACTTAACTCCTTTTGATCGTATTCCAAACAGTGAAAGAATGACGTTGTTTGGAAACCACTCTATCAATCTTTGAGAAAAGATATGTTAAGTTTTGACAAAGGCTCTTCTGTTTAAACTATTAAACTCCTTTGTCGGGTAAGATCAATCCAAATTCGAAAATAATCAGATCTGGATTCACATCTATCAGATTCGAATGCTGAAGAATACTACCAAATGATAGTTGCTGATCTATACGACTACTTGATCAAATCTATCAAAGGTAAACAAGGTTTAGTCAGATCCCAGCCGATCTTGTTGGTCATGCATGCTATTCAATGATATTGGAAGGCAACGTAACAACTAGTGTCTTATTTAAAGCTGGTACGGGAGTCCGAGCCCTACTTCCTTCAGTAGCAAACCATTCCTTAGTCTCCCGCTCAAGTCACAGTGTGCTACTCTGTATGAGGACTTCCTCCCCTTCTGTCACTCTCAATTCACATGATTCTCAAAGCGTAGGAGAAGTAGAGGAATTCCTCATTCTTACACGGATGAGCCCGTTGCTGAAAAGGACCTGATCAGTGTGCGACACTAACACCCCGCATTTGGAGAATGAGTCTTACACTTTGCACTGACAAGCCATGACTTTGTGCGACTTGAGAGAGTTAAGGGGGGATTGCTTACTATTTCACGATGGAAAGAATAGCAAATAGCCGTCTTTCGGTAAGAAACATCACCTCACTGAGAGTTAATATGAATATAATTGTCCATAACCTAGTATTTCGTATTTGCATATTATTTTCCAAAAAACCAATGGGGACCATCCGAAAGTGATGTGGGACATCCGTTAGATTTATGGTTTATATTTTTATTATTATTGCTAGAGCTTAATTAATTTAAACTAGTATTTCTTATTTTTAAAAGTTATTTAATTCTAGAACATTATTTATTTTAGGGATTTCTTATTTTCCAAGTTTGAGTCTTAGAATTATTTTAGGAATATGAGTTTTATTGTCTTCTCAATAAATAGGGGACAAGTCCTATGTATTAATCACATTATTATTTATCAATATTGAGTTTTCTCAACTATTCTTCTACTTTATTAAATTTCTTTATTCACGCTTCCGTTCTGCATTAAGTGGCATCTAGAGCTTCGACTTCTGATCCTCTTATTTTTTTCATCTAAACTTCCTCTACTTATCGAGATCTCCGCATCTCTTCTTCTAAACCTAATTATCAACTATACTTTTATTTTCAAAAAAAAAAAACGCGTCCACTGTATGTCTCAAGCCTCCGCTTATTAACTCTTTTTTTTATCTTTTAGTTTTTTTCCCAAAACTACATTAATCTTCCACCAACTCTGCATTCCCATTAAACCCCACTTTCCTTACACCACCGACCCATCATTACTGCCTATCTCTATAAACATACCATCGTACCTAGCTAGTCCTACCCAAACCCACCAAGCCCAACAGTCACTAAGGGTTTTTTTTTTTTTTTTTTTTTTTTTTGTTAAGCAAGAGATTGTATTAAAATTAAGCGGCGATTACACGAGGGTATGTGGTACCCAAGGAGTCGTCTATTACAATTTGATTAATGTAGGATGGGATTATGTGATCCCAAACCAATGTTGAAAGGTTCCCTAACTGGCTTTTGTCCGCAACAAGATTGGCAAGTCCATCTGCAGCTTGATTACCTTCCCTGTATATGTGTGTGATGTTGCATTGGGGAATTTGGATCATGATTAACTTGGTTTAAAAGATCATACTCGAAATGTACCAAGGCGGTTCGGTGTCTGAAGTTAGGAGTCGATGTAGGTTTTCCGAGTCCGTTTCAAATTGGACTTTCGGCCAACTTCGGTCTTTTGCCGTCCTAGTTGCTATGAGCATAGCCCAAGTTTCGGCTATCAAGGCAGTGGTGATTCCCAGTGGTTGTGCTATTGATATCATGGTGTTCGCAAACGTATCCCTGCAAATGAAACCTGCTCCAGCTATTCCAGGATGTCTTCTCGCTGCGCCGTCCGTATTGATCTTGGTCCAACCTAAATTAGGTTTTTTCCAACCTACCAGGATTGTTGTAGAAGCCCGTGTTCTATTTCCACGGTTGATAGAAGGTGGCATTCCAGGTAACACGGGAGAGAGGTTTGCTTGTGCCCAACAGAATTCCCGTTGAAGACTGAGTGCCATGTGTGCTATGTTTCCCGGGTTTGGTTGTTTTTGGCGATAAATAAAATCATTCCTAGCTATCCATAAGGACCAGAAAAGGAAGCAAAAGGCGGTGTTGATAAAACAATGTACCTTTGATTGTACAATTTGAGAGATTGTCGTATGAGGGTTTGGAAGGACTGGGAGATTTTGGACGAGATGATTAGGAAGTCCCGCAATAAGAATGTTCCATGCAGACACGACCACTTGACAATGAAGGAGAATATGATCAGCAGTTTCTGTATGGGAATTGCATTGTGGGCATATATTGGTGCTGGTGAGGTGGATATTTGTAGAATGGAGAGGGTTGGAAGGCCCTCGTTGATTGCTTTCAGCAAGAAAAGATGTATTTTTAGGGGACACGGAAGTGTCCATAGGAACTTCGATGCTGGTAGGGGGTTCTGGTGGGAGTTATTTGATCTGCTTATCAAGCAATTGTATCTAGATGTTGTGGTGTACTTTTCAGACTTAGTAAAAGGCCATATGATTCTATCAGATAGGTTATTTTGGGGGAGATTGATATTCACGATTCGCTGGGTTATGTGGGTGGGGGGTGGGGGGGTTACCGTCTGGATGGGGTAAGAGTATGCCGGATCCAAGGTATTAGTGAATTGATGTATCCAATTTGCTTGGACAAGGGTTGTTTATCCATTTCCAATTGCGTGGAAAATATATTGTTTAAATGTAGGAATAAGGGATGCTAATTGCCTCCACTGAGGACTGGTTGAAGAATGGGTAGATGGAGTTCCTGGAAATATATGTTGTTGATTCAGATATTTTTCGTTATAGAGGGTAGATAACACTGAATCAGGTTTCTCATGGATGTTCCAAATCCGCTTCATAAGTAGAGCCTCGTTATGATCGCTGCTTTTACGTATGCCTAGCCCTCCTTCTGACTTGGTCCTAGTAAGCTTATCCCATCCCAGAGGGTGAAGTTTCTTGACGGAGGAGTCATGCCCCCAGAAAAAAATCCCTGGTGATACGATCAATTTTCTTGTGCACATGGGTAGGGAGACGTTGCGCTTGCATGATGTGATTGGAAGTAGGGGTTAAGAAATATTTTATGAGATTTAATACTCCTGCAGGTGTTAGGCATTTCGTCATCCATCCCTTCGCCTTGCGTGCTAGCCGGTTTAGTAGAGGTTCAAACAGATGGCGAGAGGCTCTTCCTTGTTTGAATTGGATTCCTAGATAGACATGGGGTGTTGAAGTTGTGGGCATACCGAAAGCTTGTTGAAGGGCACTTACCTAGGACTGATCGATCTTCGGATGGTGAATAATTGCTGATTTAGAGGTATTAATTTGTTGCCCTGCTGAGGTGATGTACCATTGGAGAAGATGGAGGAGTTGATTGGTACCTTCTGTCGAAGCCTTGTATGTTATGAGGAGATCGTTTGCATACATAAGATGGAGGATTGGCGGAGCTTTTTGTGAAATACGTAGACCCTGCACAGCCTTTTGGATATCAAGATTCCCTAGGTTTGTTGAAAGTTTTTCCGCACAAATGATAAACACGTATGAAGAGAGATGGTCCCCTTGTCTTATTCCTCTGGATGGAGTAATATATCCATGCGGCGTGCCGTTGATGTTGATAGAATAGGTGACCGATGATATGCATAACATGATGTATTCTACAAAAATTGTCAGGAAACCTAATTTGGTAAAGGCTTTTCTAACGAAGCCCCAATCCAGGCTATCATATGCTTTTTGAATATCCAGCTTAAGTATTATTTTGGGATCTTTGGTGTTGGTTGAGGTTCTAATTTGATGAAATAGCTCCCCAACGATTGTTATGTTATCTTGGATAGATCTTTGAGGTACAAAAGCGCTTTGGTAGGGACTTATTAGGAACGGAAGTATGGGACGTATGCGATTGACCAGTATTTTTGAGATGATTTTATAAGTAACATTACAAAGTCCGATAGGCCTAAATTGTGAAGGTTTGGATGGATGGTCCACTTTAGGGATTAATGTTAGGTTTGTGTGGTTCATAAGTGTGTGGATATTGAGGGAGTTTAAGAAGCTATGTACCATTTCTATCAACTGTGAGTGGGTCGTTTCCCAAAAAACTTTGAAGAACTTACTAGTGTATCCATCGGGACCTGAAGCAAGTTCAGAACCAATGGAGAATAGAGCTCTTTTGATCTCATCAGGAGTTACTTCTTCTGTCAGCGATGCGCATTGGCGGGGCGTTAACCTTGGGGTTATTTCATTGAACAAGCTTTCATCTATCACTGTACTTGGTGTCGTATATTGGTCTGTAAAGTGATCGATCATTAGTCCGACAATGGCATCTTTTTCAGTAATCCAATTGTTTTGTTGATATTGAAGTTGTTGAATATTATTGCGACTACGGTGGATCGTTGCTTCAGTATGGAAGAAAGTGGTGTTACGGTCGCCCGATTGTAGCCATTGGATTCTTGATCTTTTCCGCCAGTAAGTTGCATGCCAGTCAAGTAATGTCATGTGCTGAGCTCTGAGTTATTTTTTATGGAGAAACCAATATGTCAAGTCATTTCCAGTAATGATGGCGCATTGGTGTTGTGCCATTTTGATCTGAGCTGTTGATTTCTTGATCATAGTGGGGAGGTGGCCGAAAGTTTCCTTGTTCCAATCAGTAAGGATCTCACTGGTTGAAATGAGATTGAGCTGCAGATTTACTGTGGGATCTGTATCATTAAGCCTAGTCCATGCTGAATTTACCACTTGTTGCAGCTGTGGATGGGTAATCCATAAGTGCTCGAATTTATAATTCTTGCTCCCCTGCCAATAAAATTCCTTAAATTGGAGCAGAATTGGGGCGTGGTCTGAGGCTATTCTTGGAAGGTGAGTAACTCCTGCATGTGGTTTAGACGTTCGCCAATGCTGAGTTTCCAAAGCTCTATCGAGACGTTCCAAAATGTTATCTTGTCCTTGTTGATTGTTCATCCATGTGAATGGATCGCCTCGGAATCCCAAATCCGTGAGTCCCATTTGATCAATTAAGCTAAGGAACGGTTGGGTCTGTGCATATGTTACATGTCTGCCCTCTTTCTTTTCTGATTGATCCATTACTTCATTGAAGTCACCGATTAAGAACCACGGTATGTTGATGTTTGAAAAATTGATGGGAAGTCGTCCCAAAAATCTTTCCTCGTAATTGGATGTGGGGGGCATAAATACCTATGCACATCCATGGTTGTTCAGGCGTCGGCGGAGTAATGAGGGTGTGTATGTAACTTTGGGAATGCAAGATGATTTGTACGTCATAGTTATCTTTCCACATAAAGCATAGTCCTCATCTTCTTCCAACTTTAGGGACCGAGAAATGGTTGTGGAATTGAAGTGATTGTGCAATAAAGGTCATATGGTTATCATTAGCCAAAGTTTCGGAGAGGAAAACAAAAGTTGGTTTATGGAGTGCGACTAAATCGCAAAGGTGTTGAACTGTTATTGGTTGGTTGAGTCCTTGGAAGTTCTATGCCAATATACTCATGATGGGGAAAAAAATGACTAAGTTAAATTACAAAAAATATTTAATGGGGTGTTGATAATAGGAACTGATTTATAGAGGTAGATAATTTAGTGTCTACCGGCCCAAATTACACAAATTAAGCTTTGCTACAAGCTATAAGACTTGGGAGGATTAATAACATGATGATAAGAAATGCTGCTAAATGTGTTGTCGGCTGAGGGTATTGTGAACAGTGGGATATAAGTTCCAAATCTTCGTCAGATGGGGTCTAAATGATCATCCAAGCTTTCTCAAAGGATATCGTATACTAAAAAAGGAGGTGGAACTGGCAAAGGCTAAAATGGTGTGAGAAAAAGATGTTGCTGCCAAATCTAGATATATATCCACAAAAATGCAATATGAAAACGCTGGCCATGCCTCAAAATGGCCACTTAGGATGCAAGACACTTATAGAAGTCGAAAGGACTCCCACAGGAAGGTTCAGTAACAAAAAGGTATTAATTAACTAACTCAAACAAAAAAACATGCCCTGGCTTCCAACTCTGCATTATAGAAGAAACATTTCCTAAGAGTTTAATTTCTAGACTAAAACATTTTGACTAGATCCAGGTATACTTATAATAAAAGTTCTAACAACTATACCTCCTCTAAATTTCAAAACACCATACAAGCCATTTAACATAACTAACATTATCAATAACCAAAAAAAAAAGGAAACCAACAGTCAAGGCACTTAACAGGACTAACAATATCATTAACCAAATAAGGATAAGCCTCATCATAAGAGTTTTTGGGATAATAACAAGTGCCTTACGGGAGAATGATACCATGATATAACTAAACAAGCATACACTTCAAAGACATGGGTTGAGAGTTAAATGATTTGAGAGGTTATGGGTAACAAAAACCAAGCACATGGCATACAGAAGGAAGGGAATAACAGCTCGTATTTTTTTTAGGCAAAATAGGGATTGAAGGATCTTACAAAATAGAGCCCCAAAATCGACAAGCAATCAGGAATCAGGAGAACCAATTCGATGAAAAATCATCCTAAAAATGGATCAAAATCAAGATGATAGATGATTACCTGACCTGAAAATAAGGAAAGGAGTTTATTCCCAGTTGCAGGAACACCGAGAATGGATGTGAAATAGACGAAAAAGATTGCCGGCAAAGTCCCTTGAAAATGAAAAAAAATCACATCAAATAATACATAATAGCAGCATTAAAACAGAAGTACCATGGAATCGAGATAGAGACAGTGAGATCTAGTGTAGAAAATCATTAATTTTGTGCATTCAGGCCGGCAAACTTTTGTTTAGCCGATTAAAGGGTTGCGATTCATGATTAGTTTTTAGGGTTTTGAAGATTTTACAGGAAACCAGTTTTTTACAGTGGGAAAGCACTTTTTGTGGTGACCTATTTTTTTGTAGTCACTAAGGCCTACCCATCATATCCACTTCTTCTTTTGTTAAATTCTTGTTTCAAATTTTGTTTTAAAAACAGAAACCTTATAGCAATTTCCGTAAACACACCCGTTCAGTATTATTATCATTTTCTTCCATTACTAAAGTCAACCGCACAAGTTCGTATTTCATCATGAATGATAAAGAACAAGGTAATCATGCTAGTCTTGAAGGTATCGTACGTGTTATTGCAGAATCTTAACGTCAACTTACAGATTATCAAGCCGTGATACAACGTCAACTTATAGAATCACAATCCGCAACTCAACGTCAACTAGAAATTTATTGAATTAATCTTATTTAATTGGAGCAATCATACAGAGAATCACAATGATGCTCCAAATTGTCATGTCTCTCATAATCAACAAATTATTCGCCCAGATAGTGTTGAAGAAGTTTCGCCAAAATCAACACATGAGACGTTATTATCTTCTTATGAGTCGTTTAATGTCCTGTTCTTGAAGATCGATCGTTAGGTAAGAATGTTGGTCAAAAATACTGCGAGATAATTAGTACTCCAATTATTACTTACATCGGCATTAGTTTTTGTGCTCAATGATCTATTTTATGGTGTTCTATTATATGGTCATCCACATACTCAAAGTATATTATTTGTTGGACGGGTCGTTTGCAATATCTGTTGAACTCGAAGAAGACTTCTTTTCAAGATGACGGGCCTGATGTAGCACATGTTCTTCAGTACTTTGTCAATTCGAGACGAATTATTTTCAAGATGGCGGGCCTGATGTAGGACATCTATTAGATTTGGGATTTATATGTTTATTATTAATTATTATTATTTTAGGTAATTCTTATTTTTAGAATTTATTTATTTTAAGAAGTTATTTAATTTTAGAATTACTTAGATTGCAAGTTAGGGTTCTTAGAACTAGAGTCAAAAATTTTCCCTATAAATAGGAGACAAGTCTAATGTAGTTTACACATTATTATTAATCAATATTGAGTTTTCTCAACTATTCATCTACTTTTTACTATCAATTTCTTTATTCACGCTTCCGTTTTGCATTAGAAAGGTACCTCGGAAGTGCGAGGATACTAAAAAGGGTGCAAAGGTCAGACCTGGTAACCGATAGTTGGTTCCAAACTGTCGGTCCTAGGTATCAATGAGCATGAAAAAAACTTGAATTGTATCCCGTCTTTGAAACTTGAGGGTTAAGAAAATCAAGTCAAAGTAAGGTCTGTTTATTTTTGTGAATGTAGGTAGATTCTGAGAAGTAGACGCGGATTTCAGATGGACCTGATGACGAGTACTAAAGTCCTGATTGAAACTATGGAATCGACCCTTCATCTAAGGGACAATCCTTCAGGAGGGGGTAACGACATCGAGACAATAAAGTAATCCCCTTGTAGACATGAAGGAGTTCCAATAGAAGGCAATGACCCGCTAATCAAAAATGAAAACCCAAACCCAATATAAGAGGAGAACATCATACACTACAATGAGGTTCGTGAACTGAATGTTAGGCTTTACCCGATGGTGGTCTGCCAACCACCGACAGCGACGGGGATGAAGCAAGAATAAATACCTCATGCGAAGATGAATATCAAGCGATTGTCGAGGCCGAATGACTAGCCCAGAAGGAAAGGGACCTTAAAACTGAAAGGTTGGCCCAGATTTGACAAAGAAAGCGACACAAGCGAGGCAGGATCACTGTTCCTATAAGGAATCTCCCAATCCATTAAAGCACAAATATCTCCTTGGACAGAATTATAGGTGCATTATTTTCACTATTTTGATACTTTAATTCATTGTTTTCTAGTTATTTTTATGTTATTATGCTTTGATTTTGTTTGTTTTTGAGTAATTTTTAGAAGACTTGAAGCTAATTCAACCAAAAAATAAGAACAAAGTTTATTATGGCATGTAACAAGAAACTAAAAGTTGAAAGACAAGTGTGTAGGAAAAATCCAGAGTCACCTATATCTAGGAAAGTCCAATAACCTAGTCGTAGACATGTCGAAGACTCAATGGCAAATTCCTTAGCGTCTTACTGCTAGGTTTGGGGAATTCAACCTATCCATAAAATTAAATGAAGAGATATTAAAAAAAATCAACTTTATCTTGTAAATAACGAAGAGACGAAGCCAACTTAAAAAGAATGAGGTCAATCGGACGTCGGATGAAGGAGATTTGACCAAAACGATGAAGAAAGAAAATAAAAACTCATAACCACTTATGGCCAGGTTTTGGCCTACTCGACCTAGCATTAAATGGACTGGAAAATCACCAAAAACCTTATTTTTTCGGAGTTAGTTATGGCTAGGTTCGCACGGAATTCTTGAGGTTTTTGTGATATTTTGGTTATCATATTTATGGCTAGGAAAGAAACCTTCAACCTAGCCATAAGTAGGGTACTTAGGGCGCATATTTAGTTTCTAAATCAATTTTTCCCGATCCCCGAATGATTCTAAGCCCTGGAATTGATGAATATTATTTAATAAGACCCTTTAGACTTTAGAAAAATATGCATATGGACTTTACTACAAGAAGGATCACAATAAACTGGGGCTTGGAGTTGCGATTGATCATCACAATCTCTAGGGTTTGCTTACTCGCTTTCTTGTATCTTTTCCATGGATTTTGAGAAATCCACGATGAACTACACCTTTCTAATTGGTTAAGGATGTAACCCTAAGTCATGACCACGTTATTAAATTAATGCATTAGTCTCATATTCGCTCTCTTGTATATCGTTCAAGTTTCACTACGTATAGCAGTTATTTGATTGTGCCCATTTAATATGATTGGTTGTTTCGTATGTTTAAGTCGTGAATTATATATTTTAATAACTTACTTATAGATATCTAGAGTTCTTAAGTAATTTTATCAAGAACCCCAATAACAAGTAGTAATTTATTATCACTAGCGGTGCGAATCGTGAAGGAAGTCACAAGTAAAACTGGCCTAGATTGAATACACCACAATTGTGTTCGTATTGCTTATGAATAACTCGTCTCACGACCTTAATGATTTCCTCAAGTTGTATCTTTTAGTAATGAGCATTAGGTTATTTGGTTAAAAATAATTCATGTATTAGAGATTGAAGCACTTGTTTACACTAAGTTGCATAATGAAGTATTACCATGATTGGGGTTCGTTTAGGGTTATTGGTAACATAAGAGAGTGATGATGATACTGATGCTTGATTGAGTAACATGTTAGTGATGGGCGGTGAATTCCTTAACCAGCTTTCTCTTTTGATATTTTCTTGAACATATTCAGCTTTAGTTTTGAGTTTAATATACTTCTAAACAGCAATAAAAAACCATTTTGTTTACATAAGGTTTCAAATACTATTAACAACTCGTACCTCCATATGGATCAAACTTGTTTTTATTGTTATACTCTTATTTATAATTGTGAAGTAACGGAAGTTGAAATAATTTTGCTTAGTTGATGACCGACCAAAAGTCCTCAAAAACCAAAAGAAACGGAAGAAGCGGATGAAGAACCTATAGCTAGAGCAAGAGAAAAACCATCTCAGGAGGAGGAACTCTCGAGGAAAGAGAAGACATGCGAAGATCTCGGACGATACAAGTTCCAGCGACAGCACTCACCCCAGAGAAAGGAGCACAATGTGAGCTACCCATATCAAAGCGGAGAAATCGATCCCCTAGATATGTGGATCCATGTAGATGATAAATATAACATCTACCAAGAACTGACAAGTGTATAGCTATATATCTAAGAGCTGAGACAAGACTCAAGGTTGGATGTCAAAGACTCAAGTCACAGGTCGCCAATTGTAAAAGAGACACAAATATAGACATGAAAGACTTGCGTTTAACCTCGAAAGCTAAGAATAATCTTGAAGTTGTCAGCTGAGCTAATACCTGGAATCCCAGATGGTTACAATGAAGAGTTGTCCAAGGTCCAAATAAGCACAAGGCGCGAAAATTAATTGGGTCCTAGTCATCATGTGCTCACGAGAAAATACTTGAGATAGAAGTTATTCACATGTAAATCTTTGTATTCTCAAAATGTATATGTAGCCAGAGAGGCTCATAATGTAAAAAGGATTATTCATTGATAGAAATTACACACTAAACATTGTTTATCTCGCTTATGATTCTCTCCAAGTTATTATACATTAACCGACTCGAAGAATATTAGGAAACCCTAACTTTACAAACTAGATTATCGATCTAAGATCTAAGATCACAACCTTAATCGAGTAAGGTTGTGACTCCGATCAGAGAACTACAATCAGCTAATTGTGAAGGTGCGGTTTTGAACGAGATGATGTATCTTCAATCCCATGGGAGATAAATTCAGGAGAAGAGGAACAGACTCGAAAAAAACAATTGTGATAAGAAGATGATAGACAAGATAAAGTATCTGGAGACCATCATCAAGTAGAAAAGTAAAAAGGGGGAGGAAAGAAGTTAGTCGAAGTTATCATAGAGTCAGAAAGAACACCCTTCACCCAGAGAGCTGTTGAACACCGAATGCCCCCCAAAAGTGCTCCTTACCTCCGTCATCGCTGGCTTCGACGGATCAGAAGATACGGTGCAGCACATCAAGGTTTATAAAAGGGCGCTGCTCCAGTGGG
Source organism: Papaver atlanticum (assembly GCA_023531105.1). Lineage (NCBI taxonomy): Eukaryota > Viridiplantae > Streptophyta > Magnoliopsida > Ranunculales > Papaveraceae > Papaver > Papaver atlanticum. The sequence continues at coordinate 886,778 of JAJJMB010005585.1, read as the reverse complement.
GACGTCACCATGTAGTAATACGTAAGTTCTTCCCTGCGAGTCTTGAAGGCAAAGCTTTGAATTGGTTCGATTTACTTCCGAATAGATCTATAGAAGACTCTGAGAAGATGTCAAAAACATTCTTGGAGATATACATGCACAATAACAATGTTAGACTATTAAAAATCAGGGCAACACCAGAGATGAAACCTCCAACATGCAAAAAAGAGATTCAAGAGTTGACCGGAAAATTGGTAGCACTGAACGGATTTATTTCAAGACTGTCAGATAAGTGTAGACCACTATTCAACTTACTTTTCAAGCAACATGACTTCCAGTGGAGTGAAGAATGTCAGGTATCTCTTGACAATACCAAAGCTTACTTATCTTCTCCCCCGACTCTATCTTTTTCAGTCCAAGGCAAAAAAAATACCTCTACATAGCCTCCACTCAGCGCGGCAAGCGCAGTGCTACTGAGAGTGGAAGACAACAAAGAGAAACCCATCTATTTTATATGAAGTCACTAACAGCACCAGAGCCAAGGTACTCACATCTTGAAAAATAAGATCTTTTCCATATACTTCTCATCAGTAAAGCTGAGACCATACTTTTTAAGTTGGAAGATAACAATGGTCACTGAATATCCAGTAAAAAAATTGTTATCTTAAGAGACAAAAACCGAGAGAGTTGCAAAGTAGGGGCTCCACTTGAATCAATTCAACATGGATTATAAAAACATGAAAGTCCAACCAATAATCAAGCAGAGTATGAAATATTGCTCCAAGGACTTCTCGCTACAAAAAGTTTACATCATCCTTTATAGTGAATCTCAGCTAACAACCAAGTAGGTAGAAGGTCAATTTGAAACAAAAGATTTGTCTATGGAAAAGTACAAACAGAATGTAAACAAACTGATATCCAGCTTTGAAAAGGTGAGTATTAGACAAGTACCAAGAATAAAAATGAGACATGCAGGTGCCTTGGGATTCCTTGGAGCAATAATACCCGGAGCTTGTCACAAAAATACCAAGATTGAAATTCTTGATAAATAATCCATTCGCGAACCTGACACAGAAGATGTCAGAACACAGAGTTCAAATATGACAAGTGCCGAAGCAAAAGATTTTTGGATGAAAAACATTTTCAAATATCTTGAATCAAAGACATTGCCAGATGATCCACAAGAGACAAGGAAAGTTAAGACGAAAGCACTCAAATATCAGCTCATTGACAACGACATGTACATAAAACGTACCTAGGACCATTACTCAAATGTGTGACAGGAAAGAAGGGAGAACAAATCCTAGCTGAAATATATTCTGGAGACTACGACAACTTGTCAAGGTCCGAAGGTTACTTCTGACTACGAATGAAAGAAGTTACTGAGCGTATCAAAAAGAGATGTGATAAATACCAAATGTATGCCTAAATACTATTGGATTTATACTCAGTATAATAAATTGCAATCCTGCAAGCATGATTCTATTATGATCATAAATGCAAGCTAATTGCAGAAAGCTGGAATAGTAACATGACTTCTGAAGTCAGAAACAGAAAACAAAACTGTAGATGTAGAAATACAAAAAAATATATTAATATTCTGAAAAATAAATACATCTTTTCAAAGCATAAAATCAAATCATGTTTAGGTAAAACATGGATGTAATATGGTGATAATTAACATTGTGAGAATTTTAAATAGGCATATATGATAATAAGATATGTGCACCAGCAGAAACCCTGGACAGTGTTTTGACTCCTTGGCCATTCATGAAGTGGGCATTGGACATCATGGGCCCATTTACTACGGTAAGAAAATCTCAAACTCATAGCTTCCTTGAAAGCATAATGAGAAAATGAGATAACAATATAAAGGTTCAAGCTTAACCTTTACAAGCACCCGGCGGCAGAAAATACTTGTTGGTTGACATTGGTTACTTTTCAAAGTGGGTCAAAGCTAAAGCATTGGTAGCAATCACAGAGAAAAATGTCACAAAATTCCTATGGAACACATCGTATGTGGATTTGGGATCCCGATGACGCTTGTAGCCGACAATGGACCACAATTTAAGAATGAAAATCTAACAGAATTCCGTAGAAAAGAAAATATATAACAAAAGTATGCTTTTATAACTCTGATAAGCTTTAAACTCTGTGAAAAAGTGGGGGTACAACAACCTCACCCAATAATTCGCTTAGCAATCTGTATGGACTAACTCCAATATACTTTTAAGAGAATCAACTCCAATATACAACAACCTCACCCAATAAGCTTTCTTAGACATTGAGACCTCTGAAAAATTCTTTATAGTCCCCGAACTCCTTATCGTCAACAGCCATATGAACATATGGTTCGTGAAGAAAGGAGTCAATTCCAACAAATCTTCTAAGTTGAAGATGTCGAACCAGGGCCTTCTAAATCTCTAGAGTTCTCAAAACACAAGCCTTTATTTGCTAGATCTCCTTTCTTGTCTCCTTAAACTCTTCAAGAACATCAGAAAACTTCTGAGAATTTGAAGGAACAGCCCTTGGCTTCCTCACATTCCTTCTTTTTCTTTTCAAGGTTGGAGGTAACGGAGATCTCTCTTTTTCCTTCGTGATTGATGGATTAACAATCATATTAACATCTTTTCCATCGGATTCATGATGCTTGGAGTATCCATATGAGAGGAAATCATAACTTGAGTCTCAACAAGCAGTCTTAGGATAAAAAGAGTTTCAGGGAAGGAAAAAGGAATGTAGGGTTACGGAACCTTTACACACTTCAAAGGATTCATGTAGGCACAACTCTTACCCTATAAAAGGTAGAATTGTCAATTTTAACCCTCTTTTTATTGATTAACAGGAAAGTCCTTTCCGATATCAATTAGATATGGAAAAATTCCAATCTTTCAAAACAGACAAAGCTTAAAAAGAAATCAAAAAATTTAAAACCATTTTTGTTTTTCTAAAGCCTGAGATGTGCAGAATCTTGTCTCTTTTGATCAGGCACATGAGACAAGATGCACTAACCAACACAATTTAAGTTGTGCTGGGTGAACAATAATCTGTCCACCATATCCATTTCGATCGGAATTCATAGGACCCTGTTTCTCATAGTGTTTAGACCATAACTTTCTTTCCAATGGTCTTTTCTTATCCTTGGAAACTAACTTCTTTGACGAAGATAAAATATTACATACCTCAGCGGTCTTCTGAACAAGTTTGAGCTTGTTTGCTAATCGATTTGCTATTCGTTGAAGTTTGTTGACATGTCTTAATTTGTGTTTGTACTTGTAACACTTTGATAGCTCATGACCATTGAGCAAAAAATATGAGCATGTCAACCTGGAATATGATTCAGGTATCCGAGATGTGCAAGCTGCTAGACACAAGGTAGAACCTGAAGAATTAGACAAAGAGTTTCCAACGGAAAGATCAATTTTTTCTTCCAGATCGGTTGAGTTTTCTTCTAAAAGAATATCAAGATTGATGTATATATTGCTACAATTATCAAAATCAACATTTTCACAAAGAATTGCAACACTTGACTTTTCGTCTTCATTAGAATCATAGTTGTCGGACATTTCATCAAGAGTTGCAGCAAGACCTTTGTTTCCAGTGTATTTCTTTCGATTAGGACACTCATTTGCAAAATGACCAAAACCTTTACACTTAAAGCACTGTGGCATATCCTCGTCATTAGCCTCGTCAGCATCCCTGTTTTTAGGAGGAATGCGATTGTGAGGTTTAACTGACGATCCGGGTTTGTCTCTGGAGAACCGTTTACTTCTCTTCAATAGAAGATCTCTAAACTGTCTTGTGATCAATGAGACTGACTTGTCAAGATCTTCATCTTATGAATCAGTCTCAGAAAGATCATCTTCAGAGATGCTAACACTTTTACTTTTCTCAAGTAATTTAGTGTTCTTCTGTGCTTTAAAAGCAACATCCTTCCCAGATTTAGATGTATGCTCATGATCAAAGATCTTTAACTTCCCAACCGGAGTGTTTTTGGAAAAAGCATCAAGGTTGTTTCCTTCAACGATGGCATGCTTCTTAGAATCGTATCTAGTCCTTTTTAGGAATAGTCTTACCCAATGCAAAAGATGCATTAACAATTTCAGACACTTTGTGATTAAACTCATCAAATGAATCTTCATGTGCCATACGAAGGTTTTCCCAATCGGAATTTAGTTTTTGAAGCCTGGCTTCCTTTTCACTGGTATTCCCTTCAAATACGGTTTCTAAGATATCCCAAGCATCCTTAGACCGAGTGCACGTAGTCACATGGTGCTGAAGATCTGGGGTAATGGCATGTATGATGGCATTCAAACCGTCGGAATTTTTCTTTGCAGCAAGTATCTCAGCAGCGTCATATGCACCAATATCTTTCGGTACGGTTGGATCTCCTACTGCCACAACGGGAGCATCATAGCCATATAATACATAAACCCATGATTGAAAATCACGCGCTTGAAGAAAGGAACACATATCAATTTTCCACCATAAGTAATTTGAGCCATCGAAGACTGGTGGTACGTTTATAGATATAGCACTTCTGTCCATAGAGTCAGATCGCTACAAACACAGACTTATAAGGTCTTAAACGTGTTTGACAGCTCTGATACCAATTGAAAAAGTGGGGGTACAACAGCCTCACCCAATAATTCGCTTAGCAATCTGTATGGACTAACTCCAATATACTTTTAAGAGAATCAACTAGACAGTCATGCTCAATCTTAATAAAAAAGTATATCAAAGAGTTATATCTCAATTTCTCGATTCAATCCTTACTCAAGCAAATAGAAATCTGCGAGTCTAATTGAATACAATAGAAATTAACTTGAACGGTACCAAAGACCAATGTTCAAGTATCAATCAATTTCAACCAACAACCAAAGGTCGGATTTCCCAATTGATTGATTCAACGCACAACCTGTGATATTTCAATTGTATAACAAAATATAATACGGAAAAAAAATAACACAGACACCAGAAGTTTTGTTAACGAGGAAACCGCAAATGAAGAAAAACCCCGGGACCTAGTCCAAATTGAACACACACTGTATTAAGCCGCTACAGACACTAGCATACTACAAACTAACTTCGGTATGGACTGTAGTTGAACCCCAATCAATCTCACACTGATCCAAGGTACAGTTGCGCTCCTTACGTCTCTGATCCCAGCAGGATACTACGCAATTGATTCCCTTAGCTAATCTCACCCACAACTAAGAGTTGCTACGACCCAAAGTCGAAGACTTTAATAAAAAAATCTGTCTCACAAAGTAAAGTCTACAAGAATAGATAAATCTGTCTCCCACAAAAATACCTACGAGTTTTGTTCCGTCTTTTGATAAATCAAGGTGAACAGGAACCAATCGATAACCAGGACTTATATTCCCGAAGAACAGCCTAGAATTATCAATCACCTCACAATAATCTAAATCGTATGATGGCGAAACTAGATATTGTGGAATCACAAACGATGAGACGAAGATGTTTGTGATTACTTTTATCTTGCCTATCGGAGAAATTAATCTCGAGTCAATTATTTCAATTGTACTCAATATGATAGAATCCGGCAAGATCAGATCACGCAACTACAGGGAAAATAGTTAGGTCTGGCTTCACAATCCCAATGAAGTTTTCAAGTCGTTAACCTACAGGGTCTCTGTAGAAACCTAAGGTTAAAGGAGAATCGACTCTAGCTTATACAACTAGTATCACATAGGAGGTGTGGGGATTAACTTTCCCAGTTGCTAGAGTTCTCCTTAATATAGTTTCCAAATCAGGGTTTGCAATCTAAGTTACCTTGGTAACAAAGCATTCAATATTCACCGTTAGATGAAAACCTGATTAGATTCAAGCTAATATCTTTCAACCGTTAGATCGAACTTAGCTTGTTATACACAAATGAAGTATACGTCATTTAGGTTTGTGTAACCGTACCTAAACGTGTACAAGTCGTTGGTTCAACAGTAGTTAACCAAATGGTTAGCCATATGAGCACTTTCATATTAACCTTATTTATCTTCACCATAACTAGTTCAAATGACTCAAATGAATTAGTTCAAGAGTTGTTCAATTGCTTTCATATTAGCCATATGAGCACTTCGCTTTGGCCAAGTTCATCTTTACAAGTGACAGTAAAGACAAACGCCATATTTTCCACAAGGAAACGTCCTGGCAGAAATCTCATTTTCCACAGGGAAACGGCATGGCAATCTCGAACAAGACTCTGATGTTTCAATATAAAGAAAAAGCTAGATGCTGCAAAAGGGAGATGGACAGACATACTGCATGAAGTGCTTTGGACCTACAGAACGACATCGTCTCAACATATAAAATGGTAAGATAGTGAGTAAAATAACACTTGGGCTTTTACATCTATGAAGAAGAAAAACGCTAATTATCAAATTGAACCGAATTGACTTGATAAGAAGAGATAGTAAACACCCCATCCCTTAATAAGGATTGTTGAAGGCAGCAACTTGGGCAGAAGGGAAGAACCTATCTGATTTTAGTATAAAAGGAGATTGCGAATCGCTAATCAACTATCTTAATGGCAAAACAATGGACATTTCTTGGAAAACCAGCGCACTATTGGAGGAAGCTAAACGCAAACTTTTATCTTGTCGCAACTTTTTAGGTTTTTATTTTGTTCCTAGAACAGGAAATGAAGTGGCTGATACTCTAACTAAAACATCCAAACATTTTACTACTTCTGTTGAATGGGATGCCAATCCTCATACTTGTATTAAAGGAAAACTTTTAGTAGATAAATCTAATATGAAAAGGATGAATCCTTACGTACATAAAAAAAAATAAAAAAAAATAAATAATAAGTTAATAACAGACTGAATAGTAATAATTAATAATTAAAAAAAAAAAACAAATCCTAGGTAAACCTATAATAGTTTTTTTACACAACACAGAATAATATCCTAAGAAAGATTAAAAAAAAACAGTGGGCCCTCTTTGTAAAAAAAAAACAAAACAGTGGGCCCAAATCCCAAAACCAAGAATAGTAAAATGAAAATGGTAGTCAATTATTGATGAGGACGTGCTTCTTAGTTGGTAATTAGTAAGTCATCCCGTTTCATTGGCACCAAAATAAATAAACATGGCAAACGAGATCTAGTCTTCGCATTCACTCTTCTAGAATCACGCTGGCGCCCCCATAATTCTGCGCCTTCCTTGAGATTAATCTGATAATTTTTCACGGGGATTTTGTTTTACTCCTCTGATGACTTATTTTTCCTCATCCTAGAGAGCGATAGAGCAAATTTATATTATTGCTTTAAAATGTCAAAAATTCTTCCGTCTTCGATGAAAGATGTGCACTATGATAACGCCAAATTCCGACGTCGATCTTGTTTTAAGGTCAGTATCATTAGATCTTCTTGTTAATTTGGTTAATTTATTGATCACGAAAGTAATTTATATCCTGATTGAAAGGGAGTAATTCCTGTTCAATATTATCAGCTCTAAACCATAATTAAGTATGTTAGAGTAATATTTATCTATCTGTCCAAATATATTTTGTCAATGAAATCAGATATTCATTAATTTTGGTTTTAGGTTATTATTAGGATTTCTCCTTTGGTTTTGCCACTTGGTGCATTACACCAGACTGCTCTCCGTTTTTAAATGTTTTCACGGTTTCTGATTCAGTATTAGGTAAGTTATGCAATCATGATAACTTGGTTGATTGTTAGAGGCCAAAGGGAGATAGAACTTCGCTAGTAAGCTGTCAAGAACAACCCTGCTGAAGGAGAAAGTACTAGAGCAGTACTCGTAGAAGGTCACTTGATTGGTTCCTTCTGCACTAAAAAACATAAGTAAATAGTAACTTATGACGGCTTTTTTGATGGTACATTGTGCCCAAATCTGAAGGCAGTCATAGCAATGTAAAATGAAGTTAAGAATCTGAACGTGTTTCCGGTATTCTGTAGAAAATGACACCATGACACTCAAACTTAGTGCAAAGGATTTTGAGCTTAAACAATGCTAAAAATAATATCATTTTACTCTTTTTGTTCATTAACGTCTCTTTGCTATGTGAAAACATCTTAACTGGTCGTGGAGGCTCTAAGTAGGTTGATTTGCAACTGAAGTTGGAGGTAGCTAGGAATAGATTTCGGTCATCACCTATCATACAAATGGCATTTACTGATTGTTTGTGGGAGAGTTGGAGAACAATGGAGTGGCACAATGTTGTTGATCTTCTTTGAGTGTTAATGGTGAGGAATGGTATAGTAAGTTTATTGTTACTCTAAATATTATAAAGCTCTTCTGATTGATGCAAACGATGATGGGTAACATAGTGGAATTCTGACATCACTTTTCATGGGCTTTGGCTTTAGAAAAACAGAAGGTTCAACTTACAAGTTTCTCATCCATTACTCCCACAACATGTCCAGGGGCACACTCGAGTCACTGTCCTACTGTCTTCGGAGTAGCAAATGTTTTCTACTCTCCACATTTCTCTCGGAATCACCCTCCAGATAGACACTCTTTTCTATTATGCGACCTTAAATAACATTTGTCGTAGGTCCAATCTTAATGGACGGCCCTTACACGTTTTCGTGATACTGAGAGTTCTCTATCATAATTCTTCAGTGGTTTGGTAATTCAAAGAAGAGAGCTGTTGCTCTTATTTAATTTTGAAGAAGATAGCCTTACCGTAGTTAGAACCCGGTGATGGTAATTAATAGCAGAGCTTTGACAATGAACAGTTAAAGTATATTGCCTGTTCAAGTTTCATAAGGCCATCTTGTATGCATCTAAAATATTGTTGCTCCTATCTCTATTTCCTTAATTTAAACAGTGATTGTGGCAAGACAAATCAACATAGGTATCTAATTTCATGTTCCCTCCATCCGTGAGGTGTTAATCACCTCTGTCTGAGAAGTTACAACTTGGACCATGCATTTAAGTTTGTCCACCTTTTTATGGCCTTCTACTTCTTTTCTCTTTAGTAAGCATTCTCTTTATGAGAAATGCTTTTTTTAAGTGCTTTTAAGATGCTTGTTTCAGTTGATTTCCTTGTATATATATATATGTGTGTGTGTGTGTTTATTAGTTGACTGATATTTTTGCCTTCCTTTCTCCAGATGATAGTGCAAGCATTCGCCAACAGTAGTATCAAACGTGAATGCGTATCCTGTAGCACAGGGAAGTTTTTAATTTTATTGATGATTGGGGGTTTAGCATTCTTAATGCTAATGAATACAAATTCCATCGATCATGTGTCTGATAGAATAAGAAAGAGTATTGCCGGAAGGGAAGAACATAGGCTTCTCTTAAATGGTGTTGGCAAGTTTGGAAAATTTTGGAGAAAACCACCCAGGCTTCCACCACGCTTATCTCCTGATGAAATACTTACGGGTAATAGTTCAACATTTAATGCAGGGAATCTAAAAGGAGATTCAAAATGGGTGATCCGGCAACGTAGTGTTAAACATGCATTTATCCATGCATGGTCAGGCTATAAGCAGTATGCAATGGGTTATGATGAGCTTATGCCATTGAGCCAAAGGGGAGTTGATGGTTTAGGAGGTCTAGGGGCCACAGTTGTGGATGCCTTAGATACTGCCATGATAATGGGTGCTGATGAAGTTGTTTCAGAAGCCGGAACATGGATTGAAACACATCTTTCTGAGAGAATTGATGGGAAAGGCCAAGTAAATTTATTTGAAACTACTATACGTGTTTTGGGTGGTCTACTCAGTGCTTATCATCTTAGTGGGGGAGAACAAGGGATCGGTGATATGAAAGTTAAAGGTCCTAAACCACATGTTTATTTAGAGATTGCTAAGAACTTGGCCGATCGTTTGATGTCTGCTTTTACTTCAAGCCCTACTTCTGTTCCTTACAGTGATGTTATTCTTCGTGATCGTTCAGCACATCCAGCTCCTGATGGATTGAGCAGTACTTCTGAAGTCTCTACTCTTCAGCTTGAGTTTAATTACCTCAGTGCTATTTCAGGCGATTTAAGGTATGGAACTGAAGCTATGAAGGTTTTGGAACACCTAAAGACTCTTCCTAAGGTGGAGGGACTAGTGCCTATCTACATCAGGTATGAAGCTTTATTACGTGCTTTTGAATTCCCTCAACATTAACTTTCTTTGCGAGATAATCCATGTTTTAAGTGTTATTCCTTATTATTTAAGATAAGGGAGTTTCTGAATGTCGCTATCCGGCATAGACAGATAATGATCGGAATGTCAGTTATGCATGATTCAAGTAACTTCCTTCTGTCTTTATATATTTGAATGTGCCCTAAAGTACCAGTTTATTAATTGCTCTCAGATTTATAAGTATCCACAACATGGCTGCTAGTTGTTATCTGGTTGCCACATTGATGTTGTTTACCTTACATGTCCGCTGAATGGGATGTCTCCATGCAATTTACATAGGATATGCGATGAGGACCTTTCATTCTGGCTTCACCTCAGTTGTTTGGTGATCTTAAAACTCCTGCTACAATAAGACATGCCAATGCCTTTTCCTTCTGGTTCTCTATACTTTACATGGTGCACTATATTGCAAGAGATAATGCTACTGTACTTGGGCATGGAGTTTTTTGTTTCTTTCTTTTCTTCTGTTTTATGCTTTTTAAGTTATAAAGCCAGCTTTAAGTATCATACTTGCTACAAAGTAAACTGTTTGGATCATGCATGCTTCCTTTTGTATAGCATGTCACATCCTGAAATTCCTATTGTGATAATACGATTGATTGAGATCTCAACAATCATCTGTTTTGTTCTCATGAATGCAGCCCTCATTCTGGCCAGTTCAGTGGGGAAAATATTCGACTTGGATCTCGTGGTGACAGTTATTATGAGTACTTGATTAAGGTTTGGCTTCAGCAGCGGACAAGTCAAGATGGTGATGTGCGCTATTTACATGAGATGTATGAGGAAGCAATGAAGGGTGTCAGACATCTTCTTGTCCGGAAATCAATCCCTAAAGGATTGGTTTTTGTTGGGGAGCTGCCTTATGGTCCTAAGGGTGCTTTTAGTTCGAAAATGGATCACCTGGTATGTCCTAAGCTGTACTAAATGATGCCATGTTTGTTCTTTGGGGTGGTGAAATTTGACGGTTAAAGTTAAACAACTTTGTGGCTCCGTATTTGAGATGATTATTTTCAAGGAAAACCATAAAATATGGAAGGTTATAGATTTGGAAGCCCAAACTTTGATATAATATCAGGGCTGAAATGTTTTTTTACATTAGGGTTATTTTTCTATTCCCTGTTTTCACTTGTTGCTATGTTGATCTTTCAATGACGGTTAGCACATCGAGGAGCACCAGTCTATGTATATTACTGACAAGAAAATTATTATCTGAAGCACTCGTTGCAACTTATGTTTTCTTATGATCTGAAGCACTCGTTGGCTTCACTCTCCCACGCTTGCTAGTTTCATTTTTTCTTTTTCTTTTCTTTTTTTATTGTTGTAAAACTCACTTATTGAAGTAGCCTCATCACGCTGCACTGTTCAGGTCTGTTTCCTGCCAGGGACTCTTGCTCTTGGTGCTACCAAAGGCATTTCGAAGAAGAAGGCAATGGAAGAGAATTTGCTCACATTTGAAGATATGGAGAATCTGAAGCTTGCTGAAGATCTGGCAAAGACATGCTTCGAGATGTATTCAGTTACTACTACTGGGCTTGCTCCAGAAATTGCTTACTTCAATGTAGATGTAAGTTGGTTTTTGTACCTATCTTGATAATTGTTACATTAATCCTTTTTTTTTTTTTTTTTTCATGCCCCACTATTGAGTTCTGGAGTTGTGTAACGTTTGAATTTCTGTGCACACTTAATTGATATGTTAGTTTGCTTTAAACAGGGATACTCTGAAGGAGGCCACGGCGGTGGGAATGGAAGTTCTGAATATGCAAATGATATCATTATTAAGACTCTTGACCGTCACAATCTTTTACGCCCTGAAACTGTAGAATCTTTGTTTGTCTTATATCGTATTACAGAGGACTCAAAGTATGTTAAAGAATACTCTATCCACAAATCTTTTTTGTATATGTGAAAAGTGTAGATCTCGTTTTGTTTCTAACATCAAACTTAAATATTAATGTTCTTGTGTAGGATTTTAACTTTAACTTCGTTTTAAACTTCTGCAGGTATCGTGAGTGGGGTTGGCAGATCTTTGAAGCATTCGAAAAACATACTAGGGTTGATTCTGGGGGTTATAGTTCTCTAGATGACGTCACAGTACTCCCCCCACGAAAAAGAGACAAAATGGAGACTTTTTTCTTAGGGGAAACGTTGAAGTATTTATATCTGTTGTTTGGGGACGAAAACGTGATTCCTTTGGATAAGTTTGTATTCAATACGGAAGCTCACCCATTCCCTATTCATAGTGCAGTGAAAAAGCAATGACCTTTTACTACTGACACAAGGAATGGGTAACGTGAAGGTATAATGGGGGCATCACTTTGTTTTGTTGTACCCAAAGTGTCCGGGCATGTTCTGCCATTATATTTGTTCATCTAAGGTTCTGATAGGAGGATGGTACTGAGGAAGTCCCAAGTTGAACATCAAGGAGGGGGTACTGTTTCGTGGTGACCGCAAACAAAAAGGTTTCCAGCAAGATTTTCTGTTTAACAGATGGAAAAGTTCACCATATTTTTCTTGTTAGCATCAGCTATTAAGCCTTTGTCCCATATCTCCTTAAATGTTCCGGATGGAAGAGTTGCTCGTGCTTATCCATCTATACTGATACAAAAATTAGATCACACTATCGCAAGATGTATTTTCTTATGTAGCCTCGACTTCGTTAATACTCAATGTTTGCATTTTCATAGGTAAAATCGTGAATATATGCAAGCAAATGTAATTCGGTAACTTTTTTTAATGATATTGCAAATTTGATTACTTTTTTGGTACTTGTTGCCTCACACTAATTTCTTCTTTTTTACATTCTAACCTCGCTGGCATAGTTTATTAGATTTAGGTATTACTTTTGAAGCAGGAACAGATGATCCCCATCTCGAATTACGCTTATATCATCTATTTCAGCATTTTCTCTGTTGACGACTTTTACAGGATGGTAGCCTGGAAACTTTTGATCTGCAGTTTAAGAAGACCAGTGTGACACAAGTCAGTGCATAATTGACAGGTAAGATTTATGTTTGACTTCTCTATTTTAATCCTAGCTCAAGGTTTGAGATTATTTAGGGTCCGTGTTTTCCTAATCCTTTACTTTTATGTATTTCAAATTATCCTTAATAAACAATGATTAACTTTGAAATTTGTTCAGGTCTCATCAATTTTTTGAGGTCAAACTAGGCTTACCAGCAATTGACAATAGCTCCTCTAGTGTAGCAGGCAAGTTTATCAACTTCCCGAATTGATTTTCTGATGTATTATGCTTTCCAATAGTAAAATGAATCGTAACTCTTCTGCTATCGTGCGCTACGGTTTTTCCAACGCTGCCTGATTTAGATTCTGTTGCAATCTTGCTGCAATTGCCAAAACTAGTCTTCCAGTTCATTTTATCATTGCTTTGATTGGCTCTAGCAAATCGTTGTGGGTTTGTCTGCAGAAAGTCTATTTTATGATCTGCTCCACTTATGTTCCTTCCTTCATGAAGTATAAGCAGATCATAGATATTTTTTTGTCCATGTTGCTCTGCCAAAGCTTTAGGAGTCCACCCTCCTGCGTCTGCTTTGTTAACATTAGCTCCTCCCTCCAGCAGAATTCTTACCATTTCAAGATGCCCTTTACGAATAGCGTCATGAAGTGCTGTTTGCCCATCTTCATCTGTTGAGTTTATGTCAGATCTACATCTGATGATATCATCATCTGCATCTATCTCTTGCTTCTCTGGGGGATTCTGCACTAAATTGCCCTTGTCTTCCGCCTCCATTGTCTTTGTTTCGCTGTGTGGACAATTTTCTCCTAACCCTAATGGAGAATTGGCTGTTGCTAATGTTCTTTGGTCATGCCATGTTTTGCCTGTCATTCCTGGATACCTATATTGATCTCCAAACATGTAGCTTTCCAGGCAATTCAGTTTCTGTAGATATGGAGAACAGAACATCATTATACTAGGAAATAAGAATAAAGGGGAATATCGTAGAAACAACTTTCACGGAAGAAGATTCTCTAATGCCATATATACCTGGGAAAGGTTGTTCATGATAATATCACCATCTTCTGTATTTGCTTGAATTATGTTCATCAAGGAAGTCCTGTTCAGACTTAGGATTTGGGAAAGTTTAGTAGTTCGAACAGCGAATGGCTGTGGTCTGTAACAAAGAACCCCAATTTCCCCGAAAATATCTCCTGCGACTGCTCTTCCATGAACCTATACCATTTTACTTGTAGAATTAGTCTCTTACTCATTCTTTATATCATAATGTGTATTCTGCGAAGATTACACACGTACCTTGGCACAACCGTTGGTAGATGCTATAAATTCCTGTGAACAAGCCAAAAAATAGAAACAACCAACTTAAATGTTGCATTACCAACCAGATTGACCATAGTTGTCATTCTCAAGGAAATGCACTGCTTTGTACTTAGTATATACATATAGGGAAAATTTAGGTTCTCTTACCACTGCGCCTGAAACTAGTATATACATATTTGTTGGAGTCTCATTCTGCAGAATCACATCTTCCTTTGGTGGAAAATACTCGGCTTCCACTTCTGAGACCTTTTCAAGGTAGAAACTATTGGATCAATAATTTGTGTTATGCAGTTGGTACTAATGAGTGCATAAGTATAAACAACTGTTCGATTTACTACCTTGCGTGAATCATGAATCATATATAGCGATAAAATACAATATTTGAAACAGGATCAGTGGGCAGCTAACATGAAAATGAAAATAAATTACACTATAAAAGAAGGAATTTGCAAATTTAATGAGGTGGTTAAAGTAGTACCAGTTGTAAAAGGAAATCGCTGGAAACCCCTTGGAAAAGATCAACCTTTTGAACAATAGGTAAGAAGAGGTTCTGAGCGATAGCTGACCGAATGGCTCTCGGTAGTCCATTCAATGTTTCGTTCTGTTTCAAGTCTTCTGTTTTGAACTTGAGGCATATGTGCGACAGCATTTGGTCCTGTATTTGTGGCGGCAGCTGATTCCTCGCAGAAAATTCAGAAGCAGCTTGGATCATATCTCTCTACAGCATTAAATTGAAGCAGCTTAATATTGATGTAAAAATTAAAGTATACAACAGCTATACAAAGTATAGCAGAAACTACTGCTTATGGAGTGCAGGTTCCAGTACCAGACTTGGTATCACAAGTAGGTAAGCATTGTCCATCAGCCTCATAAGACTATCTTTCTATTACTGGTTCATTTATAAAACCATCTCAACTTAATGAGTAGTATACTTAAACACAGTTCAAAGCAGTTACAGTGGAAGAGGGCTTACAAAATTTCTGGTCCGGCTCGTTCCGTGAACAACAAGGTTTGTCATGTTTCCAATGAGGTAAGCGGTCAATCCCAAGTTGAAAAACATGTAGACAATATCAAACAACATCTCTCTAGGGTTTTCAGCATGCAAGTCCCCATAACCTGTTGTAGTTAGTGTTGTAATGGACCAATATATTGCAGTTACATATCTGTTCCAAAGACTCTCTTCTTTGAAGTTTGGCATAACAGCACCTATCCAGGTTTTCCTTGGATCTGGGTATCTGTCTGCTATCAGATAGTTAAAGCATCCACCACAATGCACTGCAAAAAGAGTCACCTGTACCAGAGCATGAATGTAAGTGCAGTCTAGATAGATATGTTAGGACTACCTACGAGTGGCAATGAGGGAGGCATAACAATAGATTGAAAAAGCTTACTGAGATAAGCTTTGTGCACCGCGTCCAGAAATAGTTGAACCGGATGTCCTTCTCGAGTCTGAAGGAAATCAAACCGGCTAAGTGAATATTGTTGTTTTTCCATTGAAACAATTTTAAGAAAAATTGAGAAACCGAAGGCATAGATATGAATCTGTGGTGAACCTTGCAAACAAGGAGCTGACCCGTCTGAGACGCCAGAGTCGGAGCATATTAAGTGCTTTAAAACCTAGGCCACTGCTGTGTTCGGTGAAGAGAAGGCTGAGAGGTTGAAATGGGGCTGTTGAGCAGAAGTCGAAAATGAACCAGGTCGATATGTACCTATGGTGGACCCAGAACATTACACATGCAGAAAACAAAATCAGTCTTAGTGGGTTTTTCATTTTCTTGCATTTAATCACTATGTTGGTAATGTCATATCGCTTATTTACCTTGTTGCAATTTTCTTTGGATCATCGATCAGAAGATATGATCGGCGGTCCAGGTATGCAACAAAGAAGGTGAGAAAGATATCAATGGCAAAGAAACCATTGACAATGTTGTCAATGATGAATAGTGTGTCTTGCTTATATGTCAGAAATGCAAATTGAAATGGGCTTATCCAGGATGAGTACACAACCAGAAATATGAGAAACATCTCCCAAGCCCTGAAATGAAGAAGAAAACATGATGAATTAGATAGTTGGTTTTTAGAGAATGTTCCATTCTCTGAATTTCCTGAAGATTATTACAGGTGTAAATTGCCTTCAAAAGGATCATCACCTGTAACGAGGACTGAAAGGAGAGACAATATACTGTCTTAGCTTGGTTGTCTGGTTTATCCTTGCTCCAAGTGATGGCAAGAGATCAGTGGAGAAGAAGCTGTGACTATTGCTTTCCATTTGAAAACCGTCGTTACAGAACCGACGTAAGAAGGCTTTTGCACAGGAAAATGACATCATGATGGCTCAATTTGTTAAAACATACTGCTGCTACAGTAGAGTAGACTGTAAAAACTTTCATGGGTCAAGGCCTTGGAGAGCAGTATAAATAGCAAAAGTTTGGTGACACGGGTTTTAGTCAACTTCTTTGGTAAAGGTTTAAGATGCCAATTGCAACAGAACTAAGCTGCTGGAAAAAGAAGAAGAGAAGAAAGGAAAAGGCAGTTTTTCTTTGTTTGAACAAAAAACAAAAGAGGGACAGAAAGGAAATACAGCAGAAGAAAGAAAAGTGAGACAACTGACTCACAGATAGGAAGGGTTCTGAAAGTGGCAGACATGAGGTTCGTATACAATGTAAATTGCAGAGATTTGGAGAAGATGAAATATTACAGAGGGTGGTGGTGGTATGTGGTTGGAATTCCATCATCTGCATCAGTGGTTTTATGAAATGAAAGAATAGAAAGCCTTCTTAGCTTAGATAACAAGAAAAATTAGCCTTGTCATCTCTAATTCCAAAATAAACCAGGCAAGCGCTATTCTGACCGAAGATGATTGGATTAGTGGATGCCAGATGGACCAATTACATTCGATTTTTGAGGGAGAAAAGGTACTACTTTTACCAAGCTTTTATTCCCATATTTTCTGTCCCTTGTTGTTGAAACTAGTATTTGCTTATGAGAGTCAATCAGAACAAAACTAGGTGTCCACATTTCACATCATATGAACCAAACCATAGTTTTCTTCTTAGAGACTGGTAAATTAAGATAGTAACAAAATGCTTTAGAAAGAAAAACAACAGAGAATTCAGCAAGGAAAAGAAATCTGTGGCCAATGAAATAGTATTACCAACACGCAGTGGATGCTAAAAGCCAAACCTTTTCACATTAACATTTCAGTAGATACTGATATAGCTGGCGGGTGCTTTATCTCTTCAGCTTGGTCCAGATTGGTTTCTTGTGATGAAGTTTAATTGTTTAGATTTGGATGATTTAAAAGTGTCTCCTATATCATCATTAGGATGAAAGTTAAAGCCATGGATGGATGACATATAAGTGACGGAAAGAAGTTTCTTAACCTATATGAAAATTATCACCTTCCTCCTAGAAAAATAGAAGTAGATATATTGATCCCATAAGTTAACATAGAATTGCCATTTCATATATTTATGAAAATAGGAACAGTTTTGAAAGTAAGTGAAAGAAACCCCAGAAAAGTTTCCAGTGATTCACATGTAAAAGGGTCAGTCTTTAAAACCCGAAAAGAAAAGTAAGGCAGAGTCACTTGAATATTTTCAAGAGACTCTCAAAAAGTGTCAGATTTAGATCCACCTGTCTTACATTTATCCGAAGATAAAATCTCTAAGGGAGATCTGAAATGGAAAACCAGGATTTGAATGTGTCTGGGTATAATCTTTTTTTGTCTGTTTGCTTGAAAACAAAGTGATTGGTCTTAGTTTTAGCATTCACTCACGGAATTGTCAAGTCATAGATGTTCATGATGTTTAACAAGTGAATTTTAGTTAATATGGTGTTTGGCTATAGGTAAAAACTTCTACTAGAATATAGTCATCAACGTAGTACTGAATGTTACTTTAAGGTATGATATCAATTTTACCAAGCATGCTGTTTTGTTTTCGATATCTGTCTGTACGTGACCTTAGTGGATTGATTTTGGTCGATCAGAATATGAGGGCCACTAGATACGTTTCTAGATGTCAAATATGTCAGATATATCTTCTTACAGAAGTTGGATCTTCATGAACCACACATGGAGTTCATGGAATGGAGACCCTACATGCAGTAAGTAATCGGTCTAATGAGGTAGTCGGTTGACGTGGCAAAGAGCACGTGCGTCACGTTCGTTTGAGTTGGCAAAGTTAGGTATACAGCCAAAAAGAAGTTTCACATTATTGAGCTGTATAGTTCCGGATTACTTATTCTAATTGAAATGTGATTTTGGATGGCAAGTCGAACCCGGTGAAGCTGAAAGTGAGAGGAGCTCTTTGGACCTCGTAAAGATGTAGTGTTGATGATAAGGGCGGTGAACGTAGTTCAGGACGGGTCTAAGTAAATGAGCTTTAGTTAAGGGATCTGCTTAATTTAGGAATATTCCTAACTGCTATCCTGTCAGTTTTTCATGAGCCACTTTGAAGTTTGAACTAAATCGAGGGATCGCCTTTTGCCCATGATTTTATAATAATTAAGTAAAATACCATCACGAAAGCAGTTCACTGGTTATGAAATTTGGATGTATATCAACCATAAAAATCACCCTTCATGTCTGTCTTTTATACTGATCAGAAATTACCACTAATTTCTATACCCTTTTCTTGTTCTATGTCTATAACAGGAGGCGATCTAATGACAAGAATTATGTGCAGGCATGAATGATATCCCTTGTCATAGAAAGTATCATGTTTATGAACTTAATTATTGGTTCAGATCCATAAGATGATTTGCTTGAAAGCATCTACGGAAGAACAGCAAATAGGAAAATAGGATTCTCCATGTAGCCCACAGAAAGGTGTCAACAGTGCTGTAAGTACCAGTAGCTTCCTTTATAATGAATAAAGTGCTGGCTACTTGAAGAATAGGTCCCCATTCGGGTTTGATAACTTTGTGGTTTCAGTTGGTTCTGGTCAGAGTTGTCCTGAAACAGAACTGTTGGAGAGATACAGTAACCCTTTTCCCTTCCTGGAGATATATGAAATGACGTGGAAAATTCATTATCAGATTAGTCTCTCTCTCATCAATTGATTCATGGTGGGAGGTTGGTTCAGTTTGGATAGATAGATATGTTTGTATTCACGAGTATCTGTGTGGGGGAGAAAGTTTACCCAAGTCACATGCAAATGAAAGTTGCAGTTATGAGTTATGGTCTGGTTCTTTGAACTTTTTTTCTGTTTGTTTACTTTTGGTAATCGGACGGCCTAAAAACTGACTTGTGACCCACTCTTTGGCGTCGAAACAAATCAGAACCATACAGTACGATACAATACAATGAAATACAGGTTCTACTCAAAACAGAACAATACAAGCATCCATTTCCAAGGAGGAAGCCAAAGTACACTGAATTGAGTTAGAAACTCTAAGGCCAATGTTCCCACTTGATTGTGTTTTACTCTCACGTCACAAGGGATATTTAGATGAACTTTTACAAGTTGGTGATCATAAGCCAAATCTTGATTGACTATAAATGAGAAAGAATCTAAAACAGGGTTTTGTGGTCCTCCTGTACTACAACACTATCAGGATGATGGTCCATTTTCTTACTTGGACCTAAAAATAACAGAACTAATTCGGTCCCTAAGGCTTGACAAATTTTTGGAAAGATTTGCTTAATAAGGTATCATCATATACTTCGGAAAGTAAATTTGAGTTGGGTTTCGTTTGGTACTACTACTTTATCTTTTCCATTTTCTTGCAAGAATCTTTTGACATGTACTAATAGACAGTTGGTGGTGGCCCTGGTGGGTCTGTTAGGGTCCCAGATTAGGCAGATTGCCATCGTTTTTTCATTTCTACGCTGGCTCATAGAGCCTGTTGTTTTGGGGAAAATAAAACCATCTTCCGAAATTTGTAACCATCCTAATTCCAACAGTGAAAAAGATAGTACACTGCATATAACTTTGAAATTACAAAAGAACATAAACTAATCTATTGGAGAGAGATGGTGGCATTAACCCGAAAGAAGTGACCCAAAAATGATTTGGCCTAAAGATTCAGGATAGGTCGGTCCGCCCAAAGATTTTTCCAACCCAATAGTCGAATCCAGCAAGCAAAGCAAAAATAACGGCTCCATAGACAGTACATAATGGAAATGTGCGACGACATAATAAGTATCTTGTACATCTAAAGGTAGACCCGGGGGGGACACTAAAACTAGGATCTTGCACATTTTTGTGATCGCCTGAATGTGATTTTTGCCAGCACTATTGTCTGCAGGAAGTGGCGTGGTGCTCCCCTCTTCTTGCAACTAGAAAATTATCTTCGCTAGTAAATAACTTCTAGTTTTATCCAGATGGTAAATCCAACGATAAAACCCAAAAGTCAAATCGATGTTGATTGACATATATGTTAGCAAAACCCATCCTCATGCTTTGCAATTCAATTATTAAATTATACTCCTTTGTCACTAAATAGATAGCATATTTCAAATTTGCACAATTCTCAAGACAGAAAGGAGAGGGGAGTATTTTTAAGTATCTTTTACAATCATACCGTTATGGATAATAACTGTTGAATCTTAAAAGATTTATCTCTCTAATCATACCATGAAAACTCGTAAATTTTATACCATGTTTTTTTTTAAACACCTACGTAACGAATATAAACATGGGCTATCAAATTATACATATTTCTTATACTAACAATAATTAATTAATTAAAAATGTAGTTTATTCATTATGGCGAAAGCACTCGCTGTTGTCCAGAAGGAAGGGCCTGGGTTGGGGTTTATGTTGAATATCAAGAAAACAGAATTTTTTTTGCCCTCTTGTGATGGACGGAAGGTAAGGGATGGGATGTTTCCTGCCGAGATTTCAAGACCAGACAATGGGGTCAAATTATTAGATGGTGCAGTTAGCCTTGATAATGGGTTTGTGAAGGGGCTCGCCATTAGGAGAGCAGAGAAGGCAGTGGAGTTGGTGCAAGTTTTATCCAAGCTCCGCGATCCTCAAAGTGAATTGTTACTCCTACATGCATGTATGGGCATCTCCAAGCTGCTCTTTGGGCTTCGTATTTGCTTTCCAAAATACACTACAGAGGCGGTAGATATTTTTGATAGAGGCTTGAGAGAGGTGATAGAGGGCATTGTGGTTTGTGGAGGTCCTTTATCTATCCTACATATTAGATATGGAGGCCTTGGTTTATATACGGCTAAGGAAGTATCACAATATGCCTTTCTAGCATCACGTGTGCAATCTTGGGGTTTACAAGATCACATACTCAGGGATAGTGAAGTGGAAGGCATGGATGATAATTTCTATAAGGCTTTGAAGACATTACAAGCAACTCTTCCCGATCAATACTTTAGCAGCTTCACCAATAAAGACACCTCCCCCTTAAAGCACAAAGTAACCTGGCGAGTGCCATTTTTGGTAAAGTGGTTAAAGATATGGATAGGGTTTACGAGTTATCAGACAGACAGAAAGTAGTTTTTGGTTGCCTGCAAGCAGCGCATTCCCAGGACTTTCTTCTTGCTATTCTGATTGAGGGTTTTGGGAAGAAGATGTCACCCTTGGAGTACCGGTCCATCCTTAAATACATGTTAATGATTCCTCTATGCCCTTCTGATTCATGTTGCCCTGGTTGCATCACAGGTTGCTTAGACACGTACGGGGAACATGCAGTCCATTATAAGGTGATCCGGGGTTTAAATATAGACATGATCATGTAAAAGATGTCTTGTATGGTGTATTATGGAGGGCTGGTATTTCAGCAAAGAGAGAAGCAGCTGTCAACTTTTTGACAAACCCACTCGAGGGGAGATCAACACTCAGGCCAGCAGACGTTCTTATTTTTGGGTGGGCTAACGGAAAACACGCGTGTATTGACCTTACTGGGGTTTCTCCGTTAGTAGGCATTGGACACGGGTCTTTCACAGTTGGACAAGTAGCTTTGAGGGATGCCTCGGGTAAGATAGCAAAGCATGTGTCGATAATGGACATGTTTATATCCCCTTTGCTTTTGATACTTTTGGGTACTTGGCTCCAGAGACGGTTGGACTTCTCACGAGAGTTCAGAAAGTCATGCACATTAATGTCATGACCCTAGGTTCGAGAGAGTTTGTTTTTAAAAGGATAGGTTTTGCAATTCAAAAAGGGCTTGCGGTGCAGCTTGTTGCTCGCTTGCCTTCTATGTAATTATTCTTTCATTTGAGTATAATTTTGATTCGGATTTAAAATTAAAATGAAAGAATTCTTCTCTCTTTTTTTAAATCTCATTGTTTAACGATATAGGTCATTTATAAAAGGGACAAATTTTAAAATGAATAGGTCATCTATTTAGGGACGGAGAGAGTACTATGAATGTAGGCATTTCAATACATATAGTGAGAATTTGGACTCGGTATCACCACACATGCACACATACATAGAATTTGATCCGCGTAATTCAAAAACTGGTAACGTCTTAGTTAAAGTTATGCAGCTGGAAAAGCTGAGAAACAGATAAACTGATATTGTATTGAAGAAGAAAAAGATATTACTCTGAGTTTTCTTACAAGCTTATTTAAGGCTAATGATTCAGGCTGTAATAATAATATATCAGACACACATGCTAACCACACGAACTATATTGGTCAAGTCAACATTGACTACTATTGACTTGACACACACACATAGTGTCTAAACACCCCCTCAAATTGTTATAAGCAGGCATTCTAATAACAGTTTGGAAAAACAGAAAAATAAGAAAAATATTTGATGTAGACACACACACATCTGACAAAAGAAAGTATTCTAAACACATAAGATTGCAACTTTGTGTCCATCAATGACTGAAACAATCTAGAAAAAGTAGGAAAACAGAGACCCTTGGTACAAATATCAGCTAATTGGTCTTCACTTGGCACATGGTGTAGCTCCACAAAACCTTGCTCCACCAATTCTCTGATAGTAATGATATTGAATCTCTATGTGTATTGTCACACAAAATCATTATTGGCATAAAAATAGAAACATGTAACCCAGAAAGTAAATCAACGAGCCATTTTAACTCTGCAAAAGCAACATAAAGACATTTATATTCAGCTTCAGCTGATGACTTAGAAACATTAGGCTTCTTCTTAGAGGACCAAGAGACCAAATTTAATCCAAGAAATACTGCATAACTTGATGTAGACCTCCTTGTATCTGGACATCCTGCCCAATCTGAATCTGTATAAACCTTCAAATGATGTAAAGTATCTTTTCATAAAGTAACACCTAAACCAATTGTACCCTTCAAATATCTGAGTATTCTCTTCACCAACTGTAAGTGAACATCTGTTGGTGAATGTATAAATTAAGATACATGGTTTACTCCAAAACAGATATTTGTCCTGGTAATTGTTAAATATTGCAATCTACCTATAATTGTTCTGTACTCTCTAGCATTCTCCTATTTAGTACCATCATGAATTGAAATCCTTGCACCTTTTACAACTGGTGTATCACAAGGTTTACTATCTACCATATTTGCTTTTGACAGAAACTCCAATGTATACTTTTTCTTTGTCAGTAAGATAGAATATGAGTTTCTAATAGCTTTAATACCCAAAAAATAACCTAAATCCCCTAATTATTTCATGAAAAATTATGTCTTGAGAGAAGCAATCAGAGCATCAATTATAACAGGTGAACTACCAGTTAACAAAATATCATCAACATACAATAACAGAACAAGCATCCCATGTTGAGAAGAGAACACAAACATTGAATTATCGAAAACTGACTTCTTAAA
This sequence comes from Papaver atlanticum, assembly GCA_023531105.1. Classification (NCBI taxonomy): domain Eukaryota; kingdom Viridiplantae; phylum Streptophyta; class Magnoliopsida; order Ranunculales; family Papaveraceae; genus Papaver; species Papaver atlanticum. The sequence goes on along the minus strand of JAJJMB010005585.1, from coordinate 862,628 downwards.
CCCATAAGAACAGAGAAAATATATAAATCTATGAAACCAAGCTCTAGGAGCTTGTTTCATTCCATACAAACTCTTCTTAAGATGACAAACATAGTTTGGAGGATAATCAGGATGAATGAAACGTTGTGGCTGTGACATATAAACATCTCCATCTAAAAATACATGAAGAAAAGCATTACTCACATCTAACTGCCTGATTTGCCAATTATATGTAATAGCCATACACAGAATAACTCTTATAGTAGTACTCTTCACAAGTGGACTGAAATTCTCATTAAAATCAATATCATTGTAATTGTACCATCTGAATTTTGCTTAATTTTGTATACCCATTTTGATCCTAAAATGTTCATATGTGGTTATGGTGCTACATACTCCCAAGTGTCGTTAGCAGTATATTCATCTTTCATGGACACTTTCCATTTAGGATCAGTCGTTGCTTTCTTAAAAGTCTTAGGTTCAGAAACTGTAGTTAATAAAGATGCATATGCAGAACAAAGAGGATATTTGATGGAAACATGGGAAACATGATCAGGAAAAAGCTTAGGTTTTGAAATTCCTCTTTGTGCTCTAGTAACCACAATGCTACTAGTAATGACATTATAAGAAACAGAAGTAACTTGAATAGGTAAAAAATCAGAAGTAGAAGAAAGATAACCAGGTGAGGAATCTGAAGATATTGATACAACAAGATTTGAGAAATAAAATTGAGACTCATCAAAAATGACATTTCTTGAGATACAAGACTTCTTAGAACTAAGATAATAACATTTATATCCCTTATGCAACGGATTATATCCTATAAAAATGCACTTTACATACTTTGGAGAGAGTTTATCAGCTCTTGAGTGAGCTAAATGAGGATAACAGATTGTACCAATCACCTTTTTAAGAAAGAATAATTTGGGACCACACCAAAAAGAACTTCAAATGGTGATTTATAATATAAAATCCTAGTTGGTGTTGTGTTTATAAGATATAAGTAGCAGTAAGATAAGCATCATACCACATTTCTTTAGGACAAAAAGCATTGAATAACATAGTGTCTCCCATCTCAGTAATGTGTCTAAGCTTCCTCTCATCAAGACCATTATGTTCTAGTGTTTTGGGACATGATATCCTAATAAGAATACCACTTTTCTAAAGAATAGTTTTGAAAACACCCTTAACAAGTTCTGCTGCACCATCAACTTGAAAAACAATTATTTTTGTTGCAAACTGATTATCAATGTGAGTCTTAAAATGAGTAAAACATTGAGCAACATCTGTTTTAAGTTCCATTGGAATCTACTAAAATCATCTATAAAAACAATATAATATCTAGGCAATGACTAAATACAACCCACATTAAAACTAAATACAACCGTCCTAATATTTCATAAACCTTATTTACGTGGGTAAACAAAACTTTCGTTCTTTTCCACTGGCACCCAACCATTAATCCTGTAACATGAAATTTGTTCATCGTATATTTAGATTAATTTTTTTAGATCATGTTAGAGCACTGCTCGGTCAAACTCGCAAGTGTTGCTATCTCAAGCTTGTTTGTCAATGTTAGTGATCAAAACTATAAGTCTTGATTTCTAGTCTACTTATAATGTCTAGGACTAGGATAGATTGTGTAGTTGAGCATTAAACTTCACGATGTTCATCAATTGAAGACGAAGAACTAAAGAGAGGTTGTGGATCTTCATCAACAAATGGTATGTGGAGACTGAAACTCATTTATCACTTGGAAAGTCTATTTCTACTTTATCTCCTATATTGAGACAAAAGTCGTATTACTATAGTTTTCGATTATACACATTTGAGATCTCGAGCTGAGTTTAACTCGCTTACATATTTCTCGAAATATGTGTTGGTAAGCTTTCGCTTCAACCAAGTTCATCTTATATTCTTGACGAAAGTCAAAAGATGATCATGTGAAAATCGCCGAGTAACATCTTACATGGTTTGTGTGGTACAATCATTTGGTGTAGACTTGGAATGCTTCGTTATGATTATTTCAATAACTTGAAAATTGCTTTGATGTTAATAGTGTGTGAAAACGGCTATTGTCATCCTCTAAGAATGTTTCAATGATTGAAATAAAGTTTAGAACACTTAACCAACATTGGATTATAAACATGTTGTGCACTCTTGCATATGTGCGATCCATGTCCGGGAACCATAGTATACATACCCGTATGCGTACCTGTTGGTTTGAGAAGCAATAAAAAAAATTGACCGGGCAATATGATGGTTGTTTGCCTCAATTTTAATGAAGAACAAACCCTAGATATTTTTCAAAGAATTTTAAATCTTTAATTGAAAACGAAACAAATAGCAAGCTTTATCAGTCCGAAAATATAAACTTGAATCAAATGAATAATTCCGAGGTAAAATGGAGATTTAAGTTTTTAAGATCAACTTTTTCCTTTATTACAAACTCTGTATGAAGATGGGAAGAGAGTAGATAACAAAGTATTGTATTGTTTTATTTATCTGGTGATAAAATCAATTGATTGCCTCTTCCATCTATAATCCTTCGTTGGACTAAATTGTACAAGTGAACTTTATTCTAAGAACATCATCTCTTTCATCTGATCTGTGGGAAGTCTTTTTTTTTTTTTGGCCCACTCTTTTGTTCCAACAAAAATATATGAGTGAGTTTTGTCTACCCACATCAATAAGGTTTCCAACATTTTTGGAGGGTTCTATCTAGTTTTGTTAAGGCTTGCATTTAGTCATTGCCAATATCTATATCCATTTAAAGAAGGAATATTGGGACCCCAAACATCACAATAAATTAGTGATAGTGGTTTTTGTTCATGAGAAGGAGATAACTGAAATGTCAATTTCTTACTTTTAGCTAACTGGTATGGATGACATAAGGTAGAAGACCGGGGAGAAGATAAGACATTTTTTTTAGTGGAGTGCAATTTTTGAACAATATGACTAGATGGATGTCCTAGTCTATCGTGCCAGACTTCAGAAGGAGCAGACAAAGATGCCGGTAATTATTAACTACAGTTCCATGAGGAAGCAAAGCATCTGTAAGTAAATCTCTAATCTTATAACCATAAGGGTAAAGTTTAAAATAATAAGAATTATTCCTTGTAAATTTAGCAATTGAGAGCAAATTATGCTTCATATCTGGAACCAAAAGAACAGTGTTGAGCCTAAAACTAGTTTTAGGTGTTTGAATGATAGATAATCCAGTAGAAGTAATTTATAGAGACTTACTATTGCCAACTTGAACTTTCTCATTTCCCCTGTAATTAGAAGTATTGTGCAGAAGACCCTCATCTCCAGTCATATATGCAGTTGCACCAGAATCAGCAAGCCATTGTGGAGTCTAAGATGTAGAAGGTGCAAAAAAAATTATATCTTCACTCGCAGTAGTAAAAGCATGTTGTTGTCGAGTTACATTCCCTGAGCCATTTTCTTAAGTAGATGGTGGAGGATAATACATAAAGTGACACCTACTGGCATAATGTCCTCTCTTTCTACATATTTGACATTCAACTTGTGAGTAATCCCTTCTGTTAGAGCACTGCTCGATCGAACTCGCAAGCGTTGTTATCTCAAGCTTGTTTGTCAAATTTAGTTGCCAAAACTATAAGTCTTGATTTCTAGTCTACTTATAGTTAAGTCTCGGATTAAGATAGAAAGTGTAGTTGAGCATTAGACTTCACGGCATTCATCAATTGAAGACGAAGAACTACTAAGGGGAGCTTGTGGAACTTCATCAACAAAAGGTATGTGGAGACTTGAATTCATCTATCACTCAAAAGTGTATCTACTCTATCTCCTATTTGAGACAAAAGTCGTATAGCTATATAGACTTCGATTATACACATTTGATATTTCGAGCTGAGTTTAACTCATTTACATATTTCTCGAAATATGTGTTGGTAAGCTTTCGCTTTAACCAAGTTTTTCTTATATTCTTGACGAAAGTGAAAAGATGATCATGTGAAAATTGCCTGGTAACATCTTACATGATTCGTGTGAGATAGTCATTTTATGTAGACTCGGAATGTTTCGTATTGATTATTCGATCACTTGAAAATTGCTTTGAAGCTAATAGTTTGTGTGAAACAGCTATTGTCGTCTTCTAAAGAATGTTTCAATGATTGAAATGGGAGTTTATAACTATTAACCATGATTAGATATAGCACAGTATGCGTACTTGTATGCTAACTGTTGCAAGTTATTCCAAGTCCGGGAACCATAGTATGCATACCCGTATGCGTACTGGTTGGTTTAATGAAAGTCCGGGAACTTAGTATGCATACCCGTATGCGTACTGGCGTAATGTCCGGAAATTTCAACTGAGCTTGGAAGGTATGCGTACCCGTTTGCATATTGGCGAACCCAAACTTAGTCCGGCCACTTAGGTATGCGTACCCGTTTTCATGAATTGATTCGAGTAAATCAAAATCGGTTTTGCTTCAATTGTGTCTTGTATACTTCTATGAGAATATAAACAATTGAAAAACTCTAGAACTAGTTTCATTTGAATCATTTGAATTAGTTATGGTTAAGATAAATAAGGTTGATATGAAAGTGTTCATATGGCTAACTTCGGTTAACTATTGTTGAGCCAACAAGGTGTACACGTTTAGCTACGGTTATTCATATCTAAATGAAGTCACTTTTCATTTGTGTGTAACAAGCTAAGTTCGATCTAACAGTTGAAAGATATTAGCTTGAGTCTAATCAGGTTTTCATCTAACAGTGAATATTGAATGATTTGTTACCAAGGTAACATTGATTGCAAACCCTGATTTGAAGACTATATAAGGGAGAACTCTAGCAACTGGGAAACCTAATCCCCACACCTCATGTGTGATACTAGTTGCGACTAGAGTCAATTCTCCTTTAACCTTAGGTTTTTTCCAAAATCCTGTAGGTTAACGACTTGAAGACTTCATTGGGATTGTGAAGCCAGACCCAATTATTTTCTCTGAAGTTGTGTGTTCTGATCTTGTTGTTTTCTATCGTGATTGAGTACTATCTTATCTAAGATTTTCTCGAGATTTAATCTCCGATATGCAAGATAAAAAGTAGTCACAAACATCTTCGTCTCATCGTTTGTGATTTTACAATATCTTGTTTCGCTACCATACGATTAAGATTATTGTGAGGTGATTGATATTACTAGGCTGTTCTTCGGGAATATAAGTCCGGTGTATCAATTGGTTCCTGTTCACCTTGATTTATCAAAAGACGGAACAAAACTTCTAGGTATTTCTGTGGGAGACAAATTTATCTATTCAATAGACTTTTCTGTGTGATACAGATTGGTTTATCAAGTCTTCGACTTTGGGTCGTAGCAACTCTTAGTTGTGGGTGAGATCAGCTAAGGGAATCAATTTCGTAGAGTCCTTCGGTGATTCAGAGACGTAAGGAACACGAATGTACCTTGATCAGTGTGAGATTGGTTAGGGCTCAACTACATTCCAGTCCGAAGTTAACTTGGAGTAGGCTAGTGTCTGTAGCGGCTTAATACAGTGTGGTGTTCAAATCTGGACTAGGTCCATGGGTTTTTCTGCATTTGCGGTTTCCTCGTTAACAAAATTTCTGGTGTCTGTGTTATTTCTTTTTCGCATTATATTTGTTTATATAATTGAAATATCACAGGTTGTGCTTAGTTCAATCAATTAGATAATCCAACCTTTGGTTGTTGATATAAATTGATTGACACTTGAACATTGGTCTTTGGTACCGTTCAAGTTGTTTCACATAATAATAAGGCTCGCGCATTTCTATCTGCTTGATTTGCTGATTACATTGTGAAACAGAGATACAACTCTTGGATATATTTTCATTGATTGAGTCTGACTGTCTAGTTGATTCTCTTTGGATTATATTGGAGTTTGTCCATACAGATTGCCTAAACGAAATATTGGGTGAGGTTGTTAGACCCCCACTTTTTCACCTTCTCCCATTTGCATTACCAGAAAAAGCATCATAAGACCCATTATGCTTAAAATTTTGAGCATTCTTCTTCTTATTATTAGAATTACCATTTCCTGAATTCTTGCTCTTCCCTCTACCATATCTATTGCCATTGCTACCATTGTTGGCATTTCTTGAATAAAAGCCAGAAGGATATTGTGCATTAAAAATCATGTTTGTATATATCTTATTGCTTATCAAGGATCCATTGTTCATGATTGAGTAACCTAGGTTTTATTTCTGGAACTGTGAAAGGCACTTCTCTATTTTGTGCAGCAATGACAAAATTGTCATACTCTCTTCCTAGTCCATTCAACACATGCATTAGTAAGTCTAACTCACACACTTTCTCTCCAATTGCAGCTAAAGAATCAACAATTGCTTTTAAATTCTGAAGATGCACAAGAACAATGGAATTACCTTTCTTGAATCCATGTAAATGATTCCTTAACATACTCTTGGGTGCCATAAATATATTTTTGAAACTAACTTCCAGAAAGGACCAAATCTGCCTTGCAGTGGACAAACCTAACACATCTCCAGATAAGGTGTAAAAGTAGCCTTCACACAACTCATAACAAAAGAATCAACCTCTTTCCAGTAGACCCACTTAGGATTAAGAGTAGAAACTCCATCAATCATAATATGTTTTTTAGGTTCTACTTCTTCCCCCATTAACATAACCATACAAGGATGTAGAATACAAAATAGACTCAAATTGGTCACGCCATAGCAGGAAATTTGTCGAATCTAACTTTGTTGAAACAAAATTACCAATATTTGAGAAAGACAAAGTAAAATTCAGAGAATTACCATCTGAAGCAACGGAAGAATTATCCATTTTTGTCTTCCTGTGTAAACAATCACTGTCATTAACCAATTTTTAACAAGAATTGTTGAAATCTGATTTGACATTTTGAGATAAAAAATTTAACCTAAAAAAGTCAACAAAGATATTGATGAAAAATTTGAATAGAAAAATTATTATGACATTGTGTTGATGATTGTTCTGCTGAAAATATTATTGTTAAAATTTGTTGCAGAGAAAGAATTTAGGCATCCTGGATCGAGCCGAACGATACCATGAGAAACAGATAAACTGATATTGTATTGGAGAAGATATTGGAGAAGAAAAAGACATTACGTTGACTTTTCTTACGAGCCTGTTTAAGGCTAATGATTTAGGCTGTAATAACAATGCAGCAGACACACGTGCTAACCACACTAACTATTTCGGTCAAGTCTACATTGACTGTTGTTGACTTGACACCCACATCTGACACACACAGTGTCTAATAAAAGCTTTACATGCCAAAACTTAAAGCTTGGCATGCAATTGCAATGTATTATGATCCACACATCATTCCAAAACTTCTAGCATCTAAATCTCTTACCGTACTATGGTGTAATTGGAGGTGTCATTTGTAGAAGGAAAAATGAAGCTAAAAACCTGGACCTGGAGAGACTTCAACAGAAGTGATCATAGTCGGGCTGTTTTCTCATCTTATACCCATGGGGTGATCATTCCATGCACCGCTCCCGCTGGCGAGTAATTATATGGCGTTTCCAGTTTCAATAGTTTGCGCTTCTCATGAGCTACCTGTGAAGGACGGAGAATGTCTACAGTGATTTACTAGCTAATGCAGTATAAGAACTTATATATACAACGTAGGCACTCCTATCTTTGGTAATTAATCATGGAGGACATGTAGACGAAGTCGCGCATTCCTGTATACCCGCATTCAATTACAGATGATTAAATGAATTCATATTGCTTCCAGGTTGCACCCTATGAAAACGTGGTCCTGGTGATGCTGAAGCTAGAGATATTTTCACATTGTATCGGGAAAAAAAAAAAAAAAAAAAAAAAGAGAGAGAGAGATTTTCTCTTTCATCAGTTAATCAACTCATTCTCTCGAGCTAGTTGAAGTTGATGACAACAATATCAATCAGGTCCATTAAAACTGGAATAAGTTCCATGGAATTGGGACCAAATATCCATCCCTGGACAATGAAAATGCAACTCTTTGCGTAGTTGCATGTTAGATGTTTGGACGTTTATATGACAATAAATATATCATGTTAAAATTCTACGAAACTCTTTCGGAAACCGGCTAAGTATGTTGTTTTCACCATTTTTTGTGTAATTTCATATTCGACTGATATTGTCAACTCTTTCATGCAAAGATGAAGACTTGAGGGAGAGGGAAAGGGAAAGGACACGTATAAGCTTCGTATATGGTCCAGTATCTAGTTGCGGCCTAGTGGTCAGTCCTTATTAATGCATGGGATGGATGCATGGTCAATATTTGTCACTTGACATAAAATAAATGTGTCAAACACCCGGAGAATATAAAGCTCAAGGACTCATTTCTTCTTCGTTTGAAGTATAGTGAAGTACACTCTATAAAGTGCGACAGCGTAGTTGTATTCTGGGAGACACGTACGCACGTATTTTTCTTGAGTTGATACTGAGCTCGATCAATCCGAACACGTACCGTATTTCCGAAAGCACCTTCAACCAAAAGAGAAAGGTGTGGAAATTTCTATACTTGTCTTTCTAGAGACGCTAGTATATGGAATGGATATACTAGCGAACAAGAGGATTATCTAACGTAAAGTTAGCCATGATTAATATCGCATCGTCGTATCATATCAGATTTTTCCTTTTGACTTTCTTTCGATCACTCTCATTGATCCAATTAACAGTATAATACCAAAAGCTTTCACAATCATCATTTTGATGTTTATCACCTCCAATTAAGATATATACAGCTAGCTAGGAAGGTTTATAACTCAGAGATGTATGTAAATAGGAATCACAAAAGACAAGCTTATGGATTCTTACCAAAAATTCTCATATAAGGTCGAGAGATGTTTAGACTGGTCCTTCAATTAGTTTGTGGTCCGTATCCTAGACCTAGATAGGTGCACTCTGCACGTCGATGTGATAGTGATATGTGATATATTCGTCTTAGAGTCCATAAGACTCTAACCAAGTATCCTTATCCTTCCAACAACAACAAAAACGGCCTGAGCAGTTACTTCTGGAAGGGACATGTTATAGGCAACCACATTCTTGATCAAAGCAGTCTCAACATAGGCAATTAAACTAGTGTGCACTGGGTGGTGGTAAAGGGCAGATGGATCTACTTCGCCCTACTTCACGCCTAACTGATTAGCGTTACTGCGTTAGCACTCTCTTAACTCCTTACTTCATATTAATTGCATAAGATGGGAGGAGTTTTCCTGCCAGACTAGTTCAATCGAAGGGATGTGAGGAGGAGGGTTACAAAGGCTAGCTAAATCGAAACCCATATTTTTTTATGAAAATACCCTCCGAGATTGAAATCACATAAACATGTGGCAACCTGCCTGATCATAGAACAGTAGCCGCCACATGACTTAACCGGGTGGACGAGGTAAGCAGCTTCCACTCCCCCCGAACCAACTAGGCATTTATGTTACGGTAGCCGTTCGTGCTGATCTTCCAACATCTGAAAATTGACTTGTCCTTTCCGTTCCTTTGATCGGTAGGGGATGTAGACGAGTTCGACATTGGATTATGGATATCATTGTCCAACAACTTGATCATCTTATTACTAGAGAGGCTACATAAGAACCAAATAATTTGGACTGCTATAAATTTAAGAAACTCATCTTACTACACCGCCGCTATACAATTAGAAACAGACAAAACTGCAAAAAAAAAGAACAAAGACAGAAGCACAGAGATTTCGGATGCATCAGTTGGCTCACTACATAGAGGCATGAGATCCCCACAACTTCCACCTTTTTTAACTTTTATCATAATAATTTCCATCAACGAAAGGAATAACACCCTTCCATGGCTCAATGACGATTTTCCCAGAGATTGGCGAGTGTTATTTTTCCACAATTACCTTCGTCCAGCCTATCAAACTGTGCGCAGATCTGTTGGACATCTTTCTCTGCTATCTTGTTCATCTCTTTGAGCTTGTATATGACATACTCAGATTTGCTGCACAATAAAATGTATGTAAGAATCAATAATTAGCATTAGAAACCAAAAAACAATGGAAAACTAGAACCCTTGTTAACTTTAAGTGACAACAGTTGAATAGCTGAGTAATAAATGAAAGAGCAACAGTGAAACTTAGACCAAATTGGTGCTCATACAGATCAAAGAAATGAATTCAAGTTCTGTTGTACTTTCCAGTGAAATCATAAAACACATGATTGGGAGTGCAGCCCAAATTTGGAATATCAGGAAGGAAAAGAATTATCCCAAACAAAAAGACGCAAACAAGCACCAACATGTTGAACCTACTACCACAAAGAACATACTGGTAATACTTCGATACAAAATGGGAAGGATTATGCAATTAATTCCTTAATTCACATAGCATTTCCTAAAGGATTTTCAAATGCTAATAACTAATAAAGCAGGATGGAAAAGCTACAGTTTAACTTAAAATATAACAAATGTATGGTTTGATCTGAGCTGCCTATTTTCTTGTTTGCATAACGAACAAACTGCTTCTCAAATTAAAGGCGCTACTAACAGAAAGGACTGCAACAGAAACGCTATACAATTTGAAAGGTCATTTGATGCAGTTGAAATAACTGAATTTTGGGTTGTTAGATAAAGGGAAACTCAATGGAATTCATAACTATCTCAATGTCATATTGTCATTTTTTTCTTCTTTTTTTGTTTTCATTGTCCGAATATTCAGGAACTCAAACAAACTGCTGCTTAAATGGAAGGCGCTACTAACAGAAAGGACTGCAGCAGAAAAGCTACAACACTTGACCTGAGACAGACAGACAGTTACAAGCTTAAGATTTGATTTTCATAAGTAAAGTGCTCTAATAATCCACATTTTCAAGCTAGATATAAACCTATCAGAAATGAATTTCTAAGTGAAAAGGATTTCATATATACGATAAAAGAAATGAAACACGAACCTCACATAACCATTCTGGTCCATGTCAGCAGCAAGAAACTCTTTGACAGTCATATCTTGACGAAGCACCCACTTATTCATCGTCCTATGCCGCTTATCAACTCTAGCCTCAGCCAAGTAAAGGAATGCTCGAGCTACGGCAAGTGTAGACACCAAAAGCCAAATTGAGGCAAATATACGGCCAGGGAGAGAATTAAATGCTCGATCTCCATATCCAACAGTTGTGACCGACATCACCGAAAGATAAAACGAATCTAACCAGCCTAACTTCTCCAGGAAATGCATAACGCCAGTACCAATCCCAATACAAAGAACCACAACCCCTAATGCCAATCCCACCTTTATTCGTATCCTCATTCTCCCCTTCTTCACATCAATGAAGTACCTTCTAGTTCTAGAGTTATGTTTCCTATCACCATTTCCAGCACCAGTGTTTAAACCACCTTTAACTGTTGTCAAGATCATATTCTCTTGTATATCCAGAAAGTAACTAACCATCCCACTGAGCAAAATATCAATAAATCCAAACCCAACTAAAACAAACATAATCGAGAACAACTTGGCCGACGTAGTTGTAGGGGTAATATCACCATACCCAATGGTGCACATAGTGACAATACAAAAGTAAAGAGCATCTACGACCGGGTGTGTCTCTATAGCTGAGAAATTATCTCGATTACACGAATAAATAACAACACCAAGAGATAAGTAAACAAACAAGAGAACAACAACTTGGCGGATAACAGGTTGTGTACCAAAATTAGGCTTTTCAAGGTGGTCGTCATGATGGTCAACATTGTTAATTGCAGCCATAGCTGGTGCTGTTTTCGACCGGTGAAGATTAGTTTTATTAGTCTTTGTAGGGGGGTCATTGAGCCATGAGGTTGATGGTGATAACAGCGACGAGGAAATGGTCATAGAAGTAGCAGTATCAGTAGTAAGAGGCGGAGGAATGTCGTGTTCTAAGGCGTTAAGCGAAGAAGATGAAGAATCAACTAGGTTTAAAGCATCAATGTTTATGGTAGTAGTAGTAGAAGGAGATGGAGGTCCAAATATGAGATAATCTTTATATTCTGAAGGAGTTAATGGTGAAGATGGTGGTAAATTTGAAGGAATTATAATCTCTTCATCTTCTGGAAGTGGTGATAAACCTGATGGTGTTCTTAAATGCATCCCTGGTGGTTTTTGCCAAGGATGGCAAAGGAGTGGTTCTTTCTCCATTTGCGCTGATTTATCTTCTATTCTAGAGAGATTTAATTGAGGAATAACATGGAAAAACTGAAAGATGAAACCCTAAATATAGAAATGGTGGCAGAATTTAAAATTCTAAATCAGTGATCAAATATAGGATTCAAATATCAAAACTAATAAATTAAGATTCGTATGTTATATAAATGAGATAGATTCCAGAGATCACCTTATTTTTATTTTACAGAAATTTTTTTGCCTGTCACTTGATGTCTGTCTGATGATGATGAAGAAGATGAACGTGTGAGAATGTGATAGACAGGGGAGACAGAAACCGATCGTTATCACTGTTCAGTTTTTGGGTATCTAGGATTCTTGGGTAGAACTTGTACAGAACCAGGCTCCTATAGATGTCATGTCTAAACTACATGCCCACAAGGCCCAAAACTAACTTCGACAAGAAGATTTTTTTTTTTTTTTGAAACCTATTTTTGAGGCGTACTCATTTATTTTTTTGAGGCATACTCATTCATTATCCCATCTATGGGGTGTCTAAAGGTAGTGCAATTACCTATATATCCTTAAACAATTTAAATTACTAGAGTACTCTTATCCTCAAAAATCAAAATAACCTTTAAACTTAAACATTTTGAACTCCAATTCAATCAAGCAATTAGTCAAGCAAAGGAAACACGAATCGAAGTGAGCGACATTGGAGTGTGAAATCAAAATCTCAATTGCTCTCAGATGTATTTTATAAGGTATTTATAACAAACCCATCTTGTTTTTGATTAATTTTATTTTGTTTGATCGATAGAATAGGATTTCAAAGATGAAATTAGGGTTTTCATAGGTAGGTTCAACTGAAATAGTCGCAAAATTATCAGACGAACCTAGCCTTGTTCTTCGTTTTAAATTTTCAGAAGATCAGTTCGGCTGATCTTGGAATACCAATTTTGAGCCGATCCTAATATATGATTTAGGGAAACACTATGTTCGGCTAATGCGACTTTGCTAGATTTTGTTCGAACCAGCCGAACCTAAATTTGTCAGTTACAGATTGAAGTTCGGCTGACAAGTTATCAGCCGAACTGTTCATCTGGTCAGTAGATCTGGGTTTTAAAAATTCAAATTTTTGACAGATTCAACTTATAAAAAGGACATTAAACATCGTATAGAAGTCTACCTCTGATTTGAATCACACATTTTGGTCACTTCTAATCACTAAAATCTCAAAACCCAAGTTTTTTTTTCACTTATTCTTCTTCTTCATCTCAAAAATCTCAACTCTCTCACATAAATCTGATTTCTCTACTAATTTACCATTAATAATTTAATTTTTATTCAATCCTTAAAATTCCTAGTTAATCAAATCAAATCAAATCAAATCATAATCATAAACACTAATTAAATAAGGATAGTTATGACATTATCAAAAAGGGTAGATAAGGGGTGATGGTGTTTTTTATTTAGTGACCCTATTTTGGCATTATTCAGTATGCCTCAAAAAAATTCAGTATGCCTCAAAACAGGTTTCTTTTTTTTCCTATCTTTTCCTCCAAAACTAGGATGTTTGGGTAGAACTTGTACAAAACCAGGCTATCAGAGATGTCATATCTAAACTACAAGCCCAAAAGACCCAAAACTAACTTCGACAAGAAGAACTTTTCTATCTTTTCCTCCAAAACTAGGATACTTGGGAAGAACTTGTACAAAACCAGGCTACTATAGATGTCATATCTAAACTACATGCCCAATTGGCCCAAAACTAACTTCGACAAGAAGATTTTTTTTTCTTCTATCTTTTCCTCCAAAACAAGAAAAAGATGGTCACTTAAGCTGGTTTATCTGAAACAAGACAGACCTGCTTATTTGCCACTTTTCTACCTGTTACGAGCATGGCAAAGCGACAAAGATATCTGGTTAATTGGTAAATATGTCACTCAGCCAAATGCGATATAGACTCTACAGCTCGGTGGTTTCTATATTGCTCGTTAGTTATTACAGCGTCAATAATAGTCTTTATATCGCTTGACGCTATGGTCATCGCTCAATGGTTCATCATCTAACGGTCAGAATTCTACCCTATAAATACTCAACTTCAAATTCATTTTAACTTACACCATCTTAACTTCAAATTAGTTTCAACATGGCTAGTGCTTGCTTCACTTCAGAAGAAGATGTTTTTATAATTCAATCTTGGATATCAGCTGCAAGTGATGGAGATTTTAATTTAACTACTTTTAATTTAGTAATTTTAAAATGCCCATGCGGGGAAATGCAATTAATAAAATTCCCACGTTTTTTTCAATATTTGAAAATGCGGGGGTACCAAAATACACCACTAACTTTTTCGTAGGCAATCTGTATGGACAAACTTAAACACAATTCCGAGAGTTCAACTTAATGAATCTCAATCAAGGAATAGTATCTAGAGTTATATCTCTTTCTCTCACAATCATAAAGTTTACAGAGACTAGTCCGTGAACCTGATTTACGTGTGAGAGTACTTGGGTGATTCGAAAGATCAATTTCCCAACTAATCAATCAAGTCGTATCCAACAAACGAAGACGGATGTATCTACTATGATTGATTAACGCACAACCTGTGATATTTCAATTATAAAGATAAACAATATAATGAGGAAAAAAAAACACATACATCAGAAATTTTGTTAACGAGGAAACCGCAAATGCAGAAAAACCCCAGGACCTAGTCCAGATTGAACACCAAACTGTATTAAGACGCTACAGACACTAGCCTACTACCAATTAACTCGTACTGGAATGTAGTTGAGGCCGAATTAAACCCTCATAGTAATTCAGTTACAGTCGCGTTCCTTACACCTCTTTAATCCCAGCAGAACTCCGCACAATTGATTCTCTTAGCTGACGTCCTTTATATCCTAAGAGTTGCTTCAACTCAATTGAAGACTTTAAACCAATCTGCCTCCCATATATAAGCCTATATGTATGATTTCCTTTTTGATCGTAGATCAATGTGATTGGAAATCGATAACAATAGACAAAGTCTAGCTAATCTCAAAATTCGGACTTATGCAACCCGAAGCGTAGCCTAGATTATTATTCACCTCACAAGTATTAAACTTGTGGAATCAACAAAGTCTGAGACAAAGAGAACTTTGATGATTACTATCTGAAAACGCTGGGGTACCAAAATACACCACCAATTTTTTTCTTAGGCAATCTGTATGGACAAACTCAAAACAACTCCGAGAGTTCAACTCAATCAAGGAATAATATCTAGAGTTATCTCTCTCTCTCTCTCTTGCAATTAGAATGTTTACAGAATCAAATCCGTGAACCTAATTACAAAGAGGTTACTTTGACGGTACCAAAGACCAAAGTCCAAGAATCAATCAAGTCATATCCAACAAACTAGGTCAGATGTATCTACTATGATTGAAATACACACAACCTGTGATATTTCAATTATAAGGATAAACAATATAATGCAGAAAAAGAAATAACACAGACACTTGAAGTTTTGTTAACGAGGAAACCACAAATGCAGAAAAATCTCGGGACCTAGTCCAGATTGAACACCAAACTGTATTAAGCCGCTACAGACACTAGATTACTACCAATTAACTTCAGACTGGAATGTAGTTGAGCCCTAATCGAGTCTCCCACTGATTAAGGTACAGTGGCGCTCCTTACGCCTCTTGAATCCCAGCAGGACTCCATGCAATTAATTCCCTTAGCCGACGTCACACCAACTAAGAGTTGCATCAACTTAGTTGAAGACTTTAAACCAATCTTCCTCCCACAGATTAAGCTTATATGTGATTTTCTTTACAATCAAAAAGTTTAATCAAAGGTGATGGAAATTGATAGCAATATACAGAGTCTAGCTAACCTCAAAATCCGAACTTATACAACCCGAAGTGCAGCCTAGATTATTATTCACCTCACAGGTATAAAACTTGTGGAATCAACAAAATTTGAGATGAAGAACTTTGATGATTTTTATCTATCTTGATCAAGTGAGCAGCTCAACAATCAATCAAGATCAGGATACTCGAGTTAATAAGAAAAGATAACTGGACCTGGCTTTACGAATCCCTATGAAGTCTTTGTAGTCGCTAAACCCCAAAAGGGTTAGGAAGAGGACGACTCTAGTTACAACTAGGACACACCAAAAAGTAGTGTCGGGATTCATAGATCCCAGTTGCTTGAAGTTCCCATTTTATAACATTCAAAGCATAGGTTGCTTTAGGTTTAAGCTAAGATAGCTTGGAACAAAGCAATCAATATCCACTGTTGGATGAATCTTTGAATCTGATTTACATAAACAAGATATACACCCTGGTTAGGTAAAACCGTAACCGAACCGTGTATAAAGATTATGTTCAAGGTGGTTAGTCAAAACTAGCCGATTTAAACTTAAAATCTTAATATTCATTTTCATGAACACTAAAGACATTAACCTTGAGTCACAATCATGTGATCAAATAAGTCTAGTGTTTTTAGAGAATTGATCAAATGCTAATTATCTCGTAGAAATAATTTTTTCGCACTTGAAAATAATCAACATGGTTAGTAGATGCACAAAGTACAAATACCATAGCCGTCCGTGATTCAGGTCAGTCAAAGTACGTGTACCAGTTTGTAAACTATTAAGCCAAACCAAATTCTGGAGTTCACATAACTATTTAGGTATGCGTAACGGTATGTGTACCTTAAGACCATGACCGGTTCCGGAGTCCACATAACTATTTTTGTATGTGTACCGGTATGGATACACAACCGAGTTTCAGAACACATAACTACTTTGGTACGTGTACCCGTATGGATACTCACCTGGTTCTGTGATCACAGTTCCTTTACGGTTTGCATACGAGTATGCGTACCGATATGGTTCACGAGTTGAACAAATTTTCACATGATGTGCATAAGGATATGTGTACCACGAATCTGAAAGTCAATATATAGCTACTCCGCTACGTGTACGAGTACATGTAATACGACTTCAGACTTATAACAGTTTTCCCAGTTTGTAAGACTGATAACACTGTCTTGTATCCGAATCTATAGTAGTTTTATATTTCTCTCTAAATTAATTCGAAACATTCCCGAATAACATCAATGACACATATCACCGTTCCATGCTATTTTTGAATGATAAAACTTGAATCATGATTTTGATTCCAAACAATAAATTGTCCTTAACCGAAATTCATCAAGTATGAACAAATGTTCATTAAGCTTAGTCATTATATTTCGAGAACTAATTACCAAGATAAACTTGAATCGAAATTATTGTACATGCATGATGGTCTAATTAGTTATGCGACATCGTCTCAATGATATAAAAGTGAATATAACTTGAGAAATAGGTGGTTCAGTCTTCGCTTACCTTTTGTTGATGAAGTTATCCAAAAGCTTCGTTGATCTTCGCCTTCAAACGGTAGAACGTAATGATGACTGCAATCAACTACATTTTTATCCTAGTTCGAGACTTAACTAATTGTATATTAGAAATCAAGATATGTTTTTGACAACTAAATTTGACAACAAGCTTGAGATAACAACACTTGTGAGTTCGACCGAGCAATGCTCTAACAATTAGGCTTGGTCATATCATTATGATCAAAGTGTCAAGGAATTTATTATTACGAAGTGTAAACGCTTATCTTTTGGAACTTCGTAGAGTACGACATCAACATAATCTTTGTATTTAGTTACTTGATTATGTGTAAGCTATAAGTGTTGATTTCATCATAGGAAATAATGTTTCATAACATTGGTTTAAAGGAAGTACATATACGAATTTGTTTCGTAATCGAAAGAAAATCATGACTGGTCACGTTCTTTATTGAATATCTTTTAAATGACCAATACAAGATAACAAGGTAGAACCTATCTTAACTTATGTTGAGAATTGAGGTATAATCGGTCATGACCTATATGATGTAGCAAGTTGTAATCGGTCACAAGCTACTTTGTGAAGAAAGGTGTAACCGGTCACAAGCTACATCGGGAAGTTAGTTGTAATCGGTCACAAGCTCATTTTGGAAGCAAGGTGTAACCGATCACAAGCTAACTCGGGAAGTAAGGTGTAACCGATCACAAGCTGTCTCGGGAAGTAAGGTGTAACCGATCACAAGATACCTTCGGGAAGCATGGTATAACTGATCACAACCTACTTTGGGAAACATGGTGTAACCGGCTACAACCTACTTTGGGAAGCATAGTATAATCGGTCACAACTTACATTGTGAGTTTGGTACAACCTATATCAAGGGAGCAAAACCGAGTTTCCAATATTCATATATCTCTTTATATTTTGTGTGAACTTGGAATTAGGGTTTGCTGAGAGAAACTTCTAGATGTCGATATCATTTGAACATGTACATAATTCTTATCATTAATTGTTCAAAGATATTCCTTGATGCTCAAGGAGATCCCATACCGAAATATTGAAAAGCATTTAACTATGATTTTCATCATATATGTTTTAATTACCAGCAATTAAAGCATATCCTCTGGAAAATATTATTAGTTAATATGCCACACTAATAATAGAAGTTTTCTATGAGAGTTTTCGGAAATATGGTTTGGCATTTAAGTGGAAATAGGAAAACCTAAATTAGGTACTTTAATGTTAATATCTTGAGAATATTTTCGGTTTTGGAATTTCGTTGTTGTCCAAACAAACTTGGTATATAAATGCTTGAGTTTGCATTTCTTGCAAATTATCCTAAGAGCCAGGAAAACTTCATTCTTGTTGTTTCTGGTGGAGACGTCTATCTGGAGAAGAAATTACCCTAATTAGGCGAAATCTCTTACGACCGCTCGTTTAAAGACTTCTGTGGGGTCAAGAATCTCTACGAGTACCATGGTGGGAAACTAAATAATTGCATTGTTATTTTAGTTTTCGATTATTGAATTGATTGACTAACAATTGTTGAAACTTTTATTGCACCTAGTTCTTTTATTTTGGAGAACCTTCTCTTCTGATATAAGGCTCACTCAAACTAGATCAAAGTATCGACGGGATCTTTAGAACCATTTTTGGATCTACAGACATCTTGTGATAATCCATTGTTAACAGACTATGTTTTTGGTGTGACTGATCACAAGATATTCAAGTGGTGTTGTGCAGGTATTTGAAGACAATAGAAGATTTGAAGACGAAGAAAAATTCTTATTAGTTTTTGTATCTTGTGGATTTAGTGCACAAACCTTGATCGGCTGGGATCCAACTAGAATCGTGTTTATCTTTGATAGACTTGATTGTGTAGTTACGTAAGATCGGCATCGCTTTATAGTTTCTCTTTGAGTTCTATATTGATTGATTGCAAATCTAAATATTGGTTATTTCGGTAATCAAATTTTAGGGTTATCTAACTGGACAAAATAGTTTATTAGTTTAAACGGAAGAGCCTTTGTCAACGACTCGCATATCTTTATAGCAAAGATTGATTAGGGGTAGTCTACTTGGTCTCAACTATACAAAGTTGGTATTAGATTTTGTATATCGGCTAAATTATGAGAGTATTCAAAACTTGACTAGGTCCCGGGGTTTTTCTGCATTTGCGGTTTCCTCGTTTACAAAATCTTGTTGTGTCATTTACTTTATTTTCGCATTATAATGTTGTTATAATTAAGTAAATTACACACGTACGTTAATACGAATTACTTGACATTGATCCTAATAGTCAATCGGTTATTACCGTAACTATTATCAAGTAAATATCTTGTTGTCATATTGTTTTGACCTCGTCCATAAACAATTACACAATGTATAGGACTTAAGTTGTATTGTCTCGACTCTGTCCATACACAATCACTTAAGATACCAGACTAATAGGTTGATATTTAAAATATTATGGTGTATTTGGGTACCCTCGTCTTTTCATGATCATTAGGAAAGGATATATGTGCTTAAACGTTATATCTAACGAAAGAGTAAAGCATAGACTAAGGAGGAAAAACATATCATCTTGTTGTGTAGTATTCCATACTACAAAAGGGGAATAACAAAGATGTTCAGATTGAATATTTACCTATCTTTCCTTTTAGGAGAGTAAAGCTTTTGTTATTCAAATGTCAACAACGGCATTTATTTTTTGAATATATGCAGGATATTGTGTTGTTGAAACTTGGAATCAAGCGTATGAAAAATAAGTTATTTTGTAATTCGTTTATCTCCATATGTAATAGAGTTTTGTCACTAAAATTGACAAAGGGGGAGATTGTTAGAGCATAGGTCGGTCGAACCCACTAAGCGTTGGTATGTCAAGTTTGGATGTCATATTTTATATCAAAACTCATCTAGAGTCGCTTGATTATTTACTAGAGTCAACTTGGTTTAGGTTAGACTAGAAAGTCTAGGAATGTTGAAACGTACAATTATTACTCCTAAGACCTGAAGAATGTGAAGAAGTAACGACTGCAACGAAGACATCATCATTCCTCTTGAGGCTAGTAATATTGACTTGATCTTGTTTTCATTCCTAATGTATCTTTCAAGTCGCTTTATATTGAAAACATAACATGCAAAGATGTATATATAATACTTTGGTGATTAGACTTGGTCATAGCATTATGATCAAAGTATCAAGTAATTATGTAACGAAGTATAACGCTTATATTTTGAACTTTGTAAATACGACATCAACATAATCTATGTATTTAGTTACTTGATTATGTATAGGATATAAGTGTGATTTCATCCTAGAAACTATGTATTATTACATTGGTTTAAGGAAGTAGATTTATGAACTTGTTTCATAATCAAAAGGGAAAACATAAGTGTGTTAGTCTGATTCTTTATTGAATATCATTTGGATGACCAATACAAAATGACAAGGTAGAACCTATCTTGACTTATGTTGAGAATCAAGGTATAACTGGTCATAGCCTATAGTGTGTAGCAAGTTGTAACCGGTCACGAGCTAATTTGGAAAGCAAGGTGTAATCGGTCACAAGCTACATTGGTAAGGAAGGTGTAGCGATCACAAGCTACTTTGGGAAGTTGATAAGTGCATAATTCATATGATTTTAGTGTCCATTCCATACTTGTTTTAGCTATTATTCTTGCATATTTTCGTATTATTACTCTTGTTTTCTCTTATTTGTCTCTAATAAGTGAATCATCCAAAAAGGATCTACAAAGTGCTTAAAAGATCTAGGAAGAGAAGTATTCCAAGTATCCAAGTGCCCAAGTCCAAGAAAAGTGGAAGAAGTGCGACGAAAATGAGCAAAACGCTCAAAATCAAGAGACGGGCCAAAGACCAAGCTTAACTCATTCAAGTTCAGTATTTCTAATCACCATCTTGAAGATAATTTAAATAGGAAAAGAATGCAAAAAGAATGAGGTCATTCCGAGTTTGTACAAAGAAGTTACTCCCAAAACATGTTTTATCGAATACCGAAGACAAGAAAGCTTGCAAACCGGTTTGCAAACTATGATTTCGTAGATTAAAGAGTTTGCATACTAGTTTGCAAACTAAAGTCCCTGGATTTTACCCTAAAAATTCACGTTAGAGTAAAATCACGTTAGGGTCTTTCTTTTGTAATTTAGGGTCGGGTTCCTTAACCGACGGAGATACTTGAAGGCCAAGCAATGTAAACCTATATAAATATGTATTAGGTCATTAATGAAAACACATCAAGAGGTCACGAAATTGTAAGGTTTTGAGATAAGAAACAACACATGGAGCGAAAGCTAGGGTTTCAGAGCGGTTCTTCAATCGTAACGATATCTCTAAACTTTTCTTATATGTATATCATGGATGCTTCTACATCCATGAGTAGCTAAACACCTATTGATTGAGGATGAATTCTTAGTTGTAAACAAGACTTGAGTTATTATATTAATCTACTTTGAAGTTCTTCATATGATAATTGCTTGTTTATACTATAACGAATATTTATGATTGATTGATAAATTGTTTGGGTGGCCAACTGAATTGATTTAATCTACTGGTAGTATTGAGTTAGGAGATAAGTAATCGTCGAGTAACTTGTACACAAGTAGAGAACACGAGACCCTGCAGAGGGATTCTGTGGAGCGATTGTGTGTATAAACAACACTAAAAAGTGGACCTTGATCTAAGAGTCCAACTAGTAGGATCAACCTATAAATTCACAAAAGATAAAGCATTCGACCAAATTACACCTTGAGTGATCTACTACTTGGTGGTTTAGACGAATAGAATCTGGTAGTCGAGAACTTCCGTATCCAGTGATATAAGAAATTTAGGGGATAACACTAATCTAGCTGTTATTCCACGGTTGGTGATAATCTATGATTAACGACGAGTAGGAAACTATAATAACTCATTGACGGTTTATTAACGATGAATGATTCCTCGATCACATCTCTCTCTATTGCTGCTCACAACTTACTATTTTCAATTGATTTGATTATTTTATTCAAAAATCTAAAACAAAACCCCCCCTTTGTGAAACTTTGACAACTAAAACTCACTACTCTTCGTGGAAACGATCCTTGCTTCAATTATATTACCAGTTAATTGTGTAGAAGTAAGAGTATTAATTTGATTCCATTTACGACAACAATCAGAAGTAAGTTGTAACCGATCACAAGCTACATTGGGAAGCATGGTGTAACCAGTCACAACCTATCTTGGGGAGCATGGTATAACCGATCACAACTTATATTGTGAGTCATGGTGTAACCGGTCCCAAGAGCAAACCGAGTTTCCAAAGTTCACACATTTCTTCATGTTGTGTGTGAATTAGGAATTAGGGTTTGCTGAGAGAAACTTCTAGATGTCGACATTATTTGAACATGTACATAACTCTTATCATTAATTTTTTAAAGATATTCCTTAATGCTCAAGGTGATACCGAACCGAAATTTTGAAAAGCATTTAATTATGATTTTCAAATATACATGTTTTAATTATCAGCAATTAAAGCATATATCTGGAAAAGGTTTATTAGTTAATGTGCTAAACTAATAAGAGAAATTTTCTAAGAGTGATTTCAGAAATATTGTTTGACATTTAATTGGAAATAGGAAAACCAAAATTAGGTACTTTAATGCATATCTTGAGAATATTTTCGGTTTTGGATTTCCTTGTTGTCCAAACAACCTTGGTCTATAAATACTTGAGTTTGTATTTCTTGAAAACTATCCTAAGAGCCAGGCAAACTTCATTCGTGTTGTTTCTGGTGGAGCCATCTATTCGGAGAGGAAAGTACCCTAATTAGGCGAAATCTCTTACGACCGCTCGTTTAAAGACTTTTGTGGGATCAATAAGCTCTACGAGTACCGTTGGTGGGAAACTAGATAATTGCATTATTATTTTAGTTTTTGATTATTGATTTGATTGACTAATGGTTGTTGAAACCTTGATTGCACCTAGTTTGATTATTCTTGAGAGACTTCTCTTCTGACATAAGAGTCACTCAAACTAGATCAAAGTATCGACGGGATCTTAGAACTATTTGTAGATCTAAAGACATCTTGTGATAATCCATTGTTAACAAACTCCGTTATGTATGTGATTGATCACAAGAGGATTCAAGTTTGTGTTGTGCAGGTTATTGAGAAGGCAATTGAAGATTTGAAGACAAAAAAGATTTTCTTATCAGTTTTTTTTATCTTGTGAATTTGTGCACACATCTTGATCGGATGGGATCCGACTTAGAGTAGATTTATCTAATCAAAAATTCGTATAGATCGGCAACTATCATTTGGTGGTATTTTTCAATATCCGAATTTGATAGTTGTGAATCTGAATCTAAGTTACTGATTCAGATTGATCTTACCCGACAAAGAAGTTTATTATATTAAACGGAAGAGACTTTGTCGACTACTCAACATATCTTTTATAGTAAAGATAATTGAAGTGATTACCAAACAGTTTATTCTTTTACTGTGTGGAATACGATCTAAAGGAGTTGAGTACATAAAGACTTTACTGGGTAAATCAACTTGAGATAGTGACTTCTGTCTTGAGATTCACGTGCGTGACCATAAGGTCGAAGACGCAGGGATACTGAGGAAACTAAGTAGCTAAGGGAAATCTACTTGGTCTCAACTATACGAAGTTGGCATTAGATTTTGTATAACGGCTTAATTTTGAGAGTATTGAAAACTTGTCTAGGTCCCGGGGTTTTTCTACATTGGCGGTTTCCTCGTTAACAAAATCTTTTGTTGTGTTATTTACTTTACTTCTGCATTATAATTGTTTTATATTATAATAAAGTGAAAATGCGGGGGTCGAACAACCACACCCAACAATTCGTTTGGAAATCTGAGAGGACTTACTCCAATATACTTTCTATAGAATCAACTAGACAGTCAGACTCAATCTAGAGAAAAGTATATCAAAGAGTTTAATATCTCTGTTTCACAATGTAATCAGCAAATCAAACAGATAGAAATCCGCGATCCTGATTATTATGTGAAACAACTTGAACGGTACCAAAGACCAATGTTCAAGTGTCAATCAATTTAAATCAACAACCAAAGGTTGGATTATCTAATTGATTGATCTTAACGCACAACCTGTGATATTTCAATTATATAACAAAATATAATGCGGAAAAGAAATAACACAGAGAAAACCGCAAATGCAGAAAAACCCCGGGACCTAGTCCAGTTTGAACACCACACTATATTAAGCCGCTACAGACTCTAGCCTACTACCAATGAACTTCAGACTGGACTGTAGTTGAACCCTAATCAATCTCACACTGATTCAAGGTACAGTTGCGTTCCTTACGTCTCTGATCCCAGTAGGATACTACGCACTTGATTCCCATAGCTGATTTCACCCATAATTAAGAGTTGCTACGACCCAAAGTCGAAGACTTGATAAACAAATCTGTCTCACACAAAAAAGTCTATTGGAATAGATAAATTTGTCTCCCACATAAATACTTATGAGTTTTTGTTCCGTCTTTTGATAAATCAAGGTGAACAGTAACCAATTGATAAACCGGTCTTATATTCCCGAAGAACATCGTAGTATTATCAATCACCTCACAATAATCTAAATCATATGATGGAGAAACTAGATATTGTGGAATCACAAACAATGAGACGAAGGTGTTTGTGATTACTTTTTATCTTGCCTATCGGAGATTAAATCTCGAGCAAATCTTAGATAAGATAGTACTCAAATGATAGAATCGGGCAAGATCAGAACACGTAACTACAAATAAAATAGTTGGGTCTGGCTTCACAATCCCAATGAAGTCTTTGAAGTCGTTAACCTACAGGGTCTCGATAGAAACCTAAGGTTAAAGGAGAATCGACTCTAGTTGATGCAACTAGTAACACACAGGAGGTGTGGGGATTAGGTTTCCCAGTTGCTAGAGTTCTCCTTTATATAGTTTTCAAATCAGGGTTTGCAATCCAAGTTACCTTGGTAACAAAGCATTCAATATCCACCGTTAGTTGAAAAACCTGATTCAACCAAGCTAATATCTTTCAACTGTTAGATCGAACTTAACTTGTTACACACAAATGAAATGTACCCTCATTTAGGTTTATGTAACCGTACCCAAACGTGTACATCATGTTGGCTTGACAATAGTTCACCGAAGTTAGCCATATGATTACTCTCATATCAACCTTATTCATCTTAACCATAACTAGTTCAAATGACTCAAATGAAACTATTTAAAGAGCCGTTCAATTGCTATATTCTCATATAAGTATACAAGAACACAATTGAAGCAAAATCGGTTTGATTCACTCGAATCAATTCATGAACATTATAGCCACGGTTTGCAAAGATTGCATTCCTTATTTTTATAAATGTGTAAGTTCATGTACAACCGATTTTAGAAAGTAACCAACTCAAGTATGCAAACGGGTACGCATACTTAAGTAGCCGGATCGAGTTTGGTTACGCCAGTACGCGTACGGGTGCGCATACCAATTCACACTTCCAAACTCCAGCAGAAATTCACGGACGTGAGACTTCCGCCAGTATGCGTACGGGTACGCATACTTTCCCAGACATCCAATAACCGCCAGTACGCGTACGGGTACGCATACTTTAGGTTCCCGGTTTTGTACTTATACACAAATGTGAGAACACACTATGTTTATATCCAAACATGATTACTTGATTCTAAACTCTTTATTTCAATCATTGAAACTTTCTTAGAGGATGACAATAGCCGTTTTCACACACTATTAGCATCAAAGCAATTTTCAAGATATTGAAATAATCATAACGAAACATTCCAAGTCTACAATAAATGATTGTATCACACAAACCATGTAAGATGTTACTCGGCAATTTTCACATGATCATATTCTGACTTTCGTCAAGAATATAAGATGAACTTGGTCGAAGCGAAAGCTTGCCAACACATATTTCGAGAAATATGTAAGCGAGATAAACTCAGCTCGAAATCTCAAATGTGTTTAATAGAAAACTATATCGTAATACGACTTATGTCTCAATATAGGAGATAGAATAGAAATAGACTTTCCAAGTGATAGATGAGTTTCAGACTCCACATACCTTTTGTTGATGAAGTTCCACAAGCTCCCTTAATAGTTCTTCGTCTTCAAATGATGAACGCCGTGAAGTCTAATGCTCAACTACACAATCTATGTCCTTGTCTGAGACATCTATAAATAGGCTAGAAATCAAGACTTATAGTTTTTGATCACTAACATTGACAAACATGCTTGAGATAGCAACGCATGCGAGTTCGATCGAGCAGTGCTTTAACATAAAGTAAACACACTTGTGCGTTAATTCCTAATCACTTGATATTGATTATATAGTAAATCGGTTTCGGACCGTAACTATTATCAAATGAATATCAAGTTGTCTTATTGTCTCCACTTTGTCCATAGACGATCACACTTGGTATCGAACTTATAGGTTGATATTTAAAAGATTTTGGTGTATTTGGTTACCCCCGTCTTTTCAAATACAGCTAAGACATAAAATAAGACTCAGGTTCAGATGTCGAAAACCTAAACAAGATGTCGAAGATTCAAACCACATGTTGGCAAATAGACCAGATGCACGAAGATAAAAGTGGAAGGCCTGAGTCCAATATCGGGAGTTGGGATGAACGTCAATGCTGTCAGCTAAGTGAAGATACGGAAAACGAGACAATTATGACGAAAAGGTTTCACGGGTCCAAACAAGTGCAGGGAGAGAAATTTATTTGGGTCCAAAATGTCACGTGCTTAATTTAAATGAAAGTCATTTACTTGTAATCCACATGTTCATATAATGTATAAATAGCCAAAAGTCTAATAATGTAAATAAGAAGATTTCATTAAAAGAAATAAAACTTCGAACATTTGTCTATCCCTTTGATTCAATTCTAACCACCTTATTCCTAAACCGACTTAGAAGATAATCAGAAACCATAACTTCACATCACCAGAACTCCAATCAGAGATCAAAGATTACAGTGATAACAACGATTGTATTCCCAAATTAAGGACTATGATCACCAAATTGTAAGGTATGCTTCTCGGTGGAGTTGACGTATCTTCACCATATTTTGGTAACTCATATCATTTGGATCAGCAATACGAGGCAAGAGATGATTGTTTCCACACTTGATCAGGTAGTTTCCGTCATTTCAATGGATGCTCATATTTCCTATCAAGCTACACGATATATGCATGTAGCAATTACAAATTTTGCATGGAAAGGAAAAGAAGTTAACCGATGTGCAAGTTAGGAGAGTTTGCAAGGATGATGTAAGGCATGTAGGCATGAACTTGGTTGATATAACCTTAACACGGGTAAGATCAGTGCATACATCCATCTTAATGTCAACGCAAAACAAGAATGCGAAAATAGGTAAGGCATGCCATATGCATGGACAGTGCTTGCAAGATAGTAATGCAAGCCAAATGCATCACCATTATTGTTGGAGCACTGCTCGGTCGAACTCGCAAGCATTTCTATCTCAAGCTTGTTTGTCAAAACTATAAGTCTTGATTTCTAGTCTACTTATAGCTATGTCTCGGATTAGGATAAAATGTGTAGTTGAGCTTTAGACTTCACGGCGTTCATCGATTGAAGACGAAGATCTACTTAGGGGAGCTTGGAGGAACTTCATCAACAAAAGGTATGTGGAGACTTGAACTCATCTATCACTCAGAAGTCTATTCTATTCTATCTCCTATTCAGACTAAGTCGTATAGCTATATAGACTTTACATTATACACATTTGATATTTAGAGCTGAGTTTAACTCGCTTATATCTTTCTCGAAATATGTGTTGGAAAGCTTTTTGTTTTAACTACGTTCATCATTATTCTTGACGAAAGTCAAAAGACGATCATGTGAAAATCGCCTTGTAACATCTGTTTTGGGGTAAAAACTGATTATGTTGGAAATGGTAAATTTGGGTGTGCCACCGAAAAACGAATCTAAACCCTAAATAAATGCACTGCACGGGAGTACTTTAGATTCGAGAGATCAATCTATACAATCCTGGCCTAAACCAAGAAATGGTCGTTCCAGTCTTGCTTCGGTCACAAAGTGAAAGAGAAGGGTTGATCTTAGGGAGGGAAGCGAAGAAGGTGTTGAGATCAAAATATTGAATTTTGAAGGTATGGTTGTTTTATGACTTGTATCAGAATATGGAACTGGCTTGCGGAATGTAAGCTATCAGTTCTTGGTGTTTTTCTGGATACTTGTGTCGATAACACTTGTTCTTGTCAAAATAAGTCGAAAACCTATTTATACAAGTCTTGATTGAGCCCCTGATCTCGTCGGAAGTGGAGACAGTTAAGTAGTGGAGAAGTGGAGTCGTGTAAAAAGTGGTGACCATCATGTTTCCATCACGAGGGAAGACTGGTCAGCCTTACACCCACTATTCACTTACTACTCATTAACCGTCCGCCCTTTCCTGACACTTTCTCGTAATTGGCGTATTGCACGCCACACGTTGTAAACCGCCAGACCAATACCCCAGTGAGCATCCCCCAGTTTGTGACATGTTTGATGTCTCGAGTATTTTTGTGGAAAATATGCAGCAGATTGCTGAGTGGGTCTTGTGTGCAAGACCTAGTTAGTTTGACCAATCGCACGCAAACTAGGCGATGGGTGATCATGTGTGGCGAGCTAAGTCATGAGACTTGCCGTAACAAATAGCGTATGACGCTATTAAGTTAGTCTTTGGTTGGTCATCTAAGATTTAATCTAGGTCGGTCAATTCGGCTGGCGAAGTTGGACGACCGAGATTGTAATTTATGGAAGAGGGTGGTCGTTGATTATGGTCACATATCGTTGGCGCCTACCAGTGGCATAGTGGCATAATGGCGCCTGCTAGTGGCATAGTGGCGTAATTAGCGCCTGCCTGGCGTAGCCACGGCTACTATATCTTTGCATATTGGCGCTAGGTCCAAATATGACTCAACAATATTGGCTCTAGTTTCCTATCAAACTTAATGCCTTGGGTGGCATTATTTGGCATGGGTCGGCATAGCGGCCTTCCAAATTAGGGTTTGGCATGTCAAAACCCTAATTAGCGTGTACGGCTATGTGGCCGCGATATGGTGGCATTTTGGCAAACACTGTCGTGGCCATGTTAAATAAAGAAATCATGGAAAGGCTATAATGTGGGAGCGACCATGGACGCGGGGATAGCCATGGGTAGCTATAATATGGCGCAGGCGTCACTTTTAGGGTCTTCTGAATCCCACACGGCTTGTGCATGTTGTGGGTCCGACGTGGCATAATTTAGGCCATGACTAGGCGCCAAGATTTTGAGTTGGGCTGAAATTATTCTTCCTATGACTATCTGACAGTCTTCTCTCGAATTTAATTAGGGTTTCAATAAGAAACACGACCTGGTTGGCGTTGAATCATTGTCTATCGGATAAGTCCTGTTGAATTTGTTCAGCATCCGCCTCTTCTTAGGGTTTCCGTAGCGTATATACATATGCAAGCGAGGTTATACCATCCTTCTCAATCTGGAATAGAGATTTTCCTGCTAGACCCATATCTTTTCATCATGTCAGATGGGAGCGGATCTTCTTCGACCCAGCCAGACTCTTCTACCAAACGCAGGCGGCTTGTATCCAGAGTACGACTTTAATTATCTCCTGATTTTGAAATGATAATTCCTCCTTCTCTTTTTGACTATAATGTCATTTTTCAGAGTGGGCGAATCCCTGGGTCTTGTGACAACTTCCCTGTCTAGATCATCCGAGTCAAGAAGATCATACCGGTATACTTTTCACCGGTGAATATGTATTCGCTTTCCATGATTTGTAGATAACAAAATTTTATTTCTTGTAGAGGTATCCTAGTGGAACATGTGTAACAGTGGTTGACGATGATGATTTTGCTACTCCTCTTCCTTCAAGCTCAAACACGCCTACTGCTGTAGATTTGGAAGATGCTGATTTGGGTATCTCCTCCTACGAGTACCCCAATGCGGGTTTGTCGTTTGATATTCACATGAAGTGTTTATCTTCTAGTTATCGTAATGTTGGTGAGTTCCTAGTGCGGAAAGAGTTTGTGCCTTTGTACACGAAAATATGGAGGAAGTATGGCCACATCGCTAACAGGAACATAGTGCGATACTGTTCGTCTGCTTTGGTTACTATGGTGAACTGTCTTCTGCCCATGGTTGCAGAGATGGAAGTTACATCTATTCGTGATATTGCTGAATCAACTGTTGAAAAGTGGGAAAACATGGTGTCTACCGGTGAATCCATGGAGTTTAATGTTGGATGGTTGCGGCAGCGCCTTGACATTATCAAAGTTGATCGAGCCGGCATCATCGCTAATGTCGTTCCTGCTGCAAAAGCTATCTTGGAGGAGGAAAAGGCCCTGGCTGCAGAATCTGAGAAGTTGGAACGGGCGTTTCAAAACTTGAAGAGTAGGACTGAAAGACATCAGGATAGGCTAAAAATGATGCTTTCACGGAACTACAACTTGTTAGATGGACTTTTCTGAGCCATACTTATATTTTTATTGTTTTGAATAAGTAGGCATGAGAATGTTTGATCATTCTCTTTTATCTTGGGTTCTGAACATTATTTTTGGAAAATGAATTGCATTGGGTTTTGGTAAGCAAATGGAGTTTACATTAATATGTCTTTAATGAAAAGCTTTGATAAATCAGATGTGAAAGAAATGAAAATGCCTGATTGGCCGTGTCATGAAACGGAGAGAGATGGAAATAATGGTCAGGCGTAATATGCCTTGAGCCATTTTCGATCGATGACTGCTTCCAATTTGCCTCCATCTTCCTTGACAATCTTGTAGTAGCCACTGTTATAGGCTTTGGTGATCACGTAAGGACCTTCCCATTTTGGTGAAAAATTTTGTGCGGACATGTCTTGCTGAATGTGCTTTGCGGTCTTTAATATAAGATCTCCTATTTAAAAAACTCGAAGTTTTACAGCTTTATCGTATTCCCTGGAGATCCTCTTTCTGTACACCTGAGCATGCTCTTACGCCTTAATTCTCCTGGAATCTAGAGTGTCCAACTCCGCTATTCTGGAGATAAATGCTTCGGCTTCATTCCATTGGACTCCGCTAGCAGCCGCAATCCTAGCCAACGGTATTTAGATCTCTGCTGGGAGGATTGCGTCGGCACCATAGACAAGTGAATAAGGAGAACTCCAGTAGAGCTCATAAGTGCCGCCCGGTATGCCCACAGCTCCATAGGCAGTTGTTCGTGCCACGTCCTAGGATTGTCATGCACTGTTCGACTGAGAATTCGAATCAAACTCTTGTTGGTGATTTCGTATTGTCCATTCCCTTGAGGGTAGTAAGGAGTAAAAAAGACCTGTTTAACTCCATATTCTTCAAGCAACTCTCGTACTTGCTTGTTTGCAAAGGGGGTACCATTATCAGTAATGATGTGTTTAGGTACGCCAAATCGAAAAATGATGTATTCCTTAATGAATGCTGCAATTGTCGCTCCAATGGTTCCTCGAAGAGGAATAGCTTCGACCCATTTAGTAAAGTACTCTGTCGCGGTTATGATGTACTCATGCTGCTTTGACAATGGTGGATTGATTTTCCCAATAATATCAAGTCCCCAGTTGTAGAAAGTCCACGGACTACTTACTGAATGAAGGGGAGTGCAAGGCGTGTGGATGAGATTCCCGTGAGTCTGACATTCACAACATTTTTGAACAAACGCCGCTGTATCATCTTCCATAGTTGGCCAGTAATACCTTTCGTGCACTTGGAGGAATAACTTCTTCTTCCCTTGGTATTTTCCTTCATGTGTTTCTTTCAGCATAGTCGGGATTTGAGACTTTGCTAAACTTCGTAGCAGGTCACCTCCAAAGCTTTTGTCGTATAAGATTCCCTCAGGAAACACGAATCTTTTTGCCCTTTGCTTTATCTTGGCTGCGTCCTTTTTGTTGGCAGGCAGCACACTGTCACGGAGGTAGTTAACGTATGGTTCTCGCCGGTCCCCAGCATATCCAACATTAAGAACTTCCAATTGATGTGGCGGCACTTGGCAATTGGAGCAAGATCCTTGGAGTGCTCGGGATTGGGTTTCCATATCTGGCCAGTAGTAGCCAAGGCATTGAAGACATCGGTAGAGAGTCACCACTAACGTTTGTCCATAGATCTCGCCATGAATACAGTTAAGTTGTAGCTGTGCTTCTTCGTCTCCGAGCCATCTTGACAGGGATCCATATGGGTTTCGGTGGTATAACACTCCATGAAGCATGAAGAAGTTTTGTAGGGTTTTGACACTAACCTTTCCTTGAGAAAGCGAACTGTTAAGCTCTTGGATAATCAGAGTTCTCTAATAATTGGCTTCAGTATCTTTGGACTGTGAAAGCCATGTTGACGCCACGGTCTATATCTTCACTATCAAAGTCTCTTCCAATCCTTCGAATTGCAACTTTGAGGATAATGTAGCTAGGCAATCAGCGTATTTGTTGTTGTTGCGGCCGATATGGGTTATGGTTGCATCAGCAAAGTAGTTCAAAAGCTTTTGCGCCTCAGATCTATAAGGGGCTAGTGTTACCTATTTGAGTGAGTATACTCAATTCATCTGGTTGGCCAGTAATTTAGAGTCGCCTCTTACTTCTAGGTGCGTGGCTCCTGATCGTTTGGCTAGTGACAATCCTATGAGGAAAGCTTCGTATTCTGTTGAGTTGTTGGTGAACTGAAAGTCCAGCTTGAAAGAATGCGAAAAGACTTCACCAGTTGGAGATACCAGAACTACACCTGCTCCTCCGATATTACTTCTAGGGGTAGCAGATCCGTCAAAATACAGTAGCCACGCTTCCTCTTTGACAAAAGAGATTTCTGGAAATTCCCCAGGAAGGTCTTCATGCAGTGCGGTAGTACCTTCTCATGGGAATGCCGCTAGCAAATCTGTGACTGCTTGTCCTTTAATAACCCGCGGAGGAGTGCGCATTATATTGAGCTCCGATAGTTGGAGTAGCCATTTGGACGGCCTGCCTATCAAGGCTGGTTTTGAGAGCAAGAACTTGACAGGATCGGCTTTAGCTATTAGCACCACTTTGTTTGACATCAAATAGTGTCTAAACTTCTGAATAGCGTGAATTAGGGCTAGACACGCTTTTTCTGCCTTAGGATACCTGAGTTTAGCATCCCTCAAAGTACGACTGAAATAGTATATAGGGTGTTCAATCCCCTCATCATCTTCTTGAGCAAGAAGGGCTACAACAGCAGCATCGCTAGAAGCAGTGTAGAGGCACAACGACCTTCCTTGTATGGGAGATTTCATAACAGCAGGTGATGACAATATTTGTTAAATCTATCGAAAGGCTTTTTGCTGCAGCGTGGTCCAAACAAAGCTTGCTCCCTTTTTCAGTAATGGGGTTAATGAAGCGATAAGCTGGGCCAAATCGGGTATAAAACGCCGAATGTAGTTTACTTTTCCCATGAAGCTCTGGAGTTCTTTCACAGTCTGCGGAGGAGGCATTGTGAGGATGGCTTGGGTCTTGGTCGGATTAACCTTGATTCCTTTTGTGACTTGGAATCCTAGAAATTTTCCATAAGAGACCCCAAAAGCGCATTTCAAAGGATTCATCTTCAGTTTGTATTCACGACACCTTTCAAACACCTGCCGTAAAACGTCTATATGGGCCGCTCGAGTTTTTGATTTGACCACTATGTCATCTACGTAATCTTTAACTTGTTTGTGCATCATGTCGTTGAAAATTGCAGTCATGGCCCGTTGATAGGTAGCGCCAGCATTTTTCAAACCGAAAGTCATCACAGTATAGTAAAAGTTTCCAAGAGGAGTTCGAAAAGCTGTCTTACTTGCGTCATGCTTGTACATATTTATCTGGTTGTAGCCGCTATACCCATCCATGAAGGAGAACATGTCGTGTCCACTGGTAGCGTCTACTAGCATGTCAATGTTGGGAAGAGGAAAATCGTCCTTGGGGCAGCATTTGTTCAGATCTCTGAAGTCGACGCAGCACCTGATTTGACCGATTTTCTTCTTTACGGGAACCACATTGGCCAACCAGGTGGGATGGTGAATGGGTTTGATGAAGCTAGTTGCTAGTAATTTCTGAATCTCAGTCTTGATTTGTTCCACTACATCATGCCTGAACTATCTTGGAGATTGTTTAACCGGTTTCGATCCATGTATTATATGCAGATGATGAGTGACCAGTTTTTCATCCAGGCCGGGCATTTCCTCGTATGTACATGCGAATATGTCTTGGTACTCCTTAAGAAGGTTCACAAGTTTCGTACGTTCCTCTGTACATAGAGCGGAACTAATTGAGACAGGCCTTGGGGATTCTTCATTTCCGATATTGACGATTTCGAGTTCATCTGTTGTGGAGTTGGTGCCATCTTGTAACTGATGTGGATCATCTGGTACTTCTTCTTGTAGCTTGTCATTATTGTTGCATTCTATCAGGCGGAGAGACTAGGTGACAGTCTCCCCTGTTAATTGCTAACAGCGGCGCCGGTATACAGTTTTCCCTTTTTGGTCATGACTCGCCACAAAAGTTTGCTCCCTCTTGGTATGAAGATGAACTAAGCTTTTGTTTGATGAAGAGGAATTGGCGTGTCATGTTAGTAGAGGCGCACCGCGAGATCCGGTCTCTCTGTTCAGTGATGCGAGTCGGTCTTCCTCCTCGATTGACGTCCACATGGGGAGTGGAGTGTAGTAAATTTTGCTTAATGAATCTTGTGAATTTTCCTTTGGCTCAAACAGTTCCACGCCACATATTGGTACATACGGAGATAATGACGCTGAGATGCGAACAACTTCTTCATTCAACATAGTTTTCAGGCATTGGTGATATGTTGAGGGGATGATCTTATTATCATGAAGCCATGGCCTTCCCAGTATCATGTGGTAGTCTGGCTCATTCTCTATTACTTCAAATTATACCTTCGACTGGACAGGTCCTACTGATAGATTCATATTGATGTACCCGTACGTTCTGGTTTGGTTTCCTTCGAAATCTGTCATCATGGTTTGGTCGAACCTTGGTTGTCCTGAGAGTTTTGAGAGTAATAACATTTTAGGACGCTCCCGTATCTATGAGAGCCCTTTTGAATTCTGAATCTTTGATGCGTGCAATAACATGCAGGGCTCTGTTATGGACCTCCTCTGCCATCATGTCGTCTTCAGTAAATGTAACATTGTTTATGGACATCTCTTATGTCTTTGAGGCTTCAGGGCGCGAAGGAGCCAAACGCGCATCTAGAGCTATCAGATTGATCACAGCAAACGTCTCTGCTCGTTGATCCTTCGAGAGATGTAGAAGCTCACATAAATTCTCTACTAGAGAAGTCGCTTCCTGATTCACTGGCCTTCGGTTGGTGGTGAAACTGTTGATTTGAGGACGATCATCATTTGAGGAGTTAGTCCCCAGTGCTGGGATTTCTGGAACAAAGGAGCCGCCTAAATCTAATGTCAACCTGATAAGGAAATTGAGTATGTTGTTTATCATCTCCTCCATCAGATCCATGTTCCTTGTGTGGATTTCTTGTACTCACGCCAACTCAATCAAAGTTGGGATTCCTCCATTTGCTGCGTGATCAGATATGGCATTGGGAGGAGAAACATCATCATTTATAAGATTTCGACCGACGCTTGGAGTTATTGAATTAGTCCTAAGACCAACCATCTTTGTGAAAATTCTTGGGATTGCAACCGATAGATTAACCTCCCACTGTGGTCGCCAGTTGTTTTGAGGTAAAAACCGATTCTGCTGGAAATGGTAAATTTGGGTGTGCCGCCTAGAAACGAATCTAAACCCTAAACAAATGCACTGCACGGGAGTACTTTAGATTTTAGAGATCAATCTGTACAATCCTGGCCTAAACCAAGAAATGGTCATTTCAGTCTTGCTTCGGTCACAAAGTGAAGGAGAAGGGTTGATCTTAGGGAGGGAAGCGAAGAAGGTGTTGAGATCAAAATATTGAATTTTGAAGGTGTGGTTGTTTTATGACTTGTATCAGAATATGGAACTGGCTTGCGGAATGTAAGCTATCAGTTCTTGGTGTTTTGATAACACTTGTTCTTGTCAAAATAGGTCGAAAACCTATTTATACAAGTCATGATTGAGCCCCTGATCTCGTCGGAAGTGGAGAAAGTTAAGTAGTGGAGAAGTGGAGTCGTGTAAAAAGTGGTGACCATCATGTTTCTATCACGAGGGAAGACTGGTCAGCCTTACACCCACTATTCACTTACTGCTCGTTAATCGTCCGCCCTTTCCTGACACTTTCTCATAAATGGCGTGTTGCACGCCACACGCTGTAAACCGCCAGACCAATACCCCAGTGAGCATCTCCCAGTTTGTGACATGTTTGATGTCTCGAGTATTTTCGTGGAAAATATACAGCAGATTTCTGAGTGGGTCTTGTGTGCAAGACCTAGTTATTCTGACCAATCGCGCGCAAACTAGGCGACGGGTGATCATGTGTGGCGAGCTAAGTCATGAGACTTGCCGTAACAAATAGCGTGTGACGCTATTAAGTTAGTCTTTGGTTGGTCACCTAAGATTTAATCTAGGTCGGTCAATTCGGCTGGCGAAGTTGGACGACCGAGATTGTAATTTATGGAAGAGGGTAGCCGTTGATTATGGCCACATGTCGTTGGCGCCTGCCAGTGGCATAGTGGCGCAATTGGCGCCTGCCTGGCGTAGCCGCGACCACTATATCTTGGCATATTGGCGCTAGGTCCAAATATGACTCAACAATATTGGTTCTAGTTGACGTATCAAACTTAATGCCTTGGGTGGCATTATTTGGCATGGGTCGGCATAGCGCCTTCCAAATTAGGGTTTGGCATGTCAAAACCCTAATTAGCGTTTGCGGCTATGTGGCCGCGATATGGTGGCATTTTTGCAAACACTTCCTTGGCCACGTTAAATAAAGAAATCATGGCAAGGCCATAATGTGGGAGCGACCATGGACGCGGGGATAGCCATGGGTAGCTATAATATGGCGTGGGCGCCAATTTTAGGGTCTTCTGAATCCCACATGGCTTGTGGCATGTTGTGGGTCCGACGTGGCATAATTTAGGCCATGACTAGAAATTAGGGTTTCCTCTTGATTCGACCAATGCCATTAAAACAAGAGTTCTATTCTGATCAGAATTGATAGACGCATTTATGTGTCTATTTTCATCTCTATTGTGTATATTTTTAGTACCCATTTTTGTACTAATGATGGTATTTTGTCCCTTTGTAGGTATTTTTGGGGAATAAACATTTTTGGGAAAATCGGCTCGAAAAGTTGTCTAAATGCACCCAAGGGACAAGTGTTATACGGACTCCAGCAGCGGATAAGGGGCACCCATTGCTATGTGTAGCCCAAATTCATCTTTAGCACCCATCTTCAACA
Source organism: Papaver atlanticum (assembly GCA_023531105.1). Lineage (NCBI taxonomy): Eukaryota > Viridiplantae > Streptophyta > Magnoliopsida > Ranunculales > Papaveraceae > Papaver > Papaver atlanticum. The sequence continues at coordinate 824,767 of JAJJMB010005585.1, read as the reverse complement.
TTTGAAAACAAATTTTGGCGGGAAATTCTTTTCTTTACTGGCAGATTGATTGATCGAATTTTGGATGATTTTTAAGGCGATTCAAGGGCTGATTTTCGTTGGGTTAACCCTGTTAAGGATAAACAAGTATGGTATGAGCTGTAGAATCGATTAAACATGGATAGAAATCCGTGTTGGAGCAAAACAGGGAGAATTCACGATTTGAGTTGTTTTTGGTTTACAAAAGAATTTGTGAAGAGTTTACGGCAAGATTGGAGTGTATGGAGTCCTTATTCAGTCCTGAGAGAGTTTGAGAGAGTTTGGAAACCAAGTTAACGCGTAAAAAGAAGATTAAAATCCCGTAACGTGCGGTGAAGAAAAAAACGAAAAAGATTTGGATTAACTCGAGTAATTTTGGGGTTTGGTGGATATATATAGGTTGATTCGAGTCATATTGAGAAGCAACAAAGTTTAGGGGAAAGTTTAGAGCCTTAGAGAAGCCAGAAAAATCATTGGAAGAGATCGTGTTTCTGCTGGTGCAACTGTGGCCGGAGAAGACGAAGAACACAGAACAGCAGTAAAAGAAAGTCGCAGAAACTGTGACCGTAGCTTTCAAACTCTATACCCTTTGTAACAATTTTTCCAACAGTTAGCTTCAGTTCGCAACAGTTCTCTGTATGAATAGGTTCTGTAACGATTATATTTGTTACAGAATCCGCTGCTTAGCACTTTTCACTCTTTTAATCAACTTTTGAACACCAAATATGTATTTTGAGCAAGTGGTTCATATGAGGAGCTAAACCCCTTAGCCGAGGCGACGGAGGAAGCCATTGTTCCATGAAAAGTGGTATAGTTCTATTTTAATTATTTATTGCAATTATTTTACATGATTATTTGCATAGAACTTAAAAGAAAAATTGGTTTTTATTGAGTAGTTGTGAAGTGTTTTGATGGGACATGCTTGGTTTTAATACTTTTGATGTTTCATGCTTCGTGCTTACAATTATTACTTCAAAAATCTATTAAAGGCAAATATTAGAATCACTTTAAAGAAGAATATTGCATGAATATTGATTAGAGTTTATCAATTAATTGGTCAATGGTGGAATCCAGAGTCTCGGTATTTTCTCATTATTATTGAAACAATTTTATTTAATTTTCAAAAATCCTTCACAAGTTCGAGCAACGAACCTTTTTACCACTACAACTACAAAACACATCAAGAATACCTTGGTTAGAGTTTGTTATGGCGTTGGCCACGAACGAAAAGTGAGATAGCATGCGGCTACGCTGTTATGGCACGTATGCATATTGCTGCCGCGGAATAGCATGGCCTGCCAATTATCATGCCGGCGCGATTTGGCAGGTTGATTAGCTAATTGGCATGGCGGCCATTTTGACGCGACGGACACTAGGTGTTGGCGCAGTTTGTCTTCATTTAATGCACGTGGCGGGTTTAAAGTGACCTGATTGGTCGATTGGAAAGGGGGCCGGCAAGTGGCATTGGCCAGGCCACATTCCAAGTGCGCGTGGCGCATTTAGAGCGACCTGATTGGTCGATGGAAAAAGGGGCCGGCAAGGGCAACATGGAGCGTGGCCATCCGGCTTCAGGTGGTGCCCGCTAGGGCGAACTTGCCGGCCATGTGGCGCGGCAACGCCTACTCTTGTTGCTGCTCCCATTTGCCGCAGTTCCTCTTTTATTTCTTGTTTTATGATTTTTGGTAGGACTTTGCTCCTACTAGTCCATGGCGGATTAATTGCCTAGCTTTAGTAGCTTACCTAGGTTTGGTCTCGACCAATAGGGTTCGATATATTGCGCAGGGCGCCAAAAACCTAATTTTTACAAATTGATTAGGTTAAAGGACTGAATTTTGCGGGTTGCCGCAAAACCAATCAAATTTTGGTCAATTTTGCATACTGATACAAAAATCACTAGTTTAATGTTAAAGGGAAGCGTAACTTTGCGTGCCTCTAATTGAGTACTTCCACACGCATTTCAATCCTGACACTTCGGGAGATTCATGCTACTCGGCTGAGAGCGAACATTAGTCACCATGTCATGTCAGTATTAAGAGTTCAACTGGGAACATGGTATGAAACAAATACTCAGAAATTTACAGAATATTTGGGATTGTTGCTGCACGCACCATTCTGGATAAATTTCATATAAATATACTGAATTGCTCAATATGCATGTAAATAAAGAGGCATGAGCACTCATCACTTTTAAATGGCTCAACCTCTTAGCGGAGCGATGGCGCATTAAATACAGGGTATTACAATTTTAGCCCTGAACTAAAAACCACCATCAACAACATCTTACATGATTTGTGTGAGACAGTCATTTGATGTAGAATCGGAATATTTCGTATTGATCATTGGATCACCTAAAAATTGCTTATAAGCTAATAGTTTGTGTGAGATAGCTATTGTCGTCTTCCAAGAATGTTTCAATGATTGAAATGAGAGTTCAGAACAACTAATCATGTCTGGATATAGCACAGTATGCATACCCGTATGCAAACTGTGGTAAGAATGATTCAGGTCCGGGAACCAAGTATGCATACCCGTTTGCGAACAGTTTTAACTGTCAAAGTCCGGGAACTAAGTTTGCGTAGCTGTTTGTAAACTGTTTCACCTGAATTCGGTATGGAACGACAGTATGCGTACCTGTTTGCAAACTGTCGGAAAAGATCAAGCCTGAACTTAAGTTTGCGTACCCGTTTGCAAACTTATGTGGTTAAGTTCTAAAATCGGTTAAGTATGATTTCATACTCATAAACAAATACATTTATATATTAAGGAATGCAATCTTTGCAAACCGTGGCTAAAATGTTCATGAACTAATTCTTTTGAATCAATCCGATTTTGCTTCAATTGTGTCTTGTATACTTCTACGAGAATATAAACAATTGAACAACTCTATGAGTAACACAATTAGATTCATTTGATTATCATTTGATCTAGATGTGTTAAGATGAACATGGTTAACACAAAAGTGTTTATATATCTAACTTCGGTTAACTGTTATTGAGCCAACTCAATATACATGTTTAGGTATGGTTGCCCATATCTAAATGAAGGTATATTTAATTTGTGTGTAACAAGCTAAGACCATCTAACGGTGCAAACTTAATTTGAATCTTAAATCAGGTTTTACATCTAACGGTAAATATTGATTTCTTTGTCTCAAAGTTATCAAACCCTGATTTGAAGACTATATAAGGGAGAACTCTAGCAACTGGGAAACCTAATCCCCACACCTCCTGTATGATACTAGTTGCGACTAGAGTTGATTCTCCTTTAACCTAGGTTTTTCCTAAAACCATTATAGGTTAACGACTTAAAGACTTCATTGTGATTCTGAAGCCAGACCCAACTATTTTCTATGTAGTTACGTGTTCTGATCTTACTTGTTCTATCGTATTGAGTACTATCTTCTCTAAGATTTGCTCGAGATTTATCTCCGATAGGTAAGATATAAAAATTAATCACAAAGCTCTTCGTCTCATTCTTTGTGATTCCACAATAACTTGTTCTACTACCATATAGTTAAGTTGTTGTGAGGTGATTGATATTTCTAGGTTGTTCTTCGGGAATATAAGACCGGATTATAATTTGGTTCTTCTTCACCTTGATTTATCAAAATACGAAACAAAAACTTCGTAGGTATTTCTGTGGGAGACAGATTTATCTATCAGAATAGACTTTTCTGTGGGAGACAAATTTGTTTATCAAGTCTTCGACTTTGGGTCGTAAAAACTCTTAGTTGTGGGTGAGATCAGCTAAGGGAATCAAGTGTGTAGAGTCCTGCTGGGATTCAGAGACGTAAGGAACGCGACTGTACCTTAATCAATGTGATATTGGTTAGGGCTCAACTACAGTCCAGTCTGAAATTAACTTGTAGTAGGCTAGAATTTGTAGCGGCTTAATACAGTGTGGTGTTCAAATCTGGACTAGGTCCCGTGGTTTTTCTGTATTTGCGGTTTCCTAGTTAACAAAACTTATGGTGTCATTGTTATTTATTTTCCGCATTATATTTGTTTATATAATTGAAATATCACAGGTTGTGCGTAGTTCAATCAATTAGTAAATCCAACTATTAGAGCATAGCTCAGTTAAACCCACCAAGCGTTGGTATGTCAAGTTTGGTTGTCATATTTTAGTGAATCAAAACTCAATTAGAGAGTCGCTTGATTAAGTACAAGAGACAACTTCGTATAGGTTAGGCTAGAAAGATTAGGATAATGAGACATACAAGTATTACTCGAAGACTTGAAGAATGTGAAGAAGTAACAAGCTACATCGACGACATCATCCTTCCTCTTGAGGTTAGTAATATTTTGACTTGAACTATTTCATTCCCAACGTATCTTTCAAGTCGTGCTATATTGAAAACATAACTGCGAAGCTGTGAATGATTATACTCTAGTAGACATAGTGTTAAGGAATTAGAATATGAAGTATAACGCTTATCTTTTGAACTTCGTATATAAGACATCGACATAATCGTATGAATGCTATTGTGATTATGTGTATGGGTATGGGTGAAGATTTCGTCCTAGGAAACAATGTTTACATTCGTTTAAAGGAAGTACATTCATGAATTTGTTTTATGAATCGAAAGGGAAATCGCTAGGCTTATTGGTATTGTTATTCATTGCATATCTTTGAATTACCAATATGTGAGTTAGTAGAACCGATCATAACTTGTTATGTATCTTGGTAAAACTAGTCACAATGCCTGACTTATGTATTGGTATGACTTTTATTAGTGTAACCGATCCTAAGTAATCACCTAAGATGGTATAATCGATATTTGTAATTAGTGTGACCGATCCTAGTAATTGGTGTAACCGATCCTAGTAATTAGTGTGACCGATCAAAAAAGAGTGTGTAATCGATCCTTGTAATTTGTGTAACCGGTCCTGGTAATTGGTGTAACCGATCCTGGTAACTGGTGTGACCGATCACAAGTAATACCATGAGAATATGGTAACCGGTCCTGGTAATTGATGTAATCGATTCTGGTAACTGATGTAACCGGTCCCAGTAACCATATTGAGGTAGAATCGATCCTTGTGTTTGGTAGAACCGTAAACCTATGATTAGTGTATTGATATTTGATCAATCACATAGTTCTTGGAAATCAGATGAACCGGTTCTAAACTTGTTTAGAAGTGTGGTATAATCGGTTCCAAGATTGTAAATATGAAAAAGGATTTACAAAGAAATAAGATGTCGACATGCTTTGAACATGTTCAGTAACTCTTATCTTTTATTTATTGTTCAAAGATATTCCTTAATAACTAAAGGAGATCCCGGACCGAAATAAGTTGAGAATCTTTTAATTAAGGTTGTTAATTTTATATGCTTTTAATTACCAGCAATTAAAATGCATATCTCTTGAAAATAAAAATTGGTAATGTGCATTTACTAATTGGAGATTTTCTAGTAGGATTTCGGTTATTTTTGGACAGAGCATTGATGTGTTTTTAACTTTGTTGTAGTAGTGGTAAATAGGATTCGAACTCTAAGACTTGTGAAGATTCGAGTTTTTAAATTTAATAAAAATTATATACAAAAATATTAACAAAGTGGGCGAGAGGTACTAGGGCTTAGGATTCCACCAAATTCATTTCTTAAGGTTCAAATAATAATTCTTTTAACAATTATAGCTCAATAAAAATATAAAATAAAGTGACTCTTATTTTTTCCAAGATAGATTCTCAAAATATTAGATGTAAATGTTAAGCATGGGACATCAAATCACCAAAGCTAAGCATGACCCATCTAATCAAATGACAACTAATTAATTCAAATCATAATTTCAATTAAAATTAGTGCAAAAGTCATGAAAAGAATTAAATATAATTACCCAAGTGTGAAATAAGGCTTCCTCCATCGCCCCAATGTTGGGGTTTAGCTCATCATAGTAAACATTCTCTAAAAATATTTATTTAGGCTCAAAATGGTTTACAAAGATGAAATAAAGAGAAAATGGTGTAAAACAGGATTTTGCGACGCACAAAAATCGTCACAAAATGAACGATAAAAGATAAGTGTTGTAAACACTATTCCACAGTCGCTGGAAAGGAGTTGGGAACTGTCGCAATTAAGCGACAGTTTGCAACGACTTTCCTTTACAGGCTTTTGTTCTTCGTGTTCTTGAGTTGCAGCAGCAGAAAACTTTTCCTGCAACTCATGATTTCTTCGCTCCGTAGCCTCCAAAACTTCCCCAAACTCTCGCTAGCCTTCTAAGATACCTGAACACCCTTTAAATACCCAACTGCATCAAAATCTCTCGTCATAACTCCTCCAAATCTTTACAGTTAAGAAAATATATTTTCACGGAATTATTTCCTTTTTCTTCTCTGCATGCGATATCTTCCAGCTGACTTTCCTTTTTTTTTTATGTATTTCGCACTCCAAACACGAAGCAGATTGAACCAAGTCTTCTCCCAGCACATGCCAACCACAGAGAAACACGAAAAGTAATAGAACAACCCCGGGAAACTCTCATGCCTCTGTTTTCTTCAATCCAACGATGCAGCCCAAGTTTGTCGAAACAAAACACCTTACCACCCCTGTTCAACTGAAACAGGGTGATTACAACTCATTGGGGAGATTGAATCTCGCCAAAACTCCCGGAAAAATCTTCACAGAAACTACCGGAAAAATATGTAACTCTGTTTTCTCCCAAAACCGATTATCCATCCAAACTAGATTGATATAAACAATCATACCACGCCTGTTAAGTCCAGAGGAACAAACCCAATCAAATTCAGCTGTTGAATCTCCTTAAATCCCGTCCAAAAAATCAAACCCAACTCTGCCTGTGAAGAACCAAATTTCCCGCCAAGAGTAAAATTCAAACGAATGGGATGAAGGTGCCCCTTATCCTGCTGCTCGGGTGCCGATAGTAATTTGGGTACCCCTTATCCAGTAGTGAGAGTCCGAATAACAAATGTCCCTTGGGTGCCTTTAGACAACTTTTCGAGCCGATTTTTCCGAAAATGTTTATTGCCCAAAAATACCTACAAACACATAAAACACCATAATAAGTACAAAAATGGGTACTAACAATATACACAATAGAGATGAAAATAGTCACATAAATGCGTCTATCAAGCATTTCTAGGAACTATGAAAACCGATTTGGAAATATATTGCATATCTTAAGAATTTTTCGGTTTTAGAAATTCCTTGGTGTCTAAACTTCCCTGGTCTATAAATACCCAAGTTTGCATTTCGAGCAAACTATCCTAAGAGCCAGCAAAACTACCTTGTTGTGTTGTTACTAGTGGAGCCGTCTATTCGGAGAGGAAAGTACCCTAATTAGGCGAAATCTCTTATGACCGCTCGTTTAAAGACTTCTTTGGGATCAAGAAGCTCTACGAGTACCGTTGGTGGGAAACTAGATAATTGCAGTATTATTAGTTTTCGATTTGATTTGATTGACTAACGGTTGTTGAACTTTGATTGCACCTAGTTTGTTTATTCTTGAGAATCTTCTCTTCTAATATAAGATTCACTCAAATAGATCGAAGTGTCGACGGGATCTTTAGAACTGTTTGTAGATCTAAAGACATCTTGTGATAATCCATTGTTAACAGACTCTGTTCTGTGCGTGATTGATCACAAGAGATTCAAGTTGTTGTGTGCAGGTGTTTATTGAAGATTTAAGAAGATTTGAAGACGAAGAAGATTTCTTATTGGGTTTCATAATCTTTGTTGTGCACAAAACTTGATCGGTTGGGATCCAACTATAATCGGTTTATCTTTGATAGATTTGATTAATTAGTTCCGTAGATCGGCATCAGTATTTAATATCTTGATAGATCCTATTATTGATTGCAAAATCTAATATCAATTACTTTGGTAGTTGTTAATTAGATTGATTTAAACCCGACAAATGAGTTTATTGGATTAAACAGAAGAGCCTTTGTCTAACTCATATCACTGAGATTGAATAAAGTTGTTACCGAACAGATTTGTTGTTCCTTTACTGTTTGGAATACGAACCAAAGGAATTGTTCCAGTGTGAATGTCGGAAGCGCATGGATACTGAAGAAACTAGGTGAACTATAAGTTTAGTTGCTTGGTCTCAACTATACGAAGTTGGTGTGATTTTGTATAGCGGCTTAATTCTGAGAGTATTCAATTCTTGACTAGGTCCCGGGGTTTATCCTGCATTTGCGGTTTCCTAACAAAATCTTGCTGTGTCATTTACTTTTGTTTTCCGCAATTATAATTGTTGTTATTATAATTTAAAGTAAATTACACAAACGTTAACTCCGTATTACTTGATAGTGATCCTATAGAGTTTGGTTAAGTCCGAACCTATAATCAAGTAATCACACTTTGATTGTTGTATTGTCTCGATCTCGTATCCATAGACGATCACACAAAGTGTGAATACCGATTCGTTGTATTGTATCGACCCAGTCCATAGACAATCAATTTTGGTAAGAGGACTTATAGGTGGAAAAGTTTTAGATTGAGGTATATTTGGGTACCCTCGTCTTTTCACCAACCTTTGGTTGTTGATTGAAATTGATTGACACTTGAACATTGGTCTTTGGTACCGTTCAAGTTATTTCTCATAATAATCAGGCTCACAGATTCGATCAGCTTTATTTGCTGATTACATTGAGAAACATAGATATAACTCTTGGATATATTTTTCTTGATTGAGTCTGATGGTCTAGTTGATTCTCTTGGAATTATATTGGAGTTAGTCCATACAGATTGCCTAACGAAATATCGGGTGTGGTTGTTAGACCCCGCTTTTTCAATTATCCTTTATGGCCTTTCACCAATGGAAAAACAAGTGAACAATATAAAAACTACGTTTCGAGTATCATGCTTGCAAAGCATGCTTGGGAAGGCAAAACGATGTATATTTTTCTGATGAGCCTTGAAGATGACGGAATAATTACTGCATTATAAGTGACGTACCAGCGTGATTCGTCCTGCCGAGCATAACCTTGAAGGGGGATTTCTAGGTACGTCATAGGACCGCTCTAGATTTGTTTCAGAATTCTCATTTCCATACCATTTTTACCCACAAAACGAGCTCAAAAGTCAAATGTTCGCCTTGCTGAATATAACTGGTCTTGCGATCAAAAGTTGGGTTCAACCATCGAAAATGAACATCATATGAAGATTCTATAGCTTTTTCCAGTAAAAGGAAATGCGGTTGAAGCAACTCCTAGGCATGTAAACGATACCAGTTAAGGAATTTAAGTGCGTAGGGTCTTGCAAGATCCAAGAGACGTAAGGAGCACGACCAGAGTTAAATTGCTTGGAGGGTTGATTCAGTCTCAACTAAAGTTCAGAATGAAGTCTGATAACAGGCTAGTGTTTGTAACGGCTTTATACAGTATGTCGTTAAAATTAGACTACGTCCCGGAATTAAACTGCTAGATTTTCGGTTTCCTCGTTAGTAAAGTTTATGGTGTCTTGTGTTATTTCTTTTCTGCATTATATTGTTTATATGTATGATTGAAATATCATAAGTAGTACCTAAATCAACCTAGATGCTTCGTACCTCAATTTAAAGGTCGTATATGACTCGTTCTTGTTGAGTACTTGTTTTTAATGGAATTCAGATCTAGTACAGTTTGGGTACGTACTAGGTTGACCTGATATACGATCATGAACAAAGATCTTATAATTAGACATCCATACGTATTGATTATACAAAGATTTGTCCATATATGTTCACGAACTAAAATATTGGTGGTGCGCTGGCCTGTCCTCTTCAATACGTGTGCATATCGATCTGAAATAGTGAGGATGCACAAGAAGCCGAGTACAAAACCTCTAAATAAACATTCAATATCTTTTCAGAGATTCTTGAGTAGGTCCTGAGTTGATTGGATTATCTAGCATATGGACTCAACACTTCAATAGTTGATTATGAAATGTTCTTTGTCTTAGTTCCTAAGATAGAGTCGAGTGCATGATCCATGAGGATTAGTACAAAAAAAAAGCTTATTGATCATGAATATATACTTTCAAAAGAATCTGACAATATTTAGAAAGATTAAGAATTTTCGTGGATGATCAACTATTTAAATCTATAACAACTCTACCTGTTTGGAGGGAAAATGTGTTATTAATTTTTTTAAGCGGTCCAATACGTGTGGAGCTAGTTTTCAGCCATCACTTTTGTGCAACATGTGTCCGTCATTTCCGCATTGAGTGACGTGGAACTGTATTTAATAATTAAGGGCATATCAATCTTTTATTGAGTAACGTGGAATTGTATTTGATAATTAAGGGCGTATCAATCTTTTGTTCATATATATAATATTGCATGTGTGAGAAATTAATTATCTAACTTGGTTTAGAGGAAAAAGATAGATGTTTGTTATAAATGCGTATTGCACATGTTTAGCTTTTATAAGGCTTAGTCCTATAGGTGCTAATCTAGCAGCTAGATTAGCAGTTCACGTCAGCCAGGACTACTTCCTAAGTCCTATGAGAGTGTTAATCTAGCAGCTAGATTAGCAGCTCACGTCAGCTGGGACCACTGCCCAGCGCTATTTGGTTCAGCGCCACCAATTTCAGCCGTCAAATCAAATTTTGTGATTTTTGTGATCCGTGTGATTTTTGTGAGCGCTGAACCATTCAGCGTAAAGGTGATTTTTGTGGTGCTGAACCATTCAGCGATTCAATCTCGCTGCTACTTCACCTGCGAGCACATGCTAGGAGAGAGAACTAGTGTTAACAAATAGACCACTTTTTTTTTTTGAAATGCAACACTTTTCTGCTAATCTAGCAGCTCAATCTAGCGCATAAGACTTAGTCTAAATAGAGGCTTTATTCTTCTGTTTCCTAAGTTAATGAAAATTCTCAGTTTTTCTCACCCATTATTTTGTGTCTCCTTTTCTAATTTTTAGTTCCATAACAATTTCCAATTCACTTTTAGGGTTGGGATAAACTACAATATGTATCTTAAAATGTGAGATATATTTCAAGTTTCCCCCCAAAAAATAATACAATAAACTCAGCCCAAGTTTATATTAAACGCCGTGCAAACGGAAATGTTTTGTGAAGCTGAAACATTATGCATCTTTAAGAGTTAGGAATTAGGTTGGTAACACAAATGTATTGGAATAGAACATAGTGGCTACATAAATAACCTTCATGAAATCTTAACAAAAAAAGTCTTCCACTCTGGTCTCCCTTAGCAAGACCTCAAAAAGGGAAATGTATGTGGATCAATTTTGAACGTTTTTCTACTTTGCTTTGGACAGAAGAAAAGAAAAACCTTTGAGAAAAAAATAATAGAGTATTTGAACTGATTAAAAAAATAGACTTAAGAGTCTTGATTAGTACCTAAACCAAACATTCTTAAAAAGTCTTAATTAAGTCTTGATTAGGACATATTGCCACTGCTCATACCCTATGCGTCGAAGAAACTTAGTTCCTGATGCATGCTTAGAAGTCCCAAACCAAACATACTGTCAACCACGAGACGGAGTTGAAGGGAACATACCTAGACAGTGGGCCCCACATGATACCCCCCGTATCAAAAGAGGATCCATTTAATTTTAAACGGGTAAAAGTTTCCCTCTTAGTTGTTTGCTTGGGGCAGAGCAGCAGAAAAAGGACCCCCTAATCAAGCAAGTTGAACTGATTAAGAAAACGAAAATTGCCTACTCATTATTTCACTAATCTTATTTTCTGTTAAAAAGCAATATAAAAATGAAAAGAGAAAGAAAGAAAAGAAAGACTACTCTTCTTTTAGCTTTCATCGCCAGGCGAGATATGCAGAACTCCTAACCCTAAACCCCCTCTCACCTTCCCACTTCGATTTTTTTTTTTCAGAAGAGTTAAGAAACCAAAAGCTAAAAAGCAAAAAAGAAGATCAAAGATCAAATCGAAGCACTTCTACTTTACATTCATAATACAAAAGAAAGTCCAAAAAGAAACTCAAAAAGAAACAAAGAAAAGAAATGATTATAATGGAGGAGATTCATCAGGACCAACACCACCAACATCTTAGGACAACAACAACAACTACATTCTACTGCTGCTGCTGCTACTGTTATACTTGTGCTTCATGCTTAACTTTGCTGGTACTGTTGATTGTTCATCAACAAGTGAACTGTAAGTTAGAACAATGTCTAATGAAATTGTGGTTGTGGCAGAACAAGAACAAGAAGAAGGAGAGTCTTCTAAAAATGGGATTAGAAATAGTAAGAAAACTAGATTTAGAACTGTTGCTGGTGGTGATTCAGTTCCAATTTCAATTAAAATTCCAATCCCGGTGCCTTTTGAGAGTGAAAAGTTGCCACCAACTTTAGTATCTGATATTCGGAAGTTCCTTCGTGTTGCCAATCAGATTGAATTTGAATCTCCTCGTGTCGCCTACCTATGTGAGCTTTATTTCAGTTATTCAGTTTATACTTTAGTAATTTTTAAATGAGCATCTTTTATTTAGTAGTTGATAGCTCACAAAATTGTTTATTAGTATAGGGAGGAAACTGCTTCTAAGTTCTTAGTTTCGAGTTAATTGAAACTTTTTTAGTCTTATATACTGCAGTTACCTTGTTTGCATATTCCCTAAGCATGATGTCTATTTGCTTATACACATTTATTTTATTTTATTTTGTATGGGAATTGTGTATAGGCCGATTTCACGCGTTTGAAAGAGCACATATGATGGATCCTAGTTCAAGTGGCCGTGGTGTTCGCCAGTTCAAAACATCTCTTCTTCAACGTCTTGAACTGGTAAAGTTTCTATTATGTTCTTCCCGTGGAGTAAATAATGCTAATATTCAATTTAATCCTGTTGAAACCTTGTTGGGAGGTGATCATATAGTTTCGCTTTCATCTCACTAAGGTGTCTAAATTCTGAGAAGGCTTATGCTTGAACCCTCACTGCATTCGTTATTATAGTTCCTTGTTTCTGTAATTACTCTCATTCATATTTGTTGGGCATCAAAAATGCCGTCTAAGTTGTTTCAGCTGTTTCTAGCACAAACCTATTAAGAAATACATCTTATTAATGTCCCACTGCATGTAAGTAACACTACCTCCGTTTCAAAAAAAAAAAAGGAACGGAGGGAGTAGTTCTTATGCTTCCATCTATTCCTGAATGAAGATGAAGACAATCAAACATATATATTCTTTTAAAGGTGACTATCCCATAGTCATGTAGATCAACATCAAAGTGTTCCTGTTATCATTGTGTAATCTCTAAGACCTAACATCAATAATTTGAGAAAAGCACGTGCAGGCACCCTAGTTACCACAGTAACTTGTCATTTTTAGGACACTTATTAATCTTTTGGTATCACACGTTTCATGCCTTTGGTGATGCATAGGATGAAGAAGCCACTATTCGCAGGCGGAAGGAAAAGAGCGATGTGCGTGAGCTAAAGGGCGTCTACCATAAATACGAAGGTTACATTCTCAAATTCGATGGGAATTTTCTTGAAAATAGGTATTAGTTGGTTTTACCTTAATATTCTATTCACAGTTTATGGTAATTCCTGCGATGTTAAAGGAAAATGCTGAGCTTTATATGTTCTTCACAGGGAACAACTAATGAGTGCACGTGCAATTGCTTCGGTTTTATTTGAAGTATTGAAATCTGTTACATCTGGAATTGGTCTTGAGGTAGCTCGCTGCTAATGTTTACATATTCTGTATTTATTCAAGCTTTTTCCACAGTTTCTAGCTAATCGAATGTTTTTTAATTCAACGTCTTTATAGGGCATTATTGATGGTGGGGACGTTGGTGCGTATAATCCCTTCAATATTCTTCCACTTGATCGTGCAGGAGAACGTCAAGCAATTATGCAGCTCCCTGAGGTCTGATGCTGTACAATGCATTATTGCTATTTAAACCCTATATTTCTTAACATCTAAATTTTGAGTTTAGGAACAGTAAGAACCTGGATTAATTCCCTCTAGCATTGAGTAACTGATGTCAATAGGAATAGAGACACCTTACAGAAAAGAATATTAATCGATTTTAAGTATGCAAATGTAACGGCTGAAGCTGTTTTGTATGAAGCATGTTCATGTTTTGATTACGATACAGATTAAAGCTGCGGTAGGAGCTGTCCGCAATGTTCGTGGTTTACCATCAGCAGATAATGTTCCAAAACCAGGGGCTACCATAGATTTACTTGATTGGTTGCAGTCTTGGTTTGGGTTTCAGGTAATCACTTTGGAAAATTTTGTTTCAGTTGCCTTCGAATATCGAAATAGTTTTATAATATTTCTGTGTAGATGGTACTGGAGAGTGCTAAACCAAGCAGGATGTACTACGTTATCTTTTACCTGCTCATCTCTACATTATTTTTTGACTTGTTCAGAAAGGAAACGTAGCTAACCAGCGGGAGCATTTGATTCTACTGCTTGCCAACATCCGTGCCCGAGGGCCTCATAAGCAAGCATCCATGTCAGAGGTATCTTACTACCAAGAGCTCTACTATTTCTTTCAGCTTACCTTCTTTTGAATGTGATGTTTGAAGTACTATTATATCATCAGCTACGTGAAAGTGCCGTGGATGAATTAATGAAGAAATTATTTAGAAACTATAAAAATTGGTGCAGGTTTTTGGGGAGAAAAAGCAACATCTGGTAAGGTTTTCCGTAAATAAAAGTTTCTGCATTTTTTTGTTTGTTTGCAATTCATCTCTCTCTCTCTCATGACGTGTGGTTTAGCCCCTCGCTTATGAATCGCAATGTCAACAGGTTGCCAACTGTAAAACAGGAAGTCCATCAGCATAAAATTTTGAATATAGGCCTTTATCTTCTTATATGGGGGGAGGCTTCAAATCTGCGGCTTATGCCAGAGTGTCTCTGTTACATTTTTCACAATGTAAGTTGCAATTCAGTTTGTTGTTACTTTTGCGTTATTTATTAGTTATATATACTTTTTGGTTAGAGAATTTTAGTCTAGTAATAACAGGTACCTAGTTCGATAAAAAAATTAACAGGCACCTAGAGAGGAAGAGTGGTGGAGAAGCTGAGTTCATATCCAGGAAACCGAGTTCAACTTCTAGGTTTAACAGAAAGATAGAAATTACAAAGGGAGGAGTGTGTCTTGGAAGGAGAGGAAGAAGCGGTAGAGAAGCCAAAGAGAGGTCTTTTATTTTATCGGGGAAAACCTTAAAACTAACAAGGTCTTCTTAAAGTTGGCAAGCCAAGCAATTTCTTTCACATTGAATCAGTGACATTTGTCTTATTCAACTGATTCAGGTGGACCAAATTAGAAATAGCATTGTCATTTGTCAATATGTTGTGAGTTGCATTTCGTCACCAGAAGAACAATGCGACTCTCCTTCGACATTACTCCGAACTAATTATCTGTGAGCTCACATGGTGAAAGATGGTTGGTGATTTTACGAATGACTGCATATTTAAACCCTCTTTTAGCCAATTTGTGGAGGGCCACTGAAAATTAGTTCTTCATGTGTGTGCAGCGATATACCTACACCAAATCACATGTACGCAGGAATTTTGGCTAACATTGGCCGCATAAGATACGACCCAGGGACTCTGTCCTTGAGTTTTTAGTTCTCATATTATGCTCTTTATAGTTATATCTTTGTTCTTTCAGATGGCATATGAGTTGCATAGTTTGGTGACTGGTGCAGTTAGCCTGACTACTGGTGAAAAGCTCCGTCCAGCTTATGGCGGTGGATTTGAGTCTTTTCTCGAAGATGTAGTTACACCGATATACTGGGTTATATATAAGGTGCAGTCTTACTTTTTTTTAGTCTAATAGTGCTAGATCATTTTGATTAGAAATTTAGTATCTGAGTTTCTTGTTAACAATGTAGGAAGCTGAGAAAAACAAGAACGGCACAGCTGATCATTCTAAATGGAGAAACTACGATGATTTAAATGAGTTTTTCTGGTTAGCACTGTCTTTCATCTATGTTTCTTGTTTTTTGGTATCGTAAAAATTGGATGCTAGATACTTCACTCACAAGTCACAACTTAGGATGGTGACGTAACTGTTCCATTTTTCACTTCTGTAGGTCTCCCGACTGTTTCCAGCTTGGTTGGCCTTTCCGCCTCGACCATAACTTCTTTCGTGTACAGACTCCAGTTAACAGCAACGTTGGAAATGATAAATCTTCTGTTGAGAAGTTGGTTGGAAATGATATAACTTCTGTCGAGAAGTTGGTTGGAAATGACAAAGCTTCTTTTGAGAAGTTGGTGGTACGTATTTGCAATTCATTGGAAGTTAATATTCTTAATTATCTGTTTAACAAGTAAAAAAGCTCCAATTTTTTTTTCCTGATGAAGACCGGAAACAGTTCGATTCTTTTTTCTTTTCTTTAGTGAATTCCTCCTTCCAGGTCATGCCATAGCTTTTGATTTAAGGTTAACCAGACGATGATCTAAGCAGCTTGTTGGTTGTTTTCTTATTGTCAATGCTAGCTTTGACACAAGATAGAAAACGAATAAGGATTATTACCATGGCAGCTTTCCAGATCCCCACAATAATGTATACAAACTCAAGCTATAACCTTGACAAAAAAAAAAAAAAAAAAAAAAAAACTTGTAACATTACGGTCCTTACCAATAATTATGGGTACCAAGGAGAAACAACAGTACTAAAAGAATCCTATTACGAAATGAACGGCAGGGGGAAATCATAATAGTATAGGAAGGAACTTTTAATCATCAGCGAGAAACTAAGAGGTCATCAACACTTGACGTTGAGGCTTATACGAGAAACTTTCACTAAAACCCTTGTATTTATAGGAAAAATTTCATGAAGCTATACAACTGGGATTACATCCGTTGTGTTACTCACAGAGTCTTCCCCCTGCGAGTTGACATTTGCATGTTTAGTCCAAAAATGCTTTTTTAATGTTCAAGATAAGACAATTATGAAAAGAATATAACTCTCAAGCTAACTGAGATTGGTTTGTGCTTATTAACGTATCTCTTGTAAGTTCTAATTTTTTCATACTGTAGATCATCTGGTTACTATCTTTTGATGATCTTTTCAGGCTAACAAAGTAGGCAATGTAGGCAAGGACAGTGAACCAAGATGGTTGGGAAAGACAAATTTTGTAGAGATTCGTTCGTTCTGGCAACTCTTTAGAAGCTTTGATAGGATGTGGAACTTTTTGATATTATCTCTACAGGTATGCATGACTAAATATGTAAAAGCTATTTCTTGTTAGTTCTGGTAGCTCTGTCGGGATGCTAATTTATTTTTTTTCTAATTTGATTTCGCCTGTAGGCAATGATAATAATGGCATGGCACGAGTTGGGTTCTCCGTTTGAACTGTTTGAGGAAAGAGTATTTGAGAACATCACGAGCATCTTCATAACTTCTGCAGTTCTTAAGTTGGTACAAGGTACAGTGATACTGTTAGACAAATTAGATCATCTTTACTATTTTAATAAATTTTTTTTTCCAGTCATCATAAAAAAATTCTTCTTTATGAACTTATGTAATTGTTCACAGAAGAAGTTCTCACCGTGTAGTTTTTTATTTATATCATGACTACGTTGTTTGTGCGGAGTTAAATAATTTTCGTGAAAAGGACGTACGTTTTACAGTTTGAAAGTAGCCTTACAGTAAACATTTGTTAGATTTTCTTAATTTAGTTTCAACTTCACTACAGAGGTTTAGAGAAAAATGTTTGTTCAATGGTTTTCATTAACCGATATGTGTTACATAAAGGCAATCCAATATATCCTAGGAGACATATAATAATTCTTAATTATTTGCTGTGATGTCATTTCCTGGTCTTCTGAACCAAATTGACGTATGCTTTGCAGCGAGTCTTGACATTGCATTTACCTGGAAAGCAAGGCACACCATGGACTTTTATCAAACCCTTAGATACATGCTTAAGCCTGTCGTTGCATCTCTATGGATCATCATTCTTTCAGTTTATTATGCGGACTCTAGAAGAAAGTCGACCTGTTCTCGAATAGGATATGGGAGTTGGATTGGAGGATGGTGTATCTCTTCATATATGGTTGCAGTTGCACTTTATTTGATGTCAAATGCAGTTGGGATGATATTATTTCTAGTTCCGGCAGTTGGCAAGTACATAGAAAACTCAAATTGGAGGGTGTTTATTATTTTGTCTTGGTGGGCACAGGTAAGATTTATAACGACTAGACAAGTTATTTTGGCATCTTATGTCTGTTGTAATTTCAAATTTCTTTTGGTGAAATTGCCAGAATTTCATTTTTGTGCCAAGGAAAATTCATTACTAGAAAGCTTAACTGCATTTTCCTGCTGCTTTATTTTTCCTCACCTATTTTCGTAATCTTGTTTTATCTTAAAAGACCAGTGCTTAGTTACCCTCTCAGAAAGGTTGTTTGTTTCAGTCTTCTTGCTTAATAAATTCGAAAAAATCATTGGAACTCATCATTAGATGTGATTTTCAGCTGGATCTTTATTAATTCTGTCTTGCATATTCTAGTACCACTCACATAGGAGGTCAAATATGTTATTACTAATACTGACTACTGAGTACCAACTTAAGTATGTATTTTTCCTGTATTCTTATTGCTCATTCTGAAGTTCATACTACTTATACCCAAAATGTTGCTATTGCAGCCTCGATTATATGTTGCTCGCGGAATCCAAGAGAGTGTGGTTTCTCTTTTCAAGTAGCTCTTTGGCTCATAAGCTTCAATCTTTTCTGCTTTGCTATATCTGTTTGTGGGAGCTTTTTAAGACTTCTTTTTTCTTTTTCTTTTTCTAGGTATTCATTTTTTTGGGTGCTTTTGTTGTTGAGCAAATTCTCATTCAGCTACTTTTATGAGGTGAGTAATTACATGATCTTCATTACACTTACTGAATTATTATCATTATAGCCATCTCAACTGATCTGTGCTAGTTCACTCTTTAGGTTTAGAAGCAATGACTTCATCTCATTTATTTAGGAACTGCATTATTTAAAGGTGTAAAAACATTAGGAGGGCAGGAAAGAAAGAAATGACAAAAGACAGTATTGTGCCATTTCCTCACATGTACAACTCTTTATTTGGATATTCTTATGCGATCTATTGATCAATCCTTGCTAACGTACTGTAGTTCGTTGTCGATACTCTCTGAGGGCTTAAGCACCGAGCCACGTCTTTATTGTTCTTCCTCTCATTCAGTTTAAAGCCTTGATCATCCTTACCTTACTGGTGTCATTGTAGTTCTCCGATTCATACCAATCTGATTTTTATTCTAGTGCCACTTTGGATTCTATTGTTTCACTAATGTGTCAAAATATGATTCTTACTCACAATTTTCAGATAAAACCACTGGTAGAGCCAACCAAGCAGATAATGAAAATTGGTGTGAACATGTACGACTGGCATGAGCTTTTCCCTAAAGGTAATCCTAAAATAAGGATTTAATTGTATATGCAGTACACGTTGGTTTGATAAATTATTATTTTCACTTTCTTGAGATGAGGAGTAATTCAGATGAAGCTAAGTTCTTCTTTTATCTTGCTTCAGTGCAGAACAATGTTGGTGCCATAATTGCTATTTGGGCTCCAATTGTACTTGTGAGTTTCTGAAACTATCAGAGTTTGTTGTCTCTAACTTATGCCTCTCATACCAATCTTCGTAATTTTTACCCTTCAGAAGCCCAAATGTTATGAACGAAGAACAGAATAGGAATATCTTTGATATATACGAAATAGATGTTATTAATATATGTTATTGCATTATTTCTCTATAGGTATTTTTTATGGATACTCAGATTTGGTATTCTGTATTCTGTACTACCTTTGGTGGAATCAATGGGGTCTTTCGTCATCTTGGTGAGGTGTGTTCGGTTTTTTTTTCCCCAGTTGGTGGTATTGGAGATACTAGTATTCTGATATCTCAATTCCCAAATTTTAGATACGTACAATGGGGATGCTGAGAAGTAGATTCCACTCCTTGCCTCATGCTTTTGATGTTTCACTTGTTCCACCATCTATAAAAAATGGCCAAGCGAAGAAAAGAAAAAGTTTCTTTAAGTGGAAATTCCAAAAGGTAGTCTTTTCCTCTTTTTCTCTTTCAACTGATATAACTAATAAGGTGTTCCTGAATTAACTTTGAGCTCGTGTTTTGCATCAGGAATCAGATAGACGGATACTTGGCAGTGCTAAATTTACTCAAGTATGGAACCAAATTATCAAAAGTTTCCGTTATGAGGACCTCATAAGCAACAGGTGTATATATTATATATATTTACATTTATTTTGAGAAGGGTACCAAGCCCCCAGTAACCCTGTTAAACCCCAAGCAGGTCTACCCCATTTCCTTCACGTATGGGCTATGTATGGGTGCAATGCCCCTCTATTTCATTTGTGTGTAACAATTTGTACACAAGTATAACTTAACTGAGAAGAATGTAACACATGTATCTTCTCATCAACAGAGAGATGGATTTGATGACTATACCTACGTCATTAGAGGTAGATACTGTCCCAGTCTATTGGCCCATATTCCTACTATCAACTAAGGTTTGGTTTTCATTCTCCGTACTTTGTAACTATTATTATGGTGTGAGTATTTCCCTAAATGTTTCATCATATATGTGTCAGTTTTCAACAGCATTGAGCATCGCTAGAGATTATGTCGGAACGGATGATAATCTGTTTAGAAAGATAGAAAAAGATAACTACATGTACTGTGCCGTGAAGGAGTGCTATGAGTCTCTGAAGTATATCCTCGACATCTTGATTGTGGGTGAGCTGGAGAAGAGGTGAAAAATCTACTCAAGCAATACGTTTCCTTCTTTTGCGGCAGTACAGACTTCTATTTTGCTTAAATTGCTTACTCAGTTTTTATCCTCACTTCCTTTATTTTGTTTTGGTGTTCCTTGGTGTGTTTTCCAGAATTATTTCTTACATGTTTAATGAAGTTGAAACAAGCATTAGCAATTTTAGTCTCCTTGAGGATTTCCATATGAGTGAGCTTTCAGCATTTCACACCAAATGTATTGAGCTAGTGGACCTTCTGGTACTATCCTTTTTCACTAGTAACATCCTAAACTTATTTTCTGTTTCTTCCTCTTTTAGTCAAATTAAGAACGCTGCTCTTCATGGTTTTGCTTTGAAGGTTGAGAACCGAGAATCTGACCGTGATAAAGTGGTGATGATACTCCAAGATATCTTTGAGGTTGTAACGAAAGATATGATGGTACACGGATCCAGGTATAATTTCTTGAAACACTGTTGAATTTCTTTGCTAACCTTCAAATTAATTGATTATGTGCTTAAAATTGATGATGGCTCCTTCTATATAGAAAAAAAAGAAGTAGGTCCATAACCATTTAATACAATATAAAGGTTAACAGATGGGAACCAGAGTGACAAGCTGAGCTTTACCAAATATCATTCTTTTTGAAAACAGATTACTGGATCTGATCCAATCTCAGCCGATGGATGATGATGATGGAGCTGCTTTCTTTGAGCTGGTTCAACCAGAGTTATTTGCATCGAAGGATGACCCTGTCATCCTTTTTCCATTACCAGATTCAGGTCCTTTCAAAGGGCAGGTAACGTTTCTTCACTTCAAATGTTTCATACTAACAAGTGAGTGAAACTCAACAGCGCCAATTTTTTTCTTTTAGATCAAGCGTTTGCTGCTATTGCTTACTGTAAAAGAGACAGCTCTGGAAATTCCTATGAACTTGGAAGCTCGGAGACGCATTTCCTTTTTTTCAAATTCCCTCTTCATGAATATGCCGTGTGCTCCTAAAGTTCGCAATATGCTGTCTTTCAGGTTTATTTCCTTGGCTATCACCTATCTTTCATGATAAAGTATGAAATCCTATTTCTCTTACCCTTCAGCTTATTTGCAAGTATGTGTACACACATGCCTTTCATCCTAAATTAGTAATACATCCCAAGTATGTGTACAAGCATACTCTTGACATTTTCTTTCTGTAGAGTAGAGCTGCTCAAACTTTAGTGTGTTTGTTATTTATTGTGCTTCTCACCTTTGTTAGTTATTCTTCTTCTCTGCTTGTATGGATGGGTCCTTAATTTAAGTTTTTTTTTTTTTTTTTTTTTAAATAATTTCCCTGTAACATCCAACACATTTAGAATAATGCGTTCTAGCTGATGACCACTGTAATTTCTTAGTAATGTTTGTGAAAGGTGTATGCGGATGACTGCTTACTGTTAAAAGATGTAACGGGAGATGATATTTTTTCTACATTTCCCCACTAAGCTTTATTCTTTTTTAAAAGCTTCTCTTGGATGCAGTGTCATGACTCCACATTACAGAGAAGAAGTTAATTTTTCAATTGAAAAGCTGCACTCAAGCCAAGAAGGAGTTTCCATAATATTTTACATGCAAAAGATATATCCGGGTAAGCTATGCGCACCACTAGTTATTGGATAGAAAACTTATTGTGTTATATGTTGGTCCCTTCGAGAATCTTGAATTCAGAACTAACTCTTGTTTCTCTCTGGTGAAGATGAATGGAAAAACTTTTTGGAGCGGATGGGATGTGAAAGTTGGGAAGAATTAGAATCTAAAGGAAAAGGTGAAGAGCTTCGAAATTGGGCTTCTTTCCGTGCACAGACATTAAGCAGAACAGGTTAAGGAAATAGACGCTTCTTGTGCATTCATGTTTTTGTTTGAAGATATAGTTACAAATGTTAATAAAAATCTGGTTAATGTGTTTATTGTAGTTAGAGGAATGATGTACTACCGCAAGGCCTTAAAGTTGCAAGCATTTCTTGATATGACTGAAGATGAAGGTGAGCTATAACCAACAATTTGATCAACTTAATCTTTAATAGTAATTAGTTTCAATCCTATCAACTTGGCAGAGAATAGCTTCTAACCTTACTTAACCTAAACTTGCCAATTGTATTTGTTTTAAGTTGAAATCATCATAATATTTCTAATTGGTACGTTGGTTTTCTTCTAAATAGACATTCTTGAAGAGTACAAAGCAGTTGAAAAGGGAGATGAGAGGAAAAATAGTCCACACTCACTGTTAGCACAAGTTGACGCACTAACCGATATGAAATTCACATACATCATCTCTTGTCAAGCATTTGGAGCACAAAGATCTTCTGGAGATTCTCGTGCACAAGACATAATAGATTTGATGATAAGGTAATTCTTTTATTAGCTGTTCAGAATTATGGATAATGTTATGATGAAGAACTTTTATTTATCAAATTTCTAGGTATCCGTCCTTGCGTGTTGCTTATGTTGAGGAGAAAGAAGAAATTGGAACTGACCAGAAAGTTTATTCCTCTGTACTGGTTAAAGCAACTAACAAATTGGATCAGGTGATGTTCTATTTTTGTTCATTGCCTCAACTAGAGTTGTAAAGCATATTGATGTTTTATGAATGAGCAATGATGTCAAAGTTTATTGCATTATGTTTCGAAAGGCATTACATTTAATTCATCTGTATGGTTATTAATGAAAAAAATATGTTTACTTAAGAAAAAGACGCTTAAACAAACCTGGTTCTCGAAACATTTGAAGTTTGCTAGTAACAGAAGCTTTTACTATGTCCTAATTGAACATCGTGCTTTCATAGCTAGTTTTGGGAAAAAGATTTTCTAGGACTTCATAAATCATCTATCTGAACTTTCAATTGTCTACCTCTTCCTGTTCTCCGTAGCAGTGTTGTATCCGTCATGAGTTTGATATAATAACCTTTCTGGTATTATTTCCTTTTTGCTCATATACATGGATACCTTTTTGTGCAGGCTTTGGATCGAACTGCATGTTACTAACTTAAATTTGTTGGTATATGTAGGAGATATATCGGATAAAGCTTCCTGGTCCACCAAATATTGGAGAAGGAAAACCTGAAAACCAAAATCATGCTATTATATTCACACGTGGTGATGCTCTACAATCAATTGATATGAACCAAGTATGAGTCTCATCTTTGCTTCTTGGATGTCAACTTTTAAGCATCTAGTTTATATAGTTTTGTCTATGCAGGATAATTATTTGGAAGAGGCATTGAAAATGAGAAACGTTTTGCAAGAGTTTCTTTGCCGCCAAGGGGGACGATCTCCTACTATACTGGGTTTGAGGGAACACATATTCACCGGAAGGTTTGTTTCCTCACCAATAAAATTTTTTCCCTTGCATGTTGACGGTAGTTATTAAGAAGTCGTCAAAGTACATCTGAACTGCGAAGAAATATATTTCCAGTGATCTTGAGAATGTAATTGTAAGAATACATTTTGAAGAAGTGAACAAAATCTAATGGAAAATGCAGGGACACTATTGGCTAAAAACTTTAGAAAATGAGAAAACCAGATGACTAACACTAACAAGTCTTCTATCTGTAATATATATGGCTAATAGAAACATAGATGTGGTTATTTATGAGGGTAGTCTGGTTTAAACTTCAAACCACGAAAGCAAAATACAGCTTATACCCCAACAACCTGATTTCCCATTTGGAGCGACACTTGGATGACTTCCTAACATTACTAGGTGGTTCTTGCATTGGCCCTTAATATATATTGTGGTTTTTTAGCTTTTAAAGTTTCCTCAGTCGTCTTTTGTTTTGTGTGACTTGAGCTGGTATATGTAGGGATTTGTGTTGTGTGAATATTTTTTGATAAATTTCTTGTTTAGTGATTCTTATGTCTTGCTTACGTGAGTTTATCATCGCTGTCAGAGAAAATGTAAAAACTGTGGACTTGAGTCATACTTGTCTCTAAGAATAACACCTTGCGTTTGATGCATGTGCAAATCATGGCCTAATACTGACTCTGGGGTCTCCGTTGTTATCTAAAGATGGGTCGTTATCAATTTTTAGTCCCATATAGTTATAAAAGGATAGTAGAACGGGTAAATATTTATGTTTTAAGCCTGTATACTGGCTTCTTATTATGCCATAATTGCAGTATTTCATCACTGGCTTGGTTCATGACTTATCAAGAGACCAGTTTCGTCACCATAGGTCAAAGGCTTTTAGCCAATCCTCTCAGGTAAATAATGCATTTCTAAAAGTACTTCTCTATTGTTTATATTGTCTTGTTCATTTATCACTCATTTGTCGAATTGTTCATGTAAAAACTTGAATTCTATAAATGTACACATTAGAAAGCTTTTTATTTATTTGTTCTTGATGATGTTATTTTGAATGTTCAGGGTACGGTTCCACTATGGCCATACAGATTTGTTTGACAGAGTGTTTCATTTAACAAGAGGTGGCATAAGCAAAGCTTCAAAAACTATTAACTTGAGCGAGGATATGTTTGCTGGTACAAAATTTCAAATAAATAAGTTACTTTTCTGATTTAATAATCGTTTATCTTTTCAGAAGCATTCTTATCTTATACGAAACACAACGATAAATATATTGTATGTAGGGTTTAATTCAATACTTCGTCGGGGTTATGTTACTTACCATGAGTACATGCAAGTTGGGAAAGGCCGTGATGTAGGTCTGAACCAAATCTCGCAATTTGAAGCCAAAATAGCCTATGGTAATAGTGAACAAACGATAAGCCGTGACATTTACCGCCTTGGGCATTCCTTCGACTTTTTCCGAATGCTATCATGTTACTTCACTACGGTCGGATTTTACTTTAATAGCCTGGTAATACATTTAAGCTTGAAATTATATCTTAAAAAAGTAATGATAGTTAATAACCTACTAACGCGCACTGGAGTAATCAATGCTTTGACGTAATATCCATGTGAAATGAACTTTCTGATCGTCTCATTTAGAGATTATTTCTATATGGCTTCATATATTTTTGGATATCCACCTACCATTTATAACTTGCTCTCACCTTATTTGGACACCTCAAAGAAAGTGTGAAGCTTCTCCATAAAAACTAGGTCAATCTCTTTCTTTGGTTGTCAGTATCAGATAGAAATCAGGATTTGTAGGCATTTGTTGCCCTAAACTCGGGACCTATAGATAGAATTACTCTTCATATCATCATGAAAATGATGATTTCATAGCCTAATAGCTCATTCCATGTTATTGAATTTTACATGACTTGGCAGATATCGGTATCATCTTAAAAAGTGCTGCTGTTATAGACCGTTCCAAATTCCATCTTCTTATTCTTTACTCATCTCTCTATGCAACATATATTCATTTTTATGTTGCACTTCATTTTAAATTAACTCTGTTTTCGGAATCTCTTCAGCTAGCTGTGATTGGAGTATACGTTTTCCTCTACGGGCAGCTTTACTTGGTCTTGAGTGGGTTGGAAAAAGCACTCTTTCTGGAGGCTCGCATGCAGAACATAGAATCCTTGGATACAGCACTTGCTTGCCAGTCATTCATCCAGCTCGGACTTTTAACAGGGCTACCAATGGTAATGGAGATTGGACTTGAGAGAGGATTTCTCGCGGCCTTGAAAGACTTTATCCTCATGCAGTTACAGCTGGCTGCAGTTTTCTTCACCTTCTCTCTCGGAACAAAATGTCACTATTATGGTCGAGCAATTCTTCATGGTGGTGCCAAGTACATGCCAACTGGTCGTAAAGTCGTCATATTTCATGCAAGCTTCACAGAAAATTATCGGTTATATTCACGCAGTCACTTTGTTAAAGGATTCGAACTACTTCTGCTGTTGATTGTTTACAATTTATTGAGACCTCACCAGAGCAGCATGCCTTACCTAACCAGCATGACATACTCATTGATCACATACTCGATCTGGTTTATGTTAGCAACTTGGCTTTTTGCACCGTTTCTGTTCAATCCTTCTGGATTTAACTGGGGAAAAATTGTAGATGATTGGACAGATTGGAATAAGTGGATGAAGAATCAGGGAGGAATTGGAGTCCACCAGGATAAGAGCTGGGAATCATGGTGGAATGATGAGCAAGCTCATCTTCGGCACTCTGGAATTGGTGGTAGAATACTTCAAATACTGCTTTCCGTACGATTTTTTATTTATCAGTATGGTATGGTATATCACCTGGACATAGCGCAACACAACAAAAATTTTCTGGTCTACCTTCTATCCTGGCTTGTGATTGCCGCCATCTTCATATTCGCTAAGGTAAACCTCCAAACTTTACATGTTTGTTCAAAAAATCCGATTAGGACCTGACAAATTTTATATGAATTAATTCCTCTACAACATACAAATCCTCATCCAGGAACGTATTAAGGTTTCATTTTATGGAATTGCAAGTCCAAATTATCAGATATACTCCCTCTGTTTTTGGAAAAGAGATACTATCACTTTTTCAAAAACGGAGGTAGTAGTTTTTATACAACTAAATTTGTCACTTTTAACTGGAAATTCCATAATTCGTAGCATCTGGTACGAAGTTTTCGCTTCACTTATTTGAGAGTGAATCTAAGCTTTGATTTACTGAATATCATACACAGGCAGTGAACGTGGGACGAAAACGACTGAGTGCCAGGAATCAATTTCTGTACAGGCTTCTTAAAGCATTTTTGTTCCTTGGCGTGCTATCTGCCATTAGTACTCTTTCTATTGTATGCGAACTATCTCCGAAGGACTTGATTATTTGCAGCTTGGCATTCCTGCCCACTGGATGGGGTTTGACTTTGGTAAGTTTTATTGAAAACCTGTTACATGTGTGACAGGTAGAAGATAAAACATTTGACCGACATGTCATGTTAATATATGTTCATCCACGTCAGCTAGTTAAGCTGCATATAGCGTCTCTGTTCAATACACGTTCTGATACATCATGTGGTTATTCTTGAACAGATTGCGCAAGCTGTGCGGCCAAAGATACAGCAATTTGGATTGTGGGAGTTTGTTGTTGTTCTTGCTCAATTTTACGACTATGGAATGGGCGTTGTTCTATTTGCTCCAATGGCAGCATTAGCATGGCTCCCAATCATATCAGCCTTCCAGACTCGGTTTCTTTTCAACGAAGCATACAGTAGACGGCTACAAATTCAACCAATTCTTGCTGGGAAAAGGAAGAAGGGTAGTTAACCTAATTAGAGAACTCGTATACACAATTACATTGATCAAAATCATCCTGTCCATATCTCAATATAAAGAAAATAGCTTTCACATATAACGTACATATATCAGTTTTTAACTTTTTGTACATTATTGACTCTTGAACTAAGCTTTGTAATTTTTTACTTGATTGAGATTCTCTTCCATGCCATCACTTTTTATCTATATGTATAACCCACTGCCCTTTCACCCCCTCTTTTTATTATCTCGGCTAACGGAGGATTTTCATTAAAGGATATGTTTTTTTGGGCCAGGGGAAAAAAAGAAAAGGAAAAAAAATGTCAAATCCTTTTGATAGTGACCTTTTGTCAAAAAAAATTGTTTTATATATATATATTGTTTTTTCTTCCTACCTGTTACATTGAAAACGAACCCTGTTAATAGAGTTGAGTCCACACCAAGCAAGAAATGTAGAACAACAGAAAAACTTCAAAATCAATACCTGTCTAAATTCCTAGGCGAATCTATTATAGGGGTATTTAATTAATACCCTATTATTTCTATCTCTCTTAACACGAGAGATTTTAAAATTTTCAAAATTGTTGTTGATCTTTTTTGTTTTTTTGGAAAGAGTTGTTCTTCTCTGGGGTAAAGACGCCCCATTGAATCATTCGTTACAATTACATTTTGGAATTCCGGACGAGAGTTGTCCCATATGTAAGTTTCAATGTTGTTTCCTATTTGTAGCTGTTTTTGCGTTACCAGGTTTGCAAGGCCATCTGCCGCTTGGTTCGCTTCCCTGTATGTG
Organism: Papaver atlanticum; assembly: GCA_023531105.1. NCBI lineage: Eukaryota > Viridiplantae > Streptophyta > Magnoliopsida > Ranunculales > Papaveraceae > Papaver > Papaver atlanticum. The sequence goes on along the minus strand of JAJJMB010005585.1, from coordinate 796,117 downwards.
TGTGTGATTGCGAATTGCTCAAATTGTCGTAGATGACCTTAGATTTCCTTTATCATGTTCTGAATGATCCATGGTGCCTGTGAACTATCTTTCTTCAGTAGAATCAACAGTGATGTTGAGTCTGTTTCAAAATATAACTTCTTCCATCCCTGTGAGAGTGCCATTCTGAACTCTGTCAGAAATTATGGAAGCAGGTAACCCATGTAACTTGAATATGTGATGTCGGAACTCATAAGCAATAGTGATAGCAGTATAAGGGCTCAGGGAAATGGAGTGTCCATACTTAGTGAGCCTATCAACAACCACCATGATGACATATTTTTTGTTGGATTTTGGCAAGCCTTCAATGAAATCCATAGAGATGTGCTACCATGCTTGAGAAAGTAGAGGTTGTAGAAGACCATATGGGTGTGACTGCTCAGCTTTATTTCTTTGGTAGTGTCACAATTGTTGACAAAAAGTTTGGTGTCCTTCTTTAATCCTTTCCAATAGAAATAACTCTTTGCTCTCTGGTAGCTGCCTTGTATTCCTGAGTGACCACCTATTGCAGATAAATGTATAGACTCCAAAAAATTTGTCCTTAAATTATGTGCATCCCCCCACATAAATTCTATCTTTGTACCTTAATTAAGATGCCTTCTTGAAGACCAAAATGTGGAACTAAGATGGAGTTGACCAAGAGTTGAGGAATCAATGTAATGGCTAAAGTTCCTTAATCATAACTTTGACTAATATCACGAACCCAAGTTGCTGTAGACATGGCTATAGTGTTGCAGTTGGCATTGGAGGCATCTGAGTGTATTCCAGACAATGCATCTGATGCATTATTCCCAAGGACTTTTTTGTACTAGATTGTATAATCATACCGTAATAACTTCATCATCCATTTTTGCAGTAAGACTGTGGTGATCTTCTGGTCCATAAAATACTTAATGCTCTGTTGGTCTGTTGGTCTGTGTTGATAAAGAAATGGTGAACCATGAGATAATGCCTCCATCTGGTAACTTCCATCACCACAGCTAGCAATTCCTTTTCATAAGTGGACAAGCCCAAAGCTTTAGGACCCAGAGGTTTACATAAAAATGCAATAACTCTACCTTTTTGCATAAGAATAGCTCCCATACCAGTAGAACAAGCATCAGATTCTACCACAAATGGTTTAGAAAATCAGGCAGTGCTAAGACAGGTGTATTACACATTGCAGTCTTGAGTGAATTGAAAGCCTCTAAAGCAAGGGGGACCAATTGAAGGAATTATTTTTAAGTAGGTTAGTTAGAGGTTTGAAGATGGTGCCATAACTCCTGACAAACTTTTTATAGTAACCTCCGAGCCCTAGAAACCCTCTTAGCCTCTTCAAATTAGTTGGAACGGGCCAAGATTGCATGAAATGTATCTTTTCAAGGTCAACTGCTACCCCTTCAGCAGTAATGATATGACCCAAGTATTGTAATGAG
>JAJJMB010005585.1:766656-794653 GCA_023531105.1 Papaver atlanticum | reverse complement strand
TTCAAATTAGTTGGAATGGGTCAAGATTGCATGCAATGTATCTTTTCAGGGTCAGCTGCTACCCCTTCAGCAGTAATGATATGACCCAAGTATTGTAATGAGGATTGTGCAAAACAACACTTTGAGTATTTCATAAAAAGTTGATGTTATCTTAGTAATGCAAGAACTAATGAAAGATGTTGAATATGTTGTGTGTGGTTGGAACTATAAATCAGGATGTCATCAAAGAAAACAAGAACAAACTTTCTAAGATATGGACCAAAAACAGAATTCAACAAGGATTGGAAGGTTGCAGGTGCATTGGTTAAACCAAATGGCATAACCTTGAATTCATAATGTCCATGGTGTGTTATATATACAGTCTTAGGGATGTTTGGAACATGAACCCTCATTTGAAAGTAGCCTGACCTCAAATCCAACTTAGTAAAAATAGTAGAACCATGCAATTCATCTAGTAATTCATCAATAACAGGGATACGAAAATTATCTTTAATAGTGATGTCATTGAACTTCCTATAATCCACATAGAACCTCCAAGTATTGTCTTTTTTCTTCACTAGAAGTATAGGAGAAGCAAAGGGACTGTGTCTGTCTTGAATAGTTTCAGCTTGTAACATTTTTTTCACCAAGGATTCTACAACTGATTTATGAATGTAGGGGCTCTTGTAGGATCTTAATGAGATTTGTTGTGCATTAGGTTTAAGTTGGATTTTATGGTCCAAAATTGTTTGAGGTGGAAGTTGAGTGGGTTCAGAGAAGACATCTTTGAATTCTACAAGGAGATTTTGAATTTCAGTAGGAATGTCAAATTGTATAGGTGTTGCAGAGATGTGATAGAATTGGACCACCAATGCTGGTGTGTTCTTCTTGAAAAATTTCTTACTGCATTTCCACTCATCATCATGAGTGATGGTTTGGATGTAATCCCTTGAAGTGTGAGGTGCTGACCATTATGTATAAAGGAAATGAAAAGGTTGGATAAGTTAAACACAACATCTCACAAGGTTCTTAGCCAATCAACACCTAAAACTATGTCACAACCACCTAGAGGAAGAAGTCTCAAGTCTCCAATAAAATTTTGACCCTGCATTTTCCAATGTAAGTTATACCCAATGCTAATAGTTCCGACACCATTATCTACTGTGACCAACATGTGAGCTGTTGGATATACTTCACAAGCTAGTCTAGTTGCAAGTGTTGAATCGATGAAGCTATGAGTGGTGCCGGTGTCAACTAGAATGGTGACTGCTTGTTTCTTAATAAAACCAGGAATGCGAATAGTATCACGACTCATCATACCGGTGAGAGCATGTAGAGATATCTCCATATCTGATTCAACCAAATTATCAGATGGAGGTTCATTTGATGTAGGTTGTTCAAGTGGATCAACTTCTTCATCAGCTACTATCATAAACAATTTTTGTGACTTACATCTCACAATTGTAACATAGGCCCTGAGCTCGTCTATGGTTTTGTTGTTCTTGTGGGACACGTCTAAGGGTTGGATGTAGGGTGGTGGTTTGGTAATAGATGTAAAAAGGTGTAGAAGAAGTTGGTGGAGGTGATACAGGTAAAGTGAAGGATGTTTTTTTTCTTTCTGTATAGCTGGTGAGAATTTAGGAAAATAAGTTGAAGTGGTTGGTGCTTTATAAGTTGAAGATTTGGGTTATTGTTGTTGAAATGTGAGAGCACTTTCTTGCAATCGTGCTAGAAAAAGGCTTGACACAGAGTTGTTGGCTTATGCATCTCAACAGAATTTCGAATCACATCTTTTAACCCACTAATGAAGCTCAACACAAAGTATTCCTCTGTAAGATGAGGATTCTTACTAAGCGTTAGAGCTTTGAGCTGTTCAACTCATAATACTCCTCCACATTAGTTAATTGACAACTTATTAAAGCATCCCACAAAATGACCACAAATGGAAGCAATATGCCAAGGTATTAGATCTTTACCAGTTTGAAAGTCAAGGTACCATGAATCATCTTTACCTTCTAAGAACGCTGAAGCAAACTCTGTTTTCTATGCTTCCTCCAATTTATTGATATGAAAAAATCTCTCACATTTACGGATCCAGCTTCTACGATGGTCACCGTTAAATCTAGGAAAGTCTATTTTAGGGGTTTTGAAGTTAGAGTTTGAGTGAATTCCTAATTAAAAGGTGTTGTGTGAGTGAGTTGTTTCTCAAAAGAAGGAGGTGTTGGTGAAGGTGCAATAGGTGTATTTAATGTGGATCTGGATACCTTCTCAATAAGTGTTGCAAACTTGTTCGTATTTTCTTCAGATAGAGAAACTAGTTTATTCAGTATCTCCTCATGTTTCTTAGTTGCTTCAGGACGAGCTAACGAATTTTTGATCTATATTTATGTAAGATTTCTAAGTAGTGTTGACAACTCTTTGGTTGTAGCGTCAACTTCCTTAATCGATGGACCGCCAGGCATTGTTGAGAGAATGAAAAATCCACTGGATGATACCAATTGTCAAGTACCAGCTTGATCTTGAAACAACAATGAGTGAATCAGAGTAACAATGATCGAACAGAGAGTTAGGGTAAATCCACACTCAACCGAGCGTAACCTCAATTTTAGTTTTTCATTCAATGCCTTATCCTTACAATCAACTTAGCATTAAATAGCAACACAAAAACCCTAAACTTAAATCCTAAAGAAGAACATCCCTACACGTGGTTGCATCCACTACGTCCAAGATTAACAACTCATTAAAATTAAACGTGAATTTAAACAAAATTAACTAACTTTAATAGAGTTTAACTGCTATTATCCAAGTGCACCCGATTTCAATTATAAGCACTCACATTGGGACACGACACAACCAAAAAAAAGAGAGGATATTTTCAATTAGGATATTCGCTGCGTACTCCTTCAAAGATGTATAAAAATGGACAGAAGCCTTTGTATATTTTTAATGAGGAAGGATCCATTTACATTTTAATTCTCAAACTATATCACATTTTGGAACCTTATTTTATGAATAAAAATCAAATGGTTACGAATTTGAAGCTAAGATTTTTGGAACATGTTCCTCTTACAAATCTCTACATGCTTACCGAAAATCAGCGCATTCCGAAATGTATAACATCATCATCTACCGATCTTAATTTCAGTGGTTAAAAATATGTTGATTTTCAACGGATCATTTTCAAAGTAGTAGATGGTGATGTTAAACATTTCGGAATTCGCTCATTTTTGGTGAGAACATAAACCTTTGTAAGACGAACATATCCCAAGAGATTAACTTCAAATTCATAATGAGTTGGTTTTTATTCACAAAAGCGACGTCCGATATATGAGATAGGGTGAGAATAAAAATGTGAGGAGATACTCTCTCATTTTTAATCGCTTATATTATCTTTTAGGTAAAAAATTCATCATCCACCAACCCATATTTCCAGCACATTCGTCCTAGGAAGTTTTCCATTAGGTGACTGTTAATTTTTTCATCCACCAACCCATATTTCCAGCACATTCGTCCTAGGAAGTTTTCCGCCAGGTGACAGCTAATTTTTCACGCCTTTCTACAAATATCGTAGACGGATTACAAACTCTTTTCAAAGAATAAAATAAGAAAAAAAAATGTATTCCTCCCTAAGAGTACAAAATAACACTAATGTGGACTTATGATGGGGCCGGCAACCAGATGCGCTATTATTTTGCGAAACAAATGTGAGATGTCTCTGACCACCGTTTCAGAACATGCGTGCTGTAAGTTTGAAGCAAAAAAACAACTCATGTAGAAACATTTTTCTTTTGAATCACCAAAATGAAAAGAACAAAAAAGCATCAGAAAATATACTTCCCTTTACTTCTGCAAGCAAAAACCTACTCCCTCCGTCTCTAAAAAATAGGCAAGTTTCCTTTTTTGGGTGTATCAAAAAAATAGGCAAGTTTCCTTAATAGGAAAGTCAAATATTCTAAATTTACTGTTTTATCCATCTTCAAAAAAAAGTCGGTCGAAAATGTCCCATGTACTGAACATACGCCTGATTCGCTGAACCTCACTTCCGTTAAAAATATTGGACAGATTGGGAAACAAGTTCAAGTGCATCTTCAGCCGAGGCCCTTTTCCCCATGCAAATGTAAGAATAGATAGCTGATAGAGTTCCAAGCTAAGACCAGATGAAAGATACACATTAAAGGCATCCTGATATGGACGGAAATCTGAGAACCCAGGACTTTTCAAACGATACCCAACTTTTAGAGGCGCGGCACAAAAACAAGGTAAAGGGGCTGCAGTGACTCTTTCGTAGTCTTTAGGACATGGCTCACAGACACTTTGGACTGGTTGGTCGGGTTGATCATTGTCTTCAGTCTGAATTCTGCAGATATTTACTATGTTCAGTTGGTTTGCATTCATACATACAGGATTTCCTTGAAGCCTGAACATCGAGTAACCATAAATATGAAGTTGCCTAAATCACAGAAAGACATGAAGTGGCTCTAAGTTATGAAGTGTCTACCTGATAATGACATTCACAAGGGGAGAAAGAGTGCCTGAAATATTAGAAAGCACGTTGTTCTGGAAATCTCTGCAAGACACATTAAAAAGTCAGCAATATACTCATATGAACGTAGCAATATTGAGTTTTGATGTTGCGAGTTTCACAAGATGAGTTTTTCTGTTGCATTGAAAGTCCTGTTGCTCCAAATGATGGATGAAATGGAACCATTCAAAGGAGTAAATCCAACCTGTGACATTCAGTTATTGGAAAACAATCATAACAGGATTTTCACAATTGGAGTAGACTGTGATTTTATTAGAATCTCAAGTTTTACATTCATCGGAAACAATCATTTAGTACAACAAGTTTATTTGTATGACCCTCCAGATAATGGTTATCTCCACCTTGTAAAGACAAGATTGATATATTCTCCGAAACCCAGTCCCTCTATTTACTTCCATGTAATTTGATACTGTAATCTGTCTCCCACATATTCCATGCCATCTCCTTACCAACTACTGGGAAAATTAAAGCATACCTAGCCAAGGTGGACTAACTTGCACATCAAGAGAATAGCTCAGGAAATCTTCATATACCCAGTTCAAGCTGCCACCAGTAAGAACAGACTACATTAAGCAAGCAACATGATATCAGACAAACAATCACTAGTAACCTTCCACCAATTACTTTCCTACCGTACTCCTGATACAGGACAATAAATGCAAAAGACAACAAACAACCATTACATGTGTCTCCTTGTTTAGGCACCCCAACAGAAAAACAAAGAACAACAAAGGATGGAAAAAAAGAACAAAATCAAAAAAGACAAGACTTCAGCCCCATGAGCATCACTTAGGTGGCTGCCATCCTGAATAGATTGGCACCAGAATCATCACCAATCATTTGCAGAGGCAAAAGAAGTCGATGCAAACCCAGAAATTATTGCTGAGGAGAAAGAAGTTGATACAAACCCAGAAATTATTGCTGAGGAGAAAGAAGTTGATACAAACCCAGAAATTATTGCAGAAGAAATTATTGGAATCTCAGATGGCATCATATTGGAATCTCAGATTATTGTTGTGTTCCACTAATATATGCTCTTGCCTCATTCACAACTTGAGAGTCACACTGAAGCACAACTGGTAGCTGGTTCATTCTGATTAAACCTGACTTGTTCATATGTGGAATCTTGTAATGAATTCCTCCCTTGATTCTTATTATCTCTTTCATGCATGACTGCAAAGTTAGGAACACATTGTTCGAGCTTTCAGTAGAAAACAGTTCAAAAGCTCTAGTAACACTTGCGATGAATTCATCAACTGTAGTAGGAGCATCTTTATGTTGAAGTGCGGCAATAGCTCTGAAAAATCCAAGGTCTAGTACATTCAAGTCTGGACTGTTCGGAGGTTGAGATAACAAGCGAATATCGACCCCATGACTTCTAACAACTTGCATAAACTTTTCGTCGTTCTCATGAACATGTGGTCTCGCATTATCTTGTTGAATAATCACTGTCTTGTAGCTCGTGAAGGGCCATTTCTCAACAATAGCAGGTAATAACTCATTGATCATGCAGTTTCGAATAATTTCTTTTGTAACAGACTTCATAGCTTTAGTTTCCATAGTACCGACAACACGATTCTTGCTATTCTTTGCAGCCTCCTTAATCACAAATGGCCATATACTTATATTTCCATCGAACATTTCTTGCTTAGCATGATCAAATCGCGGACGAGCCACAGCAGTTAGAAACATAATCTTTGTAATAAATCGCTTACTTTTACATGTACGTAAAGGTTCATCTTCTTCGGCATGAAGATAATATTTTTGGGAAGTCTTAGTAATATAAAACCACTTCTCGTCTATATGGATACGGTCATACATGTCAATAAAAGAGGGGTTTCGGAATACATTCATACCTTCGGTGATCATTTTTAAGCAAAATTCCACTCGTTCTTTCTTATTATCATCGGTTAGATCCGGCCTCAAGGCACTTGAATGTGGCTTGAGATTTCCATCCCTAATTCTCCTATGTATAGTGGAAGTTGATAAGTTTAACGAACATGCAAGAGATCTCATGCTCGTTCGGCGTCGTAGAGGTATAGATTTTATCAATTCCAAATCAATCTGATTTTTTTTTCTCCCAACCTTCTTCACCATCTTTGAGGATATATCAAGCATTACACCATTTGCATTAGCGGTTTTTAAATCATGCCATAATCGCGACACTGACCTTGTACTGACAGAAAAATGATTAGCAATGTTAGTGATCTCACCTTTTCCTAGTTTTCCATTTATGCATGCCTGCATTAAATTCTCTATAATTGCTCTCTTCAAATTGGATGTCAGATTTTTCTTCTTATTCCCCAAACTTCTGTTTTGTGGTTGTACCATGTTGTTAGCTGAAGAATGTAGCTCCTCATCATCTTCTTCCTCTTCTTCTTCATGATCATCCATATCCTCTTCTTGATAGCATTCGTTTAAGTCAATAAAACGATACTCGCTCTCATAATCTGGTGGAATTAGAATATTTGGCAATTCTTCTATAGGAATTTCATTCAAATCGAAATCCATTTCTTCTTACAATGGATTCTTCTCAGAGTAATTATGTCAAACAGGGAGGACGTCGTATCTTATTGTAAGAAAAGAAGGAAAGATACAGTAAATATATGTACCTTGAGCCATAATCGGTGAAGAACAATTCCATCAAAATCAGTAACAACTTCTTCAATAGAACGAGTTGGACTAATTCAGGATATGATTTTGAGTTTGAATCAGGTGCTCCTCTCTGCTGATCAATAATGCTTCTCCCACAATCTGGAGAGAAAATGGAAATTCAAATCCGAAGATATGAATGTAAACACTCTAAAATATTTGATGGGTAATGAAGATTACAAGATGCTGAGTATGAATTCTTAGTCAGATCCGAAATTGGATTAAAGTTTTTAAAAATCAAAATTTAGTGATTCACACAACAATGTCCTAACTGAAATTTCCCCAAATCAGGTAAAATTTTCAATAAATTTGAAATAATGCGATTATGTATTCTTCAAATCAAGAGGAAAAGAGAGTTTGATCTGAGAATTTGGTTTTTGAGGAAAAAAGAGTTTGATCTGAGAAGTTTTTTGAGTTTGGTAATCATTGGTTAGAATGCTTATTCTGCACATTAGTTTGGTTTTCAAACGAGGAAGGGTAGTTTAGGAAAGAGCAGGAAAAAGTGACGGTAATCATTAGATATCTTATTTTCCGTGCCGGTCAAACTTGCCTATTTTTTTTTTAGAGAAGGAGGGAGTATAAAAAAACTAAATACATCACATATACCACACAGATTTTTCCTACCGTACTACCAGATCTCGTATAACTACAATCCGAAATATAAACAAAATGCTGCAGACAGCAACAGAGGACTTGACGCATCAGAAGGTTACAATCATGCCAAATTGAATACTTGAAGCTCACATTTTTTCTGAGTTCTTGGCTACTGCATTTCTCTGGGAGACTTTTATATCCGAAAATGTTGAATCATCATTGGTCCTTTCAACTCCTTGAACGTGCACTTCCCTGACTGTTGGTTCGTCTGCTTTAACTACAGAGTTGTGGCGAGCCACGTGTACGTTTTGTTCGTCGGAAGAATCAGAAATAATTGGGACATCAACTCTGGGAGTAGAAACTCTCGAAGATGATAGAGATGACTCCCCATCAGTGTAGTCATATGCTGCTGGGGCTGAAACGGAATTTGCCGTACTTACCTCAGATTCTTTTCTGGATACTGCATGTTTTGGGCCATCAGCAAACTTCTCGGCGTTTTTCACATAATTAATTGGGATACATTGTTCACTGCTCTGAGTTGGGCTCATCCCTGCATTCTGGAGATTTAAACTCTCATCTTCTGGTTTGTGACGTTCTGTAGCCTCAGATACGTGACCATCCATTCTAGACCTTGCACTTGTACCCTTCTCCTTTTCTTTATCAGCATTGAAGTTTCGTGGGGAAGCAGCCTCTCCTAAAACGTGTGAATCCTCGTTTTTAGGACTTCTATGAAAGACTGACCCAAGCTTCTTTAGACTCCTCCTAATCGCGCCAAAGGACTTATGTTTGTGTCCATCTTTACTGTCATCACTACTACTATCATAACTATTTTGGGATCCCATGCTGTTGGATGAACAGTTATCCTCATTATGGATTGCAATATCAGAGTGCCTACTCTTACCTTTCCTAGGTTTCCAAGTCTGTGAAACATCACTACCTGGATGATGAACCCATATCCCCGTTTCTTCCTGGCCTTCAATGTTAATTGGTTCAAATTCATCTGCCCTTTTGGAGACATTTCCTGAAGGTGCATTTGGAATTGAGGCTCCTTTCTTAGCATTTTCTCTTGAAATAGAGTCTGTCGCTGAGTTTTCTTTCTTCTTCACCTGTACCGTACCTTTGGTATTGCTTTTTTTCCCCTAAAAAAATGCATTTCAGAATTAGGTCAAGTATTTTGTTATATATAATTAATTTAAGTAAACCACAGAACGTGTACCTTTCTTTCAAAATCAACGACAGTTACTGCTAAATGTAGACGTCCCATTTTAATATTTTCAAGAGCCACCCACATATCGTGCCTCTGCCTGCTGTCCTTTAAATCATTAAGGTTAATGGAACATGACCTGCCAAAAAAGATACTTGTGAGACATTTCCAGGTCTACTGCATATCATCCTTCTACAATTTTAACATGCTAATTAGATCAAGAAACTATGTGCATAATATACTGACCAATCAAATTTGCAAACCCTGCAATTTATTACTTGAACTAAAAGAGCTAATGGTCAAGAAGCCCTCTTTGATGGTACCATGAGGTATCTAATGTCTATCAAGGGACTCCAACTGATGCATATTTATTTTCCATGGCGATGAACTAAAACTTTTATGACGCATCTAAACTTTTAAATTGGAAAGTGATAATAATTTGCATGGTCAATGTAGACATACCCAAGGGGATCATAACCAAAATGATCTTTGTCGCGCACTTCAATAGAGATCAAATTAGAAGCTTCCCAAGTGAAGATAGGAATTCTAAAATCCTCAAGCCATTTGGGAGTCAACGTTTTCTTCTGTACCTTGGTCTGGAACTTGAAAGAACCGCATTGTCCATTTACGTAAGGGTCAGAGAGCCCTGAAATTTCACATCAATCAGAACTTGTAAACCTGATATTAAAGCAGTCAAAAGTAAGAATATGATGTTTCATTCAAAATAGAAACAAACCATTCATATCTGACGGTTTAATCTCAGCTGCTTCAATAATTTGCAGTTCAGCATAAGCAACTGGATCTCTTTCATCGACAGAGAACCAATCCCCTGAAAATAAATGAAAAGAATGGCATTTGGATGAGCAATGTTATGGATTCTTTGGGACCAACGTTCGACAATGAGCTTAAACTGACACGGAGGGAGTATTAGTTAACAAAAAAAGAAAAAAAATATGTTGTGTAATATTTTTCTGCTAAAAGTAGTTCCCAAAAACCTCATGAACTACACACACCATTGGAACTACACTCGGCAGAAATCTAGTTTGGCTACCCAGAACAAGATATAAGTTTCATCAAATAACTTCATAGGATGAGGGCTGGCAGTGGAACCCTTTTTAGCAACATAGATGTAACCTAACCAATGGCTTCTCAATTCCGGTTACCTGATGGTGATGAGACAAACTTCTCCATATCAACAACCAGCATATTGGGCTGCAACGAAATCCATGTTCCATTAGAAGTTAACATAATAATAGATCAGAGCCATTCAATCTTTTCTTTCTATGGAGGAACCAATTTACAATCCAGCAGAGCTCCACTTTATAATTCTAACATAATGCGAACTAACCTCAACCAATGACTGTTCAAATGCAATGCCAAGAAGTTCATCCTATTCAAAATAAAAGCAAAATATTACGACGAAATAAGGAAGCAGGTTACTTTTTGATAAAAGATATTGGGATTTGTTTATGATATTGAACATACCACCCATCCTGCAATCCCAGGTATTTCCGTGACATCAATCCCATGGCTGAAGATAGGTTTTACAGTCATCTGGAAGTAAGGTGGCTCCGTAAAGCATATTCGCATACGACCAAGATAAGGCCATTCACGAAGAAATTTCACACCCACCAAAACCTGCAAAGAGGTTGGGAATAACCAAAAGCATTCACCACTTTATTGCATGAAAGAGTCTTTTTTTATCAATAGTAAGCTACCGTCTTCACAAGCTAAGAATGATTCTCAACTTCACAAAATAGTGCAGCGGATTTCAAGAATCAACTGTAGGGAAGTATTAGAATGAGTACCTTCCCCTCAATATGCATGCCTGTCATATGCAGCTTTGCCCACATACCAAATCCTAATCTTTTCCTGAGTTTTATAGCAATTATTGCACTCATGTCATCCGCAGCAAGGAAATTCATTCCCAACTCCAAAACCTGCAGTAAATAAACTACATAACTAAAGTATTCTTTACTGGATCGGAATTCCACAAACAAAAGTTTCAAGAAATCGATAGTCAAATACTTGGAGGAGCCACAGTAACTAGGCCAAATGAACTACGTACCAAATGGTCATCCCCAGAAGATTGACCTACAACCCTCATTTCTGTGAACATTGGTGGGTTCCTTCCCATATATAAGCTCTCAACCATTGCTTCCTTCTGCATATACAAATCACAGTACACATGTGAGAAACCTTCCTTAAAATTATCATTCGTCAGAATGACCAAACCAAAATATTGAACAAACGCAATTTAGAGCGAAGTAAAAGGAAAAGAAAAGGTCGAATATTTTAATGTAAGCAAATTGGAAGGCATACAGCAGTCCATGGTTTGTACTTCTCCAAGAACCAAGGCATAATTGGGAGAAGGATTTGCTGTGACGCAATTCGTTCCATACATATAGGCCATAACTTCTCGACCGCATCATTTAACCATCGAACTGTTTCTGAATCCGTAAGCAACTGCATTAAACAAAACACCACCACAACAGTTAACACAATAACAATTTAGTTAAGATGACTGGAACCAAAAAGAATGAAAGAATCCTCACCCTTTTCTGATTGGCTTGTTTCTTCTCTTCGTATCGTAATTTCTTCTGTAACTTCACAACATATCCCTCATGAACCTGTGACACAAAGTTAGTTATTCCTGTCCATAACCAATCTTTATAAATGAACTGAAAAATGAAAAAATTGAAAAAGCAAATAAAGAAGCTGTGACCCAAAGTTAGATATTATTGTTCATAATCAATTTTCTATAAATGAACTGAAAGAAACCATAAGTAGATAAGAGGATACTAAAAATTACCTGATAGAGATAAACTAATGATAAGAAATATACAACTGGGTTGGAATATCCATAAGTAGATAAAATCCATAATACAACAAGCACAATACCAATGTGATGTATAAGTGAAATCTTTGTTATATCCATATCTTCTTCTGTCACACTATAAACCAAAATACAACAAAATTACACACTTTCAAAAGAATACAACCTTGATAACTACATCAAATTCATAATTCTAGAGAAGATTCAAAGAGAACTTACAGATTCTTATGTTATTGACAGATATTTCTTCTTCTTGGTCCAAAACCAAATCAAATTACTTCCTGACTCAAAATCTTTCTGGTTTTCAACTACTCCATTAAAACTGAATTCTCAACCAAGACAATAAGAGGCATTTTTCAAATTTAAAAATCTAACATTATTTTGGAAGAATTATTTTGTTTGTTAGTTACTCTTTGATTAGATTTGACTAATGCAACAAAAGGGAACTGTTTGATGCATTTAGATTCAGTGGTTATGACGTGGAAAATACGTGTCTGAACGAATGCTAACATGCTAATGTCTAACTAACACGCGCCGACGAGTAAAAGGATCGACGTCGGTTCGTCGTCTATCGCACGATTGAAAAAGTGATGTTGATCTAAACCCTAGGTTGGGAACTCAGATATTGCTGACCTTTTAGGGAGGAGGAGTACATAGCGGTTGTAACTTTCTTGAGGAGGACAATTGGTGTTTATAAATCTTTTTTTAGTTTGTTTGATTCTTATTCTTGATCTGATCCTAATTTGAGTTAGAAAAGTTACCCTGAAAGTGACAACCAAAGGAGGTGGACCATTCGTGGGAAATATGACTGTTAAGGTATCAATTGTTAAGATATGTTGTGTTCGTTTAAAGGCCGAACCGCCGAAGTAAAGATTTTTCAGCACCACATCAGATTCTGGATCGCGCAATTGGAGGATACTTATATTAATTGGGGATATAGGAAAAAGACAAAAACGAGATTTAAATAGTAAATCAAGATCACCTCATATCCATGTATTTTAACTAATTCCTAATCTATCCCTCATTAATCATGTTTAGTGGTTAATAATAATTAGTTATGTTAATTGATTAGTTTGAAAATGATTTATAGAAATCTTTATCATTTTGGAGAGATTAGAAGTATGAATGTTGTGTTCGAAATTTTTGGTTGAGATGAGTGACCATAGTGACCAGAGAGATGTCTCTGAGTCTTCACGTTAGCAACAAATATGTCTTTTATGTTGAATCTTCTCCAGATGTAACTTTGGATTCACCATGGCTGCACCTGAAAAACATCCTGCCGGCATTGATATAACTATGAATACCATGTCGGAACAACCTAAACCGGCATGGTATTCATAGTTATATCAATGCCGGCAGGATGTTTTTCAGGTACAAGGGAACATTCAATCAACACAGCGTGCCGACGTTGTTGTCGGTCGTCCATCCATGCCGACATTTGTTGGAAATTTTCATAAATGTTTGCCGCTATCCGGGGGGTCCAGGGGGGCATAGCCCCTACCGCCTGTGTTTGACCTTTTTCTGGTTTTGAAATTCAAAACCTATTCCGTTTTGAAATTTTTTGTGGTTTTGAAAAGTCCACTGCCGGCACAGTCAGTTAATTCTCGAGAATGCCGGTACTACTAACGGCATAGTATGTTGCTTAAATTTCTTTGCCGGCACATGATGTTAAGTATCCAGAAAATTGATTTTTTTTTTCACTTGACTACCGGCATTGGTAGATTTCTATCGAGCATGCCGGCATTTAGTGACGGCATGGTCTTCATCTATACCGGCATGGTCTTCATCACTTCCGGCATGGTCTTTATCACTTCCTAATGTAAAAAAAATAAAAATCGTTTTCAAAGTGAGGAGCTGGCAGAGAAGGAGAAGAGAATTTGAAAGGGAGTGGGAAAATTTAGAATTTGAAAGGGAGTAGGGAATATTTAGGTTTCAAAGCCCTTACCCTAAAAGAGATTAACAAGAAGTGAAGATGGAAATGGGGATATGATTTTGTTTTTTGATTTTAAGTTTTTTGATTTTTATTTTGAGGGAAGGGTATTTTAGTATTTTTGCCCCCAAAAACACCCCTTAGCAGACACTATTGGTTGGGGGAAGTAATTTATATCCCCCAATTAGTTCAAGTATCCCCCAATCGCGCGTTCATTCCCTTAGGCCGGTTCCTATCGTGTATGTCAAAAAAATTGTTTTGCCATACCAGGTGGAGTGGCAAATGGTATACCACTATGGGAAAATGCTATAAGCGACACATTCCCTATCGCTAGACAAAGTTTACATCGCTTAGTAGTACTTCATCTGATATTATATTAATATAATATTGAATATGATAAACAATTTGAATTCGGGAGGGATATAACCTCTTTTCATGTCCCCACAACATAAAACATTAATAAAAAAAGTAGATAATATTGTTTAGCAGCATTAAAGAGTCGACTTATATTAATAAAGTATTACTGAGCGAGAAACATTTGATCGCCAGCGATAGAAACTAAGTCGCGCGACCAACACATCATCGCGCGCGAACAACACTCTATCGCTCGCTGGAAATTCCATCGTGTATGCCTATATGTCAGAAATGAGTTTGGCATACCCATAGTGGGTGCATATATGCCAAATATCAGATTTTGGCATATGCATAGAAATAGGCCTTTGGAGGCCAGAACAGATTTCAAGAAGTCAAAACGCAAGAAGTCAGCTTGGTAGAGAATTTTAAATGACTTTTATAAGTTGAAAAGTTAATTTTTTGTTCTAAATGCATTTGGATACCAGAAGTAGAAGTGCTTTTGTTTCTCCAAGAGCAGAAGTCAGAAGCAAAAACATTTTGCTTCACAAAAATGTAACTTTTTTTGTTTCCAGAAGTCATTCTGAAATTGTGTAGCCAAACTAACTTCCGACTTTTTTGCTTCTAAAAGTCAAAAAGCAACTTCTGAATAAGTATCCAAACAAAGTTCGCTTTTGACTATTGCTTCTCCAGAAGCAGAAGTCAGAAGCAAAGCTATTTTACTTCACAAAAAGCTGACTTTTCTGTTTCTAAAAATCGTTCTGAAAAATTATTGCCAAACTGACTTCTGACTTTTCGACTTCCAAAAGTCGAAAAACAACTTCTGAGTGTACATCCAAACACCTTATTAGTGTACAAGCCAGTGTACAACCTTAAGAGTCTAAGACGTGTGGTTTATAATGAAAAATGAGTTAAATACAAGCTGCTAGGTTGACGGAGGAAATTCCCGAAAGGAAATCCAATATTAATTTGGGCACTCTCTATCACTGGGATATGTAATGTATAAAGTGGGTTCCGGACCTTTTTTCACTCAGAGGGAAAAACTCTCGATCAGCCGATCTAACATTTCCAGCTAAAATATAAAGATTGGACGATAATAGTATTCGTCATTTTCTACCAATTGTATAGTTGCTAAAAAGCTAACAATTACATCCAAGTAAGATTAACTCACTACTAAGCATGAACAATAATATTTATAGAATAGATGATTTCACCATATGAGGCTACAGGCCAGGGACCCTTAATTTGAAAGCATATTTATATGTATCCTCATAACATGCCCTTCAAGTGATACAGTGTTACAACGCCAGTCGATAAAGTCAGCTAAATATGGTCTCTTCCGATGCTACGCCCTTCTCATCCTATTACATTCGAGTATTCGGTGACGTTGGGACCCCAAAGCCGAGTCTATTATGCTCGAACATATGGCTACGAATGATTAAATGACTAAGCTAGGAATTTTACATCCACATTCTATAAACAAATATAATTTCAATTTCATCATTATGGAAATTTTGGAGCGAAGAGGTTTCGATGTTGATGACTCGCTGCCAGCTCTATGTCTTCCTAAGGCTTTTTCCATCTTCATTTCTTTGCCTTGGAACTTCAATGGTCTTCACCAACCGCTGCGTTGATTTTGGATAGCCCTGATATGGGTAATTTTGTCTTTTTTCTCCTCTTTACATAACGATCGTCTTCTTTCTCCTCTTTACATAAGGAAGATGTTCCTACTTGGTGATTATCTTTCTTCTCTTGAGTCTTCAAAGGTCGTTCTTAGTTTTCTTTTACCCGATCAGTTTCTTCATTCCAACCTCGATCGTGGTTGTGGTTTAACTTCGTTGGATATTGTAAGTATTTATTATATTTGTTTTTTGCCATAAATCTTTGGATTTTTCTCGTTGCTTTTGGTTATCCCCTATTCTTTTCACTTCTTTTCTTTTTGAGAAAAATCGTAATTTTTCTAAATAGATTTTTATCTTGCACATGGTGGACATGATTGTAGCTGGTACTAATAGTAAGAAGTGATCCTCTCCTCATAACTCTTCATTTCTTCGTGTGACCTCTCGGTGTCGAAGGTACGTTCACTTTCCCATTCGCAGAGATAGTTATTTATATGTGGACTTGGTTGAGTTTTTGAGGCTTTCGATGTGCCGCACCTGTCAGACAAAATTCTTCATAATTTCGGTCACAGTTGGATATGACTGTATAGTTACTTTAGGGCAAATTATGCGTTGGTTTTTCTATTCTCGTGTATCATTTGGAAGACATGTTTGTCTTTTCACACTCGTTTTTCGCCAAGTCATGCAGGATTTCCCGCAGTATCAATCTCGGTTTTGGCGGTTATTCGGCTTTTGTACGAAGCAGAGAAAACTATATGCGGATAAGTTACTAAATGCTTAGTATTTTAACGTTTATTTTGCATATTAAGCTCTAAAAAATCAACGTGATACTCTTTGAGTTACATAAACACCAGCCATATTATTTGGGCTAAATGAAAACCATATCCATCAAAAATGAAATAAAAATCCCATTTCAATTTAAAATTGTTAAGTTTAGTGTTCATTACTTTTTGCATTTCCAATCATGCCCTTCACTATACATATATGCATATAAAATTTTCTTCTTCTCTTGTAATTCATTTCTTTTTCCTCCTTCCCTAACACCACCACCACCTCCAACCGCCGCACCCCAAAAAATCACCACCAGTTTCAGATCTAATACCAACACCTCATCCTCTCCGTCCTCTTCCATATCCACCAACACCTCCTTCATTTTTCTGCTACTACCATTTCACATGGCCACCAACAGTACCTCCGCAACCACCAACCGATTACGATGTTCAGATCTGACATCAACACCATATCCTCCATATCCCCCCCCCCCCGCTTCACCACTAGCACCAGCACCTTCTCTTCCTTCTTCTATACCTCTATCAAACCCACAACCATCTCCACCAACACCGCCTTCTTTTCTTCTTCCCCCAACCCCACCAGCAACACCTCCTCATCTTCCTCCTTTTCCTCCACCACCACAAGCAATAAGTTGAATTGATTGATAGTAATACAATTGAATCTGAGAGACGAAATGATTTAAGTATTTGATTATTATTACAAACTCAATTAGCAAAACCAAGGTGGTGACGGTGGAGAATTGATATCATGGTAGAAATGGACCACTGACGGGGATTCAACTTCATCTGTTTATTGTGTTGGGAGAAACGATGAATTTTAATGGTAATTTGAAGTTGGTAAGTAATTAAAATCTTATTATTTCACTGATTTTTTTTAATTAAATTAGATACTGGATCTTGTTTTGTTGTGGATTTTGTTGATACTGGGAATTGAAAAGTACCATAGAAAGAATAGAGCTAGATTGAACAAGTGTAAAAGAAGTAATCATGTAAAATATTTTGTGTACGTTGTTGTAGCTTTTAGTTTGTATAATCTGTTGTTAAGTGAAGGTTTGTTATGAGGTTTTGTATGACTTCATCCATGTAACATTTTGTGTGTGCTTATACCCGTCATTTGTCGCTCACCAAGCAAATCTTCTTCAGTGTGTTTAAGTTGGTATTTTTTTTTTGCACTCGAAGGAATCAAGGGGAATCAATGAGTGCATTTGTGGGTAAGAGAATCGGTGGATACAGTTCTTGGTTTCATACAAGCTGATGACTATTTGAAAGGTCTAAGACAGATCGAATCTCCAGTGAGTTAAGGTGAAGAAATAGGTACTGGCATACAACCCATTTACCCCTTCTTCCTTCTTAATAATTGGTTGACATCTAATTATCTGGCGTATCTGTTTGGCCAGATATTCTCTCTTGGAATGCCATAAGCATCACCTATTGAGAGAGTTGGGAAGTACGTGGTCCCAAAGCAATGGAATGAAATTATAAGTGACCCAGGAACTGTGAGTGATTGCTTTTAAATCTAGTCATGCAATTTGTTTGTAGCTGATCTAGTCCAAGTGGAAATTATGTCTAATTCAATTTTTTTTATGTAACATGTCTATGAAAGATTGTTTACTCGCTCCATGTCGTTTCCTGTTACTTTTAGTTTACAGAACTTTCATTTTTCTTACTTGTACCTTGCTGGAATTCTCTTTGCTTACGTAAAGATAGTTCCAAGTGTGCAGGACCTGCTAAGGATTGGAGAGTACCGCCCTAGTTCGACCAGCTCTCATCGATAAAACCAACCATTAATTCTCCACCATATTTCAGGTTTTTAAAGAAATTGACTGCGTAACCAAAAAAATGGAACTGCATAAAGCTTAAGAAGTATTAAATAATTCACAAGTTTATGAAACACTCAAGAGTACATTTATGATGAAACCAATTTCGGTTTCATCTAATTTTGGTGGAACCGATTTTGGTTTCATCTAATTTTGTTTTATATTTTTTAACACTTCACCCATATGTTGATATTTTGGTTTCATCTAATTTTTTTTTAATTTTTTCATCTAAGTACTGATACCACATTATGGTGGTGAATGATTGAGTGACCGGTATAGGTGGTCAGTATTGAATGAGTATTACAGTTGGTGATTGAGTCAGTAAGTGGTGATGGTAGTGAGTGGGTTGTTTCATTCCTTCTTATCTTAGCTTATTTAAGTGCATTTTCAGCATTATACTGTAATTGATAATTTGGCCAATTTTATGTCTCAGTAGTTTTGAGTTTTCATTGTTGGCAGGTCAGAATTGCGGCTAGAGTTCGACGTACACAACAAGTACACATCTGTTCAGTGGAGATGTTGAAGAGGTATTTGCATGAAACCAATGTTGTATAGAAACTAATCAAGTTCCCACAGTTGAAAGACCAGCTATAGTGTTTCCAAAAATCCCTTGTTATTAATCCCGATACTCCGCCACAACCAGGTCTTCCAAGTAAGAAGAAGAGAATTTTTAATACATGTTCACTTCCCAAGAAGAAGATGAGAACTTGTGGTAGCTTCCATGTTTTGACTACCCATAACCGAAGGACATGCCATGCTCGACAGATGTGAAGCCATTTCGATTATAATTCTTCGAATTTCAGTTTCAATTTTGTTTAGACTACATACAATATGTATTTAATCTACTTTTCAGATTTCATTTTGATGTTTGTTTTAGAGTTATTTTTCATTTATTCTTTTTTTTTTTTTTTTTTGTAAGTTGAAATGTAATAAAACAGACTAACTTAGGGAGTTAGTAACCCTTACATCATTAATAGTAGAGCCATCTAATGTTGGGATAATTACTCCTAAGCAAGCATTAGATTTATCTACTTCTAAAGCTTGTAAATACAAGGAGGAGGTTCATTTCTCCAATTAACAGTAGTTGGAAAAGATTTTTCCTATTTG
The DNA here is from genome assembly GCA_023531105.1 of Papaver atlanticum. Classification (NCBI taxonomy): domain Eukaryota; kingdom Viridiplantae; phylum Streptophyta; class Magnoliopsida; order Ranunculales; family Papaveraceae; genus Papaver; species Papaver atlanticum. Next base: position 775,230 of record JAJJMB010005585.1, on the reverse strand, counting down.
GCTAGGATATCAGCTACATTGTTTGTTGATCTAGGAATATAAAAAAAACCCAAAAAGTTTTGACAAAGATTAAATTCTCTCTTAACTGCATCCATAATAGACTGGTTCTGCCAAGAAATTTGGGATGGTTCCCCATTCAGGTAATCAAAAAGGTTCTTGCAATCTCCCTCCACACTGAAGTTAGCCAGTCTTTCTTTTGTCGCCCAATTTGTTGCCTGTAGCATCCCTAGTGCTTCTGCTTCTTCTGGTGTTGAGGCTGTGAAAGATCCTGCTCTGCCCTATTCGAATTTCCCTGCATCATTTCTGAAGATTAAAGAAAAACCTGCCGGTTCATGAATAGAAACCCATGTTGCATCCAGGTTAAGAGTCTTTTGTGATTATCTAGGAGCTTTCCATTTAGGTTTTTCAACTGTTTCAGGTGAGGCTTGCTTGGTCAACAATTGATCTTTGTACCAAAAGTCTAAATATCTTTGTATTTATAAGGCCAGTTGAGAATGTGTTTGATTTTGGTTTTCAAAGGATCTATTGCATCTTTCCTTCCAAATATATCAAATCTTTGTCATAATTATTTCTATAGGGATGATTGGATCTGCTTTTCCTATCCATTTTACAAATATCCACAAAGGTGGTAGATCTTTCAAAATTCAAATTAATTACATATGGCTCAGATGCCCAAACTAACTTTGCATAAGGACAGTGAATAAAAAGATGTTCTATGGATTCATATTCCATAGAACCAAAGGTACAGTAGGGAGTTATATCTTCCATAAATCTTGAAAGCTTCAGATTAGTAGAAACCGCATTTTGTAAACACTTCCAAATGAAAATCTTAATTCTTTGGGATATATTTATATTCCATAGACTTTTCCAGAAAGAATCCGGTAGTCCTAGGTTATAGTTGTTCATTGTTCTTTCATTTAACTTGTTGTACATAGATTTGACTGTAAAATTTCCGGATTTTGTGAGTAACCATCTCAGTTTATCTAGTTTGGCTAAAGCAGTTCTAATGTGACAGATTTGTCTAGCAATACGACTAGGGAACAATTCACAGATTAGGGTAGAATTCCACTTCTTTGTGCTAGCATCTATAAGGTCCTTCACAAGTGTTGAATGTGAGTTATTTTCAGTTTTGTAGTTACTAAGGTTTTCCTCTAGTTTAGGGATCCAGTTATCTTCCCAAATATTAATACTGTTGCCATCTCCTACTTCCCAAATGCTATTTTGTTCTGCTAGTTTAATTCCCTTGCTTATACATTTCTAAATCCAAGAGCTAGAGGTAGGGGTTTTAGCTCTAAAAACAGAAGACTTTCGAAAGTATCTAGGTTTCAGTTGTGTTGCCCAAAGGGATTTGGGGTTCTGTCAACAATTTAGCTATTAATGCTAAGTTGAATTTATGAGCATTTCTGAATCCTAGACCACCTTTGTTGATTGGTTTACATAAACAAGAATAAGATTTAGGGTAGTAGCCTTTGTAATTGGTTTCTTTACCCCACCAGAAGTCTCTTTGTAGGGCATCAATTTTGTTAGTGATTTTCTTGGGAAGGATAAAACAACACATTTGATAACTAGCCATACTTTCCAGAGTTGCTTTATTTAAAACCATTTTGTTGGCTTGAGCTAAGACATTACCTATCCAGCCTTGCACCTTGTGTTCCATTTTTTCTATGATTCCTTCGAAGAGTTTTATTTTTTCCTTATGTATGAAAAGGGGGGGTTCCTAAATAAGAATCCTTAAGGTCAATTTTCTTTATTTTTAGAAGTTTGCTAATCATTTTTTGATGCTTAGGTTGAACCTTTTTACTGAAAAAAAACTCCTGATTTTTCAAAGTTAATCAACTATCCTGAAGCCTTACTAAAAATGTCAATTAAATGCAAAATGTTATGACATTCTTTAAGATCAGCCCTAATGAAAAGCAAGCAATCATCAGCAAAGAAGATATGGGATATTGGATGTTCTTAGGAGTTAACTTAATACCATGAATTATCTGCTCTTCTTCACTAGTTAGAAGTAATCTAGAGAAGATTTCCATGCAAATAATGAAGAGATAAGGGGACAGAGGGTCCCCTTGTCTGAGACCCCTAGTTGGTTTAAAGTAACTCCCTGGACTGCCATTAAGTAAGACATCTATGGAAGTAGTTGAAATACATTAATATATTAGGTTGCAAAAGTCCTTATCAAACCCAAAGGCCTTCATTGCAGAGATTAAGAAATCCCAGTTGACTCTATCAAAGGCTTTAGACATGTCTATTTTGATTCACATTCCAGCGTGTTTCACTTATTTTTCTTCTTAACAGAGTAAATAAGCTCTTGCGTAATGATTATATTGTCAGAAATCTGTCTTTTGGATAGGAATGCTGCCTGGAATGGGGAGATTATGTTGTCTAAGATTGGTTTAATTCTATTATTTTATAAGTGGTGTTGCGAGTCCAATTGGCCTAAAGTTTCTTGGGTCTTTAGGCTGTCTACCTTTGGGAATGAGGAATAAAAAAGTTTTATTGAATTCCGGTGTAATTCACCTGTTTTAAAGAAGTGTGAATGGCAGCAACAACTTGAGCACCTACAGTTTCCCAATTGAGTTTGAAAAAAATAGCTGGAATCCGCCAGGTCCTGGAGACTTATTTGGTTTTAGTTGTTTAACTACTAACAAAATCTCATCAGCAGAAGGGATGGAGTTCAGAGTTACATTTTCTTCTAAGGAAACACTAGGTTGTATAGAGTGAAAAAGGTCTAAATTAGGAGGAGGGGTGACAGGTGGAGCAGAAAAAAGGTTTAAGAAGAAATTTGAGAGTGTTTCTTGAATTTTTGATCTTTTAAAAGTAATTTCATTATTGTCCATTCTTAGGAATTCTATATTGTTCCATTTCCTTCTCTTTAAGGTTTTCGTGTGGAATTTTTGTTGTTGTGTTTTTCTCCCCTAGATTAACTAAATTTTCTATAGATTGTTGTTTTGCTATTGCTTCCTGTGTATCATAAAGTTTTTCTAAATGGGATAATTTTTTTTTTTTTTTTTTATGAACATAGCTAGAGTTATTTAGATTTTGTATTTGGTTTAGGGTTTTCTTTATTTGTTTAGAAGGTAAGCCAAATATATTCTTTTTCCAGAAATCTAGATTGGTTTGAAGGGTTTGGATATTGAGAATCAGTGACAATGTTGGGTTATCTCTAATGTCATGAGTCCAAGTTTCTCTAATTGTTTGCATACAAGAGTTTTATTTTTGCCAAGTATCATAAAATTTGAAAGTATATTCAAGTTTGGTAAAGCTAGTGTCTAAATTTAGTGCTAGAGGACTATGATCAGAGCCTACAGCCACTAGGTGTGAAAGTTCAGCTTTTGGAAATTGCATATTCCATTCATCATTTGCAACTGCTCTATCTAATCTTTCTTGAATATTGGCTAATCCATCCCTATGATTATTCCATGTAAAATCATATCCTGAAAATTCTAAATCTAGTAGTCCTGCATTACTTAAAATGTTATGGTAATATTCACAATCAAATTTCTTAAATGGAAAACCTCCTATCTTGTCTTCCTGACTGAAGATCATGTTCATGTCCCCTATAAGAACCCAGGGCATTGATTGTTTGTCTACTTGTTCAGAGATTTCAATAAGGAAGTCCCAAGCTATATTTATATTAGATGGGTATGGACTACCATAGAAGCAAGTTAGTAGCCATTTTTTTGATTCAGAATTTGTTTGAACTAGTATGTTAATCATGTTAATGTTCCAGTATACTATTTCAAAGGAAAACCCATCAACCCATGCTAAAGCTAAACCTCCTTCTAATCCTATTGGGTTTACTATATGAGTGTTGGGATAATCCTTAAGAAGATATTTTACCAGGTGTTTTTGTGATTTTGTTTCTGCTAGAAATAAAATCTCAGGTTTATCTGCCGAAATTATTTGTTGTAGGTGATTTTGTGTGAAGGGGTTGCCACACCCCTGCACATTCCAAGCTATAATTTTCATTTTTAGAGCAAGTTATCTCAGCTAAACAAGGTAATAAGCAATTATCAAACAAAACAACAAACAATGCACAAGCAATTATTCAATTCACAAACAATAATTCTAGTAATGTTACCATGTGTTCCTAATCAAGCAAGTTTGTGTGAGTCTAACAGTTCTACTAATAGGGGTTTAAGAAAGGTAAAAAGATTCAGAGATTGGGGGTACCTGAATTTCGTCCTGTTGCGCAGATGGAGAATCCAATAAGAAGGGTATTGGTTTAAAATCATCATTCTCCTGCGTTTGTTCCTTAAGATTTGATCCATATTGGTCAATTTGGATAAAACTGCCCTTATCAGAATTTACGGTAAAAAGCCTTTCTGATGAAGAGGAAGCTGAGAAATCGGGAATTGAAATTTTGAAAGATGCATTTGGTTGAGTTCTAGGTGATGCTAATTATGCAAGGGTGCAATGCAAATCGGAGAGAATGGGATTAGCAAAAATCGAAGAAAATGCAGATGAAATTGAATCAGAGGATAAAGGAAACCCTAGACTATCTCTTGCATCTTCAAAAGAAGGAGAAAACTCGAATGATAGTCTTTTATTGACAGAAGGAACCACTGGATTGGTTCTTTGATGGAACGGGGTAACTGTATCCCTGGTAGGTTTGATCAATGGATTGGGTCTAGCTTCAATCGGTGTCATGGAGTATATCACTCGGTGAGCTTCCGAGTTAACAAAACGAAAAGAATCGGAGCTTGGGAGAATTCCTATATTTGTGTAGTTTTCAAATCTGTGAGCTACCGATAGACCGATCAGATACTTATAAAGATTATAACTATCCCCCATTGAAGGAGAAGAGGGTTTAAAATTGAAAGCAGAGAAGAAGATAACACATCAAGATATTAGAGAGCAAGAATAAAATCAATAAAGTTGAACTCAAAATAGAGAAAGAATTAAAAGATAAAGAAGAATACTGCATGAGTCCGTGATCAAAAATCTCGAAAGACTGACCTTAAACCAACCTTAAACTTTTAAAGATAAAATAAATCCTACTAATCCCCATTCGACAACCATTTTATTGGGATAATCTAAGAAGACTAATTATTTATTTTTGGTTTTATCTTGGTACAACTAAGATAAGATTTTACTAATGCCTGACGTGATTTAACACCAGACCACCCTAGACTTCAGACAAAGGATAGACCCAAGAGAGAAAGGGTACAAGCAGAGATAAGGCATTAAAGTTCGTTTTTTACTATTTCATTATGCCAATACTCAAAAGATTTCTGCAAGAAACGGAGAGAACGAGGCGACGAGACGTCTGGGTACACTTAATTCAGTCGTATAGGATTCTATGAAATTAAATGTTGAGGCAGATGAATAACTAGGGGTCTCTATAGAATCCGGTCAAGACAACAATTCAGAAAAAAATTAGAAAAATCAAATTAGAGATAAGAAAAAATGGCTTGTGATCATTCTAGGATTCCACTTGGTGTTCCGATATCATCAACTAGGGCTATACGCTGCCGTGAAGGTCAGTTACATCAAGTTCAATATTATGAATGCATTTTCGGTCAAAGAGAAACCTTTTTATATCCTGCGCAGGCACAGAGGCTGGTTTGGTGTAATCTGAGCGATGCAGAGAAAACAAGAATAGGAAAAGAACGAATTGCAGAAATTCATGCACTATTGATCACTGGGGTACCGGTGACCGTCGCCTACTTTCAGTCAGAGAATCCCCCCGGATTTGATTAAGCATATGTTCATGAGAAATCAGCTATTTATCAGCAGGAGAGAAACAGAGGGATAATGGCAGTAATAGATTTGGATGAAAAAGAATGAAATAGAAGGAAGAAATAGAATGAGAGTGCTACGTACTGAACATCATCAAAGAGAGAAGTGAGATTGTTTACAATAAAGGTTTCAAGAAATTTGCATTCATAAAAAAACAAACAAAAAAATAATTGATAAAAGATGCAAAAAAAGAAATGACTAAGGACAAACATTCACGAAATGGAAATTGAAGGATAGAAGAAGGCCAAGCATAACAACATTATGATTGTGTTTAAAATGTAATCAGTAATGAAGAAAAAGAACCTCTTTGGGTGTAAGATACAGTGATACATGACTAATGACTAATAACATGAATATGACAGTAAGATGAATGATTTGGATGCAGAATTATGCCTAATATGATCGAGATGTTTAAGATGCAGTTTTTCCATTCACCGATTTTCATCTAAACATGGATTAATGGAACATAGCAGGGTAGATAATGGTTTCCCCTTCCTCATGGATCCCCATCTGGCCTAGGGACGAAATCCAGATGGGGGATTTACTATACAAACATCTAGAAAGAGAGATTGGAGGAGGAAGATGAAGAAAAGTTTGAAGGAAAAGAGCCGTTGGGAAAGAAAGGTTGCAGAGCGAAAAGATGAGGAGAAAGGTGATAAGTCGATGACTATTCGAAATTTTATTTTTTCTATAGTTAAACATGTTAATTTGTTGCAGGTGTGTCATGTTTGTTTCATTTTTAGATTAACTTTGGCAGAGCTTGCGGTCTTTTAGAATCTGTTGGAAGCGAAATAGGCTTCATCATATTTTTGCTGGAACCCTTTTTGGTTTCATCATATTTTTGCTGAAACCCTTTTTGGTTTCATCATTTTTTAGTGCTATTTTTCTTTCGCATCTTAACAACATAAAAGATAATGTTGTCTACTGATTTCTAAAGTAAAATTACTAAGCAGTGTTTTTTTGGTGTCGCAGATATATTATACACCATTTATGAATTTTAAAGATATGCTTACATGCTTATCAAGTGTTACAACGTAGTGAATTAGTGAAAATTTGTCCCAGTTTTTTTAAGTGGCAGCCAATGTTCCCAAACAAAATAGACATCATATTCTTTAGACATAAGTTGTAAGGGACTACAAACTGAAATCAATTAAATTTTTTTTTACAGAAACTGTAATTTGCCACCATTACAATTAGTCGATAACCATTTTACAAGTAGTTTAAACTTCAACAAAAACTGAATTTGCCAAAAGAACGATACTTTTTTTAGGCACGACATGCCAGTGTTTTTCTCTTTTTTCAAGGAGAATCTTACAGGCCAGCTTTGATCTCACATTCTGCACCTTTTCTTGTTGATCATCTTGACGGCTTTCATCTTTTTATTTAACTCGTCTCCGTTCAATAGATTTTCATAGAAAGGTTTGAAAAAGCGCCAAAATGGAGATGAAAAAATAGCCGGCATATGTTTTCCCTCCTTTTTGTATCAAAGCCTTTATTCCAGATGCTTCCGCGCACAAATGATGCAACGAGCACCTATATGGCTACGTTTCTCTTTTTTTCCCTGTTGTGAAACCAAAAATAAACAATAAGCACCAACAAAATGATGAAACCATAACTGAAAAATGATGAAACCATAACTTAAAATGGTGAAACCAAATCTGGTTACATCAAGCAAACATCAAGTAAACACACCCACAGAAAACACACCCAACAGATATATGTAACCATAAGTGGAGATGGTGAAACCAAATATGGTTTCATCGAAAAAATGAAGAAAATATAACTCGCCAACATAAAATTGTCTTTGAAAAAGTGGGGGTACAACAACCTCACCCAATAATTCGCTTAGCAATCTGTATGGACTAACTCCAATATACTTCTAAGAGAATCAACTAGACAGTCAGACTCAATGTTAATAAAAAGTATATTAAAGAGTTATATCTCATTTTCTCGATTCAATCCTTACTCAAGCAAATAGAAATCTGCGAGTCTAATTGAATACAAGAGAAATTAACTTGAACGGTACCAAAGATCAATGTTCAAGTATCAATCAACAACCAAAGATCGGATTTCCCAATTGATTGATTCAACCCACAACCTGTGATATTTCAATTATATAACTAAATATAATACGGAAAAGAAATAACACGGACACCATAAGTTTTGTTAACGAGGAAACCGCAAATGCAGAAAACCCCGGGACCTAGTCCAGATTGAACACACAATGTATTAAGCCGCTACAGACACTAGCCTACTACAAACTAATTTCGGTCTGGACTGTAGGTTAACCCCAATCAATCTCATACTGATCCAAGGTGCAATTGCGCTCCTTACATCTCTGATCCTAGCAGGATACTACGCACTTGATTCCCTTAGCTGATCTCACCCACAACTAAGAGTTGCTACGAACCAAATTCGAAGACTTTAATAAACAAATCTGTATCACACAGAAAAGTCTACAAGAATAGATAAATCTGTCTCCCACAGAAATTCCTACAAGTTTTGTTCCTTCTTTTGACAAATCAAGGTAAACAGGAACCAATCGATAACCCGGACTTATATTCCCGAAGAACAACCTAGAATTATCAATCACCTCACAATAATCTTAATCGACTAGCGAAACAAGATATTGTGGAATCACAAACGATGAGACGAAGATGTTTTTGATTACTTTTCTATCTTGCCTATCATAGAAATTAATCTCAAGCCAATTTTATAATTGTACTAAATACGATAGAAACAAAAAGATCAGATCACACAACTACAGAGAAAATAGTTGGGTCTGTGATAGACGCATTTATGTGTCTATTTTCATCTCTATTGTATATATTT
>JAJJMB010005585.1:703775-766646 GCA_023531105.1 Papaver atlanticum | reverse complement strand
CACAAATCTGAACGAACCCATTCTTACCATTATCTAAAATTATATCAGTCTGGCTTCACAATCCCAATGAAGTCTTCAAGTCGTTAACCTACAGGGTCTCGGTAGAAACCTAAGGTTAAAGGAGAATCGACTCTAACTAATACAACTAGTATCACACAGGAGGTGTGGGGATTACCTTTCCCAGTTGCTAGAGTTCTCCTTTATATAGTCTCCAAATCAGGGTTTGCAATCTATGTTACCTTGGTAAAAAAGCATTCAATATTCACCGTTAGATGAAAACCTTATTAGAATCAAGTTAATATCTTTCAACCGTTAGATCGAACTTAGCTTGTTATACACAAATGAAATATATTTCATTTAGGTTTGAGTAACCATACCTAAACGTATACAAGTCGTTGGTTCAATAGTAGTTAACCAAATGGTTAGCCATATGAGCACTTTCATATCAACCTTATTCATCTTCACCATAACTAGTCCAAATGGCTCAAATGAGCTAGTTCAAGAGTTGTTCAATTGCTTAGATCTTATAGAAGTATACAAGACACAATCGAAGCAAAATCGGTTTTGATTCACTTGAATCGATTCATGAACTTTATAGCCACAGTTTGCAAATATGCATTCCTTAGTTTATATAAATTTAAGTTCACGAATAAACCAATTTTCGAAAGTAACACACTTAAGTATGCGTACGGGTATGCGTACTTAAGTAACCGGATTTGAGTTTGTTTTGGTTTCCAAACTCAGCAGAAATTCACGGACGTGAACTTTCTGCTAGTATGCGTACAGATACGCATACTTAGGTAACCGGATTGAGTTGGTTTTGATTTCCAAACTCAGCAGAAATTCACGGACGTGAACTTCCGCCAGTATGCGTACGGGTACGCATACTTACCCAGTCTCCATCAACCATTTAGTACACACACAAGTATGCATACATTTGGTTCCCGGTTTTGGACTTATACACTAATGCGTGAACACATTATATGCTTATATCCAAAGATGGTTACATGTTCTAAACTCTTTATTTCAATCATTGAAACATTCTTAGAGGATGTTAAATAGAGGTTATTCTTACACTATTTTTCATCAAAGCAATTTTCAAGATATTGAAATAATCACCATGACTTTCGTCACTTGTAAAGACGAACTTGGCCAAAGCGAAAGCTTACCAACACATATTTCAAGAACAAGATAAGCGAGATAAACTTGGCTCGAAATAGCAAATGTGTATAATCGAAGTCTATATAGTAATACGACTTTTGTATCAAGATAGGAGATAGAGTAGATAGACTTTTTGAGTGATAGATAAGTTCAAGTCTCCACATACCTTTTAGTCGATGAAGTTTCACCAGTTCCTTGAGTAGTTCTTCTTCTTTGTATGATGAACGCCGTTGAGTCTAGAGCTCAACTACACTTTCTATCCTAGTTAGAGACTTAGCTATAAGTAGACTAGAAATCAAGACTTATAGTTTTGGCAAATAAACTTGACAACAAGCTTGAGATAGCAACGCTTGCGAGTTCGACCGAGCAGTGCTCTAACAGTCTTCAATTGTTTACTCAAATTCGACAAGGGAAAAATGATGAAACCAAAAATGGTTTCATTAAAACTACCAGAATTAATCAACACACCAACAGTTCTGGTGGAACCAAATTCGACAAGGGAAAAATGATGAAACAAAAAATGGTTTCATCAAAACTACCATAATTAATCAACATACTAATAGTTCAGGTAGAACCAAATTCGACAAGGGAAAAATGTCGAATCCAAAAATTGTTTCATCAAAATGACCAGAATCAACCAACAACACCGAACTAGTTCTAGTGGAATTAAATCTAACAGTCGGGAAATGTAAGATTTGTTCATACCGACCATTAATGAACAGTAATCAACCAAAAATATGAACAATAATAAATAATGATCTTATTATTGATCAAACAACATGAGACAAAGGATTCGATTTACCTTTTGGAGGATTTTTAATCTTCTTCCTGAGTTGTTCATCTTTCTTTCTCTCCTGTTGAGCATTCTTCTTCACCATCTTAACCAGTTTTCGTGATTTTTGTTTTACTTTTTTGAATTTAGGTCATAACTTGTCTCGATCTATAATTTCTAGTTTCTAACAATCAATATCTGGAAAAAAAGAGAGGTTCCAGTAGAAGAAAATAGAATCGGAAGGGAAATGAATTTCGAAGATCTAATTTCCTCCCCTGAGAGATTAAGAAAGAGAATTAGACGAAGATACGGTGGGGGTGATTTGCTGTTTGTTTCTGGGCTGAATAGATGGAGGGGCATTGTAGACAGTTCTGGAATTCGGGGTTTTTATTCCTCTTTTGTTTTGTTGGAGTTATCTGATGCGTGTCGTTAATGCAACAAATTAATAAAGATATTTCCCACTAATTAACTAGTAATATAGCGGTAGTAAGAGATCGTCCCCATAGAGAGTTGTGTAATTGATAGGTTATTAGTATCAGCAAGACAAATTAAATAACAAGGGGGTTTGGTTGTGAGATAAATAGAAATACAATAAAGAAGAAAAGGATGATTAAGGAATCCTTCGCCATTACCAAGCGTTAACAGGATTATAATACTTATCTATTGTTCGTAAGAACCATTCATCACCAACCGTAGAATAGCAGCTAGCTCAGTGCTATCCCCAAAACTTTTTTTACCATGGATACGGAAGCTCTCCAATATCAGATTCTATTCAACCGAACCACCAAGTAGTAGCTCACTCAAGGTGTAATCTAATTGAACGCTTTAAGCTTTGTGAATTAGGTTAATCCCAGTAGTTAAACTCTTAGATCAAGGTTTACTTGCTGGTGTTGTTTCCACACACGATTCCTCCACAAAATCCCTTTGTAAGGTCTTGTGATTTCTACTTGTGTAGAGAGTTATTCCTCCTAACTTCGACTAGCAATAGAATAATCAATAGATCAATCTAGCGTGCACTCCAAATCAATCTAAGAATCAATCATAAACCCTAGATATGGTAAAAATAAACGATGATTTTAAAAACTCTCAATAGATTTGTATTATTAATAAATCTTCACGCTTAGAACATTGAATTCATCCTTAATCAACAAAGGATTTAGCTACTCATATTACAAGGAAGATGAATAATGGTGGTTTCCCCCTAAAGGGGTAAACCCTAGGTTTTGATTTAGAACTTGTGATATGAGATGATCGATAATGTTCTTTGGAAGGCCTAGTACCTATTTATATAGGTTTACAATGCTTGGCCTTCAAGTATTTAGTTCGGTTCAAGAACCCGACCCGAAAATACGAAATAAGGACCCAACCGTGAGTTTTTTCCTTCCAAGGTATGCATACCCGTATGCATACTTAAAGTTAAGGGAACTAAGTATGCGTACCCGTACGCATACTACAAAGTCCAGAAGATATTCACGGAACTAAGTATGCGTACCCGTACGCATACCCGTAAAGTCTTCGGTATTCGATCAAAAGCTTGTTTTGGCTGTAACTTCTTCGTACGAACTCGGAATGACCTCATTCTTTTTGCATTCTTTTCCTATTTCAATTATATTAAAGATGGTGATGAGAAATCCTTAATTTGAATGAGTTAATCGCGGTCTTTGGCCCGTCTCTTGATTTTGAGGGTTTTGCTCCTTTTCGTCGCACTTCTTCCACTTCTCTTGGACTTGGGCACTTGGATACTTGGAATACTTCTCTTCCTAGATATTTTCAGCACTTTGTAGCTCCTTTTTGGATGATTCACATAATTGAGATAAATAAGAGAAAACAAGAGTAATAATACGAACACATGCAAGAATAATAGCTAAAACAAGTATGGAATGAACACTAAAATCATATGAATTATGCACTTATCATTATCTTATATGGATGTTGACATCCTTGGGGATGTAACACGCGCGTTATTTATTTTAACCGGATGGGACTCTCCCTTGAGTTCAGTGTCGACCCTGAACTACGCCTCTCTTGTACAATTGTGAACCTATTTTCGATTGAAATATTGTTCTTAGAAGGTTGTTCTGGTGATAGTTGGTTGGATAATCCGGTCATGGTCTGTGGATATACATATATGACAATTATTTAGTGCGTAACTCCTTAGCACCGGATCATCTGAGTTTTCTTCGATGAGGAAAATCAAATATCTCAGTGTATCCTGTAATCTCCGCCTTCCGTGTCTTGATCAAGAAAATATTGATAAAGACGGGCACAATATAGACCAATAACCATGACAAGGGGTCTTTGACCGCCTTGGTCTTCTAAATTTATCCATATTCCATTGTCTAGAGCTTCTAAGTCCCGTGTTTCCATTTTAGGAAAGTTCTGTTTTGCTAACTTCTTCTTTAGGAGTCTGTTTGAATCGTTGTTTGTGGTCCATGGTTTCTTTTCATAAATACTTTCATTATTTAGGAAAATCTCAAATTTGACAAAAATAGCAAATTTTTAATTTGAGTCGGTTTTGGGTACTTTCATCCTCTCGTGTCACACAAATTAGGGTTTTTTCCTAAATCTATTCAAGCGTCTTGTAGTATTGTTTTAGACAGTTGATTGATTAGTAAAATTTATTTTATTGAACTTGTTCAAGTTCAAGTTTAATTATGATTTTTATTTATAGACGGAAAACCGATGTATAAATAATTATCTCTTTTCATAGTCGTTATTCATAGGAATAATTCGAGGTCCAAACAAACTATCCCCTTTTCTTTCTTTTTTCAATAATATTTGCTGCACTAGTCTTTACATAGCCTCATGAGTATCTGTGTTCCTTGTTCAACTTTAATACCTATCATTAGTGAGGAAGATAACTAAATAATAGAGTTCTTTATCCAAGAATCATTAATGCCGGGTCCTTAATCCGCTCCTTGTGATGCATTAGAGGTTGTTACTGTCGTAGCTAACATTCCATCCTCATCTTTTGATTGGGCAGTGTGTTTTCTTTCGTCGTTCTTTTAATATCCGTTGTCCTTTTCTTGTGCTAATTTCTAATTTTATTGGTGTAGGTTGCTACTCGTGTCGCTCGATCTGCGATGCACAAATGTGCTCTGTTGTCTCCAATTTGCCATTATCGGGGTGAGAATTTTGTGGTGGAGTCTGGTGACTGTGCTTAAAATTTTATGCTAAAAAATTGGCTTGTGAAACCTTTTGTATTACATTCTGATATTTTTGGTTCTCTTGTATTTTCATTCCTTTTGCTGAGCTTCTTTTTCTTTTTTGTCGCAGGCGTTGAGGCGCCAAAGAGGTTAGGTTTCTTGTGTCTTCATTCTTTTTCCGACACCCTTCCTAAGACACGTACTTTTAACCCCCATCGCCAGGTAATTTTATCTCGAGGAATTTCCTGCAACAAACACTCCTAAAGCGGACAAGGTAAGTGTAGTGCTTTTAATCCAAATCCAAATTCAAAGTCTTTTCCAGTAGCAAGTACCGGGTCGACTAGAGAATATCTCCTAAAAAATATAACATAGTTTTTACGCCGGCCTGTCAAGCCTTGCACAACTTTCCCTACGGCAAGCAAAATACTTGACGCTACTCGTGCCGTGATTGTTTATGGACCATGATGTAAGTAGTCACCGTTTTTTATGGGATTACGAATTCTCGACAATTAATGCGGATATGCTTACACCATGTCCCTGTTGCAGAAGCTACGGGGTTTTTTTTCCCCTTCACAATCCTGCCAACTGTAGCGCTACAGGGGATTCCCCCTTTCACAATCTACAGGGTTGCCTTTACGTGTTCGCTGATTGAGTGGCAAAGAACTTGACTAAAAATACAGAAAAAAGGGGGGTTTGTTAGTCTTCGTACCTTAAACCTACCTCTTCCACGCGTATCGCCGCCCTTCATGTCTGTCTGTCCAACGCCTTCTCTGTTAAAAGATTTCGATTGCTCATGTCCTTCTTTATGCACTCATCCCAAGTTAGCTTCGGTCGGCCTCTACGTTGCATCCTTCCTTCCGCGCGCCTAATGCGACCTAGTCGTATTGGAGCATCATGCGGTCTTCGCTGGAGATGCCCAAACCAGCGCAGCCGATGCTGTGTGAGCATCTCCTTGATTGGCGCTACTATAAGTTTTTTACTTATGTACTCATTCCTGATACGGTCATGCCTCGTATGTCCGCATGCCCACCTCAGCATCCGCATGTCGGTACTCTTAAGCTTCAAAGTGTCCCAATTGTTGGTCACCCAACATTCCGCGCCATATAGCATGGCAGGCCTGATCGCTGTTTTGTAAAACTTACCTTTAAGCTTTAGCGGGACTTTGCGGTCACAGAGTACGCCAGAAGCCAGACGCCATTTCCCCCAGCCAGATTGAGTTCGATGGCGAATATCCTCCTCGATTCCCCCATCACTTTGGAGCCACGATCCCAGGTAGCGAAAGGATTCTTTCCTTGGTACAGGTTGTCCATACAGCAGAATGTCCCCTTCAACTGTCCCTGAGTCGCTGAGAACGCACTTCAAATACTCGGTTTTGGTTCTACTAAGCTTGAAGCCCTTCGATTCTAGAGTGTGGCGCCACAATTCAAGTTTTTCCTGTACAACTTCCTTTGATTCGCCGATAAGCGCCACATCGTCTGCAAATATCATGCACCAAAGGATCTCACCTTGAATGTCTCTTGTAACTTGATCTAGTACAAAATCGAAAATATATGGGCTCAAGGATGATCCCTGGTGTAGACCTATCCTAATCGAGAAATCGCTTGATACTCCGCCGCTCGTCCGGACACCGGTAACTGCGCCCTCGTACATATCCTTGATTAAGTTTATGTACTTCGGTGATACCTTCTTCTGATCGAGATCCCACCACATTACTTCACGTGGTATTTTGTCGTAATCCTTCTCCAGGTCAATGAAGACCATGTGCAGGTCCCGCTTTTTCTCCCTGTATCTTTCCATAAGTTGTCTAACAAGGAAAATCGCCTCCGTGGTCGATCTGCCCGGCATAAATCCAAATTGGTTTGGTGAGACGCTGGTTTGTCTTCGTAAACGCCGCTCGATGACACGTTCCCACAGCTTTAGTGTATGACTCATCAGTTTGATTCCCCTATAATTAGAGCAGTTTTGAATGTCTCCCTTATTTTTAAATATCGGGACGATCACGCTTCGACGCCACTCGTCCGACATTCGGTTTGACCGAGAGATGTTATTGAATAACTTGGTCAGCCAAGTTATCCCATCATCTCCCAGGAATTTCCACACCTCAATCAGGATTGCATCCGGGCCCAAGGACTTCCCTAATTTGGTCCCTTTCAAGGCCTCATTTACTTCACTCTCGTGGATGTTACCGACCCTTACCTCCTCGAACGATTCCACACTCTCGGCGATGCCCTCAAAGGTGGAGGGTGGTGTATCGCTTTCTGCATTGAAAAGGTTGTCGAAGTAGTCTTTCAAACGATCCCTGATTTCTACGTCCTCCACCAGTACTCGGTCGTCTGACGCCTTAATACATTTTACCTGTACAAGGTCACGAGTCTTCCGTTCGCACACCCGTGCAATCCTGTATATGTCTTGTTCTCCTTCTCTAGTGTCTAGTTTACGGTAAAAATCTTCAAATGCCCGACCTTTTGCCACACTTACCGCTCGTTTTGCCCGACTTTTCGCCATCTTGTAATTCCGTTGATTTTCATCGGTTTCAAATGCTTGGAGCTTTCGGAAACAATCTTTCTTGTGTATGATTGCTTGTTGCACTTCCTCTGACCACCACCAGGATTCTTTTGGGTCCCGCTTACCACTTCCTGTTGCCTGTCCCAACACTTCCACTGCTAGCTGTCGAATCCGGCCAGCAGTTTCTTTCCACATTTGATCTGGTACACCTTCCTCGCATAGCACACCTTCCGAGAGCACTTTTTCTTTGAATGTCCGCGCGGTATCTTCCTTGAGGTTCTACCACTTAGTTCTTGGTGTGTTAGCCGTTCTCTTTCGCTGGTAGCGAGTCTTGATATAGAAGTCCGCTACTAAGAGTTTATGTTGGGTCACAACATCGTCTCCTAGTAAAACCTTACAATCGAAGCATTCCAGCCTATCATCCTTCCTAGCTAGGATATAATCGATTTGAGTCTCGTGCTGACGGCTTTTATAAGTGATCAAATGCGAATCTCTCTTCTGAAAGATAGTGTTTGCGATGAAGAGATCGTATGCCCCTGCAAAATTCAGAAAATCCTCCCCCCTGGTTCAAGGTGCCGAACCCAAATCCACCAAGTACCCTCTCGAATCCCCTACCGCTTGAGCCAACGTGTCCGTTGAAGTCTCCTCCAATGAACAACTTATCGTTTTGTGCGACTCCATTTACCATTTCGTCCAGGGAGTTCCAGAAGTTCTTATTTTCATCCTTGGTAGTACGTTCATGGGGTGCATACGCACTGATAACGCTGATGGCCACTTTGTTTAGAAAGAGTCTCACGAGGATGACCCTATCGCCTTTCCTTTTCACTTCTACCCTTTCTCTGCCAGGTCCTTATGAATTAGGATTCCTACCCCGTTTTTCTTCCGAGTTTCGTCCGAGAAATAAAGTCCGGAGCCGGTTCCGTCCACTTCTCGAACTTTCGCGCCCGGCCATTTAGTCTCCTGAACGCACAGGATATCCACGTTCCTCATACGCGCCACAGCGTCCAGCTCGGTCAGCTGCCCACATAGCGATCCCACGTTCCATCTTCCTACGCGAATCCTGGTTGAATCGACTAGCGTCCTTACCCCTCGCACCCGTCGCGGTGCATGCGAGGACCCTTCTATCCTATTTGTCATCACTACATCCGGGCATCGACGTAGTGTCCCTTGATTATTTGGCACCAGACCCGGGAAGGCCGGCGCGTCACAAAGGATTTCTGAAAATTGAGTACGGGGTGACGACCTAGCCCTTACTGTGTACTTATCACCTCGCCAGGGATCCGGCTCAGCACGTCTCTTCTTCCCGTACGCGTCCACGTTTAATTCATTAATTGTCATATTCATAAAGGTTGACTGATTTCACAATGGCTTCGTCATTACCAAAAACCCGCTCCTTTTATCCTAGCTTGGGTACAGGCTGTCCGGGGAGAACAAACAGGCGGAGCTAATATAAATCGGATATTGATTTCCAAGCAATGCTGGTGAAAAGTCTCCCCTCTTATTACCTTACTTGTTTCCCCATAACCCAACATAGGGAAGGTGTTAGTCAGTTCCCTATGGGGTTTACCTTATGACGAAACCTGACACCTACCTCTTCCACGCGTATCGCCGCCCTCCATGTTTGTCTGTCCAACGCCTGCTCTATTGAAAGATAGTGCTTATTAGGGGGATCGACCTGTTCGCAAACTTGTTAGGGGGATCGACCTTTTCTCATACTTGTTAGGGAAAGTGTTAGTCAATTCCCTAGCATCTGAGAGACTCTGGCTTGTCCCACGGTTGTTGAAGGTTAGGAACGCCTGATTTTTCTTCTTCGATCGA
The DNA here is from genome assembly GCA_023531105.1 of Papaver atlanticum. Lineage (NCBI taxonomy): Eukaryota > Viridiplantae > Streptophyta > Magnoliopsida > Ranunculales > Papaveraceae > Papaver > Papaver atlanticum. The sequence continues at coordinate 757,244 of JAJJMB010005585.1, read as the reverse complement.
TTGTTTTATGTTACGAAGTTCTGTGGTATCCGTTGGCGGAGACATAATGAATATATCCCAGAGGCTCGTCCAATGAGTTACCCGCGGAGAACAAGTCCCCGTCAAAGAATGTGGAAAATGATATTATCAACTCCATCTCTCGCCTAAGGGGTATAGTGAAGCCTGCGGGTGATTGTAGCGCCCCAAAATCCACCTGCTTAAAATATCTAGGAGATTATTCTAAATTTTGCATCAAGGATCTAAAATCCATTTAAGATTAACTAAAATGTACAACCCTTTCTAAAATATACATATGAAACTTCTCAAATGATACATACACAATAGTGAGTTGATTTGCAAATATAATATAATCACAGATAAATAAAAACTAACCCACAAATGAATTCCAATCATCTAAGATTCCAAATCTTGAACGATCATTGTCATGTGCACTATTTGATTTATCTATAAAACTGAAATAAGAACTAAGTGAGCACATTATCCCCAAAGGGTTTCCAGTAGAATGATGACTATTTTTAAGCGATCACTAGAAAAATTTGAAAATAATGCAGATTTCACAGAAAACCAATAAATCACAAAATATCAGATTAACCATATTAAATAATAATTGTACGAAAATATAAAGCTCTATTAGCTAACCAACCGACACATTCAGAGCAATAATATAGTTGGGTGATATAATCCTTGGGAGTAGTTAGGATGTCTCTCTAGGAATCTTAAATCATCATTAGATGGGGAGAACATTCCAAGTACGTGGTAAAAAAACGGGGTATAACAACCACACCTAATAATTCGTTCAACAATCTGTATGGACTAAACTCCAATATAATTATGAGAGAACCAACATAAGTGAGACTCAATCAAAAAATATATCAAAGAGCATTATCACTTTCTCAGTATAATCAACAAATCAAACAGATAGAAATCTATGAGCCTGATTAGTATGAGAAATACTTGGACGGTACAAAAGACCAATGCCCAAGTGTCAATCAAGTTATATCCAACAAACAAGGTCAGATTTATCCACTGTGATAGAACTACGCACAACCTGTGATATTTCAATTATATAAACAAATATAATGCGAAAAAGAAATAAAACAGACACCAGAAATTTTGCTAACAAGGAAACCGCAAATGCAGAAAAACCACGGGACCTTGTCATTCTTTGAACACCACACTGTATTAAGACGCTACAGACACTAGCCTACTACCAGTTAACTTCGGTCTGGATGTAGTTGAGCCCTAACCAAGTCTCACATCGATTAAGGTACAGTTGTATTCCTTACGCCTCTAGAACCACGCCGAATTCTGCGCACTTGATTCCCTTAGCTGATCTCACCCACAACTAAGAGTTGCTATGACCCAAAGTCGAAGACTTATAAACAAATTTGTCTCCCACAGATATGTCTATCCTTTATTCTTTTTGTTCCGTATTTTGATATAAAAATCAAGGTGAACAGGAACCAACAAATACCCCGGACTTATACTCCCGAAGAGCAGCCTAGAAATATCATTTAACTCACAATAACCCAACCGATTAACATGAAAATTTATTGCGGAATCACAAGAGTCTGAGACGAAGAAATGTTGTGATTACTTTTTATATCTTACCTATCGGAGATAAATCTGGAGTAAATGGTAGAGAAGATAAAACTCAATACGATAGAACAAGTAAGATCAGAATACGCAACTACAGAGAAAATAGTTGGATATTGCTTCACGAATCCAAAATGAAGTCTTCAAGTCGTTAACCTAATAATGGTTTTGGAAAACCTAGGTTAAAGGAGAATCGAATCTAGTTTGCAACTAGGACACATGAAAGTGTCGGGATTAGGTTTTCCAGTTTCTAGAGTTCTCCCTTAAATAGCCTTTCAAATCAGGGTTGCTTACAATGAAAGCTAAGATAGCTTAATAACAAAGAATTCAATATTCATCGTTAGATGAACTCCTGATTTAAGATTTAAGCTAAGTATGCTTAGAAATTAAGCAATCAATCTCTATCGTTTGATGGTCTTAGCTTGTTACACACAAATGAAATATACATATATTTAGATATGGGTAACCATACCTAAACATGTATATTGGGTTGGCTCAATAACAATTAACCGAAGTTAGCCATCTGAACACTTTTATCTTAGTCGTATTCATCTAACACTTCTAGATCAAATATGATGATCAATCAGTCATGATAGATAATCAAATGAATCTAATTGTGTTTCAAATAGAGTTGTTCAATTATTCACTATCTCATAGAAATATTAATGAACAAATTGAAACGAAATCGGATTGATTTGTAATTAGACAAAGTACTTATACAAGAATCAATTCATGAACATTAAGCCATGGTTTGCAAAGTTAATTTGTATTCCTTAAATCATAAATATTTTAGTTCATAAGTATAAGAATTATACATAACCGATTTTAGAACTTAACCACTGTGTTCGCAAACTAAGTACGCGGACAACAGCTCTGGACCTTGGCCTTGTCAAGCCGTTCGCAAACCCAGTTCGCGAACAACTGTTTCGGACCCAACTCAGATAAACCCGTTCACATACTAGGTACTCAAACAAGAGTTCCGGACCTTCTCAGGTAAATCCGTTCGCATACTAGGTACGCAAACAAGAGTTCCGGACCTGAATCATTACAATACAGTTTGCATACTGGATATGCATACCGTGTTGTATCCAGACATAGGTAATTGTTCTAAACTCTCATTTCAATCATTGAAACATCCTTAGAAGATAACAATGGTAATCTCACGCATAACATTAGCTTCAAGTAAATTTCAAGTGATCGAATGATCAATACGAAACTTCCCAAGCTAACATCAAATGACTGTCTCACACAAATCATGTAAGATGTTCAAGGTAATCTTCACATGATCATATTTTGACTTAATATTTAGTTTCCAACAAATAAATTGTTTCCAACTAAACTTGTCAAGAATATGATGAACATAGCTAAAGCAAAAGGCTTCCAACATGTATTTCGAGAAATAGACAAGCGAGATAAACTCCGCTCGAAATATCAAATGTGTATAATGTTAAAGTCTATATAGCTATACGACTTATTCTCATTAGAATATAAAATAGAATAGAAGTCTGAGTGATAGATAAGTTTTAGTCTCCACATACCTTTTGTTTATGAAGTTCCTCCAATCTCTTCAGTAGATCTTCTTCTTCAATTGGTGAACACAGTGATGTCTAAAGCTCAACTACAGATTCTATCCTAATACGAGACATAGCTATAAGTAGACTAGAAATCAAGTATATAGTTTTGGTCAACTAAACTTGACAAACAAGCTTGAGATATAAACGCTTGCGAGTTCGACCGAGCAGTGCTCTAACAATCTCCCCCTTTGTCAATTTTAGTTACAAAACTATCAATACATATGGATTTACAAAACAAAATAACTTTGTAGCTTCTCATCCATCATGCTTGATTTCAGATGTAGTTTTTAAAGTGGTAAAATAAAGTTCGTTGCTCATACTTGTAAAGATTGGATTTCAGACTTACAAAAAATGTCACAATATCGAGAGGTACTGAGACTCAGGATTCCACCAATTCTCATATTCATTTGGTTCAACTATTAATTCCAGAAAATTATAGCTCATAAAATAATAAATATTGACTCTATTCTTTGGCAAAAGAAGATTTTATAAAGCATTAGATGTAAATCATAAGCATGGCGCATCAAAAGTTCTTAGACTAAGCATGTGACATCAAACAAAATCACAACCAATCAAGAAAAATCATAATTCAATTTAAAATTGTGCAAAAGTCATAAAGAAATTAAATAGAATTACCACATGCGTAAAGAATGGCTTCCTCCATTGTCTCAGTGTTGGGGTTTAGCTCTTCATGTCAAAAACACGATCAAAAGATTTATTCATGGCTCAAACGGTGTTTTTATTGAAGAAATATTGGAAAAAGAATTGAAGCAGCTCAATTGTAACAGTTATAGGTGTTACAAATCGAGTGTCACAAAGACTACAGAGATAATAAGACTGCTGCAGGAGCGACTGTTTGATATTTGTTGTTTAATTCGCGACTGACTCTGGCAGGTATATGTTCTTGAGTTCTTCTTCTTCACCTGCAGCAGCAGGAACTTACTGCAACTCCCTGAACTTCTCTTCTCCGCTTCTATTCGGTCCCAATCGACCCCCCAACTCTCGATAACTTCCCGTGAGACTCTTACCACCTTATTTATACCCAACAGGATACCTACATCTCGAAGAAATCTCTTCAATCTTCTCTTTTTCTTTCGTTCCAAGTCACGGGAATATCTCCCTTTTTCTTTCTTTATTTCTCTGTTGGTATGCGTCTCTGGGTTTTCTTTCTACACTCTAATTTCCTTTAGATCTCATCATATTAAGATAAGATAATAAGTTTCCTATTTTAAAGCAAAATCCCGTAATCAAAACTTCTCTTCCCTGTTTTAAAAGGACCACCAGGTATGACGAGATGTACTTCCTCTTTTTAGTTTCTACGGGACTTGCCATCCCTGTTTGATAGACACAAGTCAAAACCAATCGAAATCCACGTCAAACTCCACTTAAATCTCTCCACAAATCCATCCAGGGAATTACCAAATATAAGAAACAGAAACTCGATAATTTCTCTTCTCGGTTTGTTCTTTTCTTTCAACCCAATCCAAGTACACTCCCCGTTTAGTTATTACAGGCCCAAATCAGTCTAAATCCATGAAAATACCCGCCAAAATCTCGTCCCAATAAGCTAGAGAAACTCGCAGGTGCCTGTAATAATTCTCCCGCCAAAAACATTGTTTCAAACGTTGAAGAAGAAAAGCCCCCTATCCTCTGATGGGGTTGTGAATAGCAGGTGGGTGTAAATAGTATTTAGGGTGCTCCTTATCAGTGAAGTGCCCCTTAGCCAAGACTCCTTTTAGTAATTCTTCTGGGGATGCAAAAATCACTTTTCCAGCCGATTTCTCCGCAAAAGCTTATTTCTCCAAAACACCTACAAAAACATAAAATAATCAAATAACTACAAAATCGAGCAATAACAATACACATAATTGAGATCAAAATAGACAGATAAATGCATCTATCAATTTCCTTGGCTCTCCAACTTTCCTTGAATTCTTCGCTACTCCAAGTACTCCAGCGAACGTGTTCAACTCAACATCATTTTTGTTGAAGATCCGTAGCCATAACAATAAGAAAACAGATGTTCTCAATCATTGTTATACAATGTCATAGTATTATTATATCGAATCAAAGTCCAACTGCATCACAACTTTGAAATAGTACTATGGTGATATGTATCACTCCCTCTCAGTCAATACTTCCATCTCACAATGAAAACCACTCCCCCTTACATAATGATGCATAAACCATATGTATGTAGTGTGAACTACCAAATAATTCTCCCCCTTTTTGTCAATATAAATTGGCAAAGGTACGAAAACTACGGGATCATAATGAAATTATCAAAGAGATAATTCATGACTAACAGAGAACATATCAACTTTGTTTCGATGATTTCACATAGTCGAAACTTAGTGTATTCTATCTTTTATCAATATTTGCATAAAGACATAATAGCACAGTTTACGAACGTAAAGGCATGCATCTCATAAGCAATTGCAATATATTAAATCAAAAACATTAAATACTATAAAAATCATCTTCCGAATAACTTAGAATTTAAATAAATAAATCTAAAAACATTGCAAGATGAAAATCGTTGGAAATAGTTATGTGTAGTCACAATAATTGCTATTCCAAACCCTGGTTATCCTTCTTAAACATAAGAAAAAATTCTCATAAGAAGTTTCCTAGAAAAAATAATGACAAAAGATAAAGAAGCTAATCATTATCTTCATCATCATCGGAATCCGCCCAAGAGGCTTGAACTTTATCCATTTCTTCCTTGATTTCAGGAAATTTTGTAGCAATCACACACAATTGTTCTTGCAAACATTTTACCTTGGAATTTACCTTACAAACACATGAATTTGTTGAAGAATACCCAAGGTTGTACGATCACATGAACCGTCAAGAGTATCAAATATTTGTCTTTTGTAGAAATTCATCTTCATACGTTTGATAATACTTAGACGAACTAATTTGGGAGTTCCAATAGAGTTGCCAATGGGAGCAATGGAATGTGCACTACATATTTGCCCAATTAAGCATGGAAAGCCTAACTTCTTGTTGAATGATGTCATCGAGACCATTTGAAGAATGATAAATCCACAAATATCAAGACCTTGAGTACCCATTTCAAGGAAATAGACCAACTCTGCAAATTCACGACTCCACCGAGAGTTCTCAATCGTGGAGGGACAAAGATTAGAAATGCCAAGTTTTCCGAAGATCCTCAAAGCCAGTGGCGGAGCCAGAGTTTAAAAATGGGGAGGGCTAAAATATATATATATATATATATATATATAAATGTAGGGACTAGGGTGGACTAAATATAAATTATAAGGGGGTCTAACTATAAAATATAAGATAAAAATAAGAGCTTTTAGATGATTTTAATGATTTTAGGGGGGCTAGAGCCAGGGTTAGTCAACCCTTGGCTCCACCCCTGCTCAAAGCAATACTAAGATCTTGGGTAGGAAATTTCCCTTCTATCCAATCAAACTTCTTGCGACAAAGACCAAAATAAAGCTTCATAAGATGGTTTTTCTCTTTTTGGTCTAGGAAGATAAAAATTACCCAAAGGAATTTTGGTTATCTTTGAAATCAATTCTCTATCAACTAGAATCTTTTTCCTATTTATCATAGTCTTGAATACCAAATTATCAAGATTAACATCATGGATGTTAGCATAAAAGATTCTTGTGAGAGTGTCAAATCCTTCACCAAGACCATTGAAGATGTTACCAAGATTATACTTCTCAAAACATACCTCATCTTTATGACCACTTTCCTTTACCAATTTATTCTCTAGTATGAATCCACTAGAAGAAATATTTTCAAAGGTCTTAGTATTAGAATCATTGATTGATGAATACAATTATAATAAAGTCTTGGTCACTTGGAACAATCTTACTTGAGAGAGAGGATAAAACAAGACCTTTAGACCTTCCCATTATAGCAATAAAAGAAAATTGAGAGAAGAAAAACAAGATAAGAAACTTACTTGATGAACTTCCTTGTAGAAATTTCTTCCTTCACCCTTTTTTTTTTTTTTACCTCCAATTAACCTTTAATGGAGCTGGTACGCGAACCCTAGAATAACCCCTGTTCACGTACGCGGATGAAATGAGGAAGAAGAAGGGTACCATAACCGTAACCTTTATATTCCCTTTAGAGGGCTTGCACCCGTGCAGATACCGTGGCCCATGAAAACCGGGATTCATAGATGGTTCAAAGCAAACCAAGATGAAATCCTGAACCATGTGGTTCGCACACTGAGAGAATTTTAGTGTGATAAGATAATCACTTTTATTTTATCTCAATGAACATTTCAAGAACATTCAGAGAACATGAATAATTGATATTTTCATCACGTCACAGTATGGTAAGTAAGATAGTAGAAAACTACATAACATTATTTATTACCAGGTGGGCAAAAATACTCTGACATAGAAGGTGTGAAACAATAGGAGTTTCCTCAACATATTGAATACATTCAAATGACAGAAACTTTCTGCCAAGAAGCTTTTCTTATAAACTAAAAATAGTTTACTTCTTTTAAAAAGAACTAATCCAAAATAATACAAAATCACAAAGCTAATCAAACCGTTACTTGCCCCATCTCAAGCTATATACAGATGGGGTGGAGCCAAATCTTGTTACCAAGAGGCTAGATGGGCAGGAGACTGCTCACGCACCATCTCAGATTGATATTTGTGATATGTACCAGTGGTATAATCATAGTAATGATGATACATAGGGTTAATTGATCTTTTTGAATCATCTTTCTTATGATTAAGGGGTGAAACTTTTCGATATTTGGAACTTGCAACAAACTCAGCAGAGATCTTTTTATCGATTTTACATGAGTTGTTGGCATGACCAGATTTCACATCATGAATACATGACTTGGCAGAATCCGAACTAACACCAGGACAACCTTTTTCCTTAATCGAATAAAGTCGCTCGAAGAATTTAAAAGTATCTTCAAAAGAAGTAAATAGATCTTTATCGATAGATCCATCATGATAGTATTCCTTGAATAAAATGAGTAACAATCTAGTGAGGTTCCATATGACTTATTTCTACCACCTTTTTACTTAGCAAAAAAAAAATGAGGTTCCATATCCTTGAGCTTTTGTTCACACATTTCCTGCAACGACTTTTCTTAGAGGAGCCTTTTCCTTTTCCTTTAGGTTGTTTTCCATCAACTAAGATTTTTGTCTTAGTTGACTCGAGATTATCTTGAGAGACCAGAGGTCTTGTAAAAAATAATCTCTGAACAACCTTCAAGGATTTCTGGTGTGCGTCACAGATGTACATAACAAGTTTCCCAAAGTGATTTCCCATTATGACAATTTTTAGGATCAAACAAACACAAACTTATCAGGTTTACCGTGTTTGCCTGCTCTGATACCAATTGAAAAAGCGGGGGTATAACAACCACACCTAATAATTCGTTCGGAAATCTATATGGACTAAACTCCAATATAATTCCGAGAGCACCAACTTAAAAGTGAGACTCAATCAAGAAATATATCAAAGAGCTTTATCTCTTTCTCAATACAATCAGCAAACCAAACAGATAGAAATCTATGAGCCTGATTGATATGAGAAATACTTGGACGGTACCAAAGACCAATGCCCAAGTGTCAATCAAGTTATATCCAACAAACAAGGTCGGATTTATCCAATGTGATTGAACTACGCACAACCTGTGATATTTCAATTATATAAACAAATAAAATGCGAAAAAGAAATAACACAGACAAAAGAAATTTTGTTAACGAGGAAACCGCAAATGCAGAAAAGCCCCGGGACCTTGTCCAACTTTGAACACCACACTGTATTAAGCCGCTACAAACACTAGCATACTACAAATTAACTTCAGACTGGAATGTAGTTGAGCCCTAACCAAGTCTCACACCGATTAAGGTACAGTCACATTCCTTACGCCTCTAGAACCACGCCGGATTCTATGCACTTGATTCACTTAGCTTATCTCACCCATAACTAAGAGTTGCTACGACCCAAAGTCAAAGACTTATAAACAAATCTGTCTCCTACGGATATGTCTATCCTTTATTCTTTTTGTTTCGTCTTTTGATACAAAAATCAAGGTGAACATGAACCAACTAATACCCCGGACTTATACTCCCGAAGAGCAGTCTAGAAATATCATTCACCTCACAATATCCCAATTGATTAACAGAAAAAGTTATTACGGAATCCCAAGAGTCTGGGACAAAGAACTGTTGTGATTACTTTTTATATTAGAGAAGATAAAACTCAATACGATAGAACAAGTAAGATCAAAATACGCAACTACAGAGAAAATAGTTGGATCTGGCTTCACAAATCCCAAATGATGTCTTCAAGACATTAACCTAATAATGGTTTTGGAAAACCTAGGTTAAAGGAGAATGGACTCTAGTTTGCAACTAAGACACAAGAAAGTGTCGGGATTAGGTTTCCCAGTTGCTAGAGTTCTCCCTTATATAACGTTTCAAATCAGGAGTGCTTACAATCAAAGCTAAGATAGCTTAGTAACAAAGCATTCAATATTCACCGTTAGAGCCGGTGTCACTGTAGTACAGTGGTAAAGTCACAGGGTGATGATACCAATGACCTGAGTTCGAAACTCGCTAGCACCAAAATTATTTATCGATTAAAAAAAATATTCACCGTTAGATGAACTTCTGATTTAAGACTCAAGCTAAGTCTGCTTAGAAATTAAGCAATCAATCTCAACCATTAGACGGTCTTAGCTTGTTACACACAAATTAAATATACTTATATTTAGATATGGGTAACCGTACCTAAACGTGTATATTGTGTTGGATCAATAACAGTTAACCGAAGTTAGCCAAATGAACACTTTTGTCTTAGTCGTATTCATCTAACACTTCTAGATCAAATATGATGATCAATCAATCATGATAGATAATCAAATGAATCTAATTGTGTTTCAAATAGAGTTGTTCAATTGTTCACTATATCATAGAAATATTCATGAACAAATTGAAATGAAATCGGATTGATTCGTAATCGTCCAAAGTAATTATACAAGAATCAATTCATAACATTAAGCTACGGTTTGCGAAGTTAATTTGAATTCCTTAAATCATAAATGTTTTAGTTCATGAGTATGAGAATCATACATAACCGATTTTAGAACTTAACCACTGTGTTCGCAAACTAGATACGCGAACAGCAACTCCGGACCTTGGCCTGGTCAAGACGTTCGCAATAACCTGGTTCGCGAACAACTGTTCTGGACCCAACTCAGGTAAACCTGTTCGCATACTAGGTACGTAAACAAGAGTTCTGGACCTTCTCAGGTAAATCCGTCTGCATACTAGGTACGCAAACAAGAGTTTCAGACCTGAATCATTACAATACAGTTCACATACTAGATATGCATACCGTGTTGTATCCAGACATGGATAATTATTCTAAACTCTCATTTCAATCATTGAAACATCCTTAGAAGACAACAATGGTAATCTCACGCATACCATTAGCTTCAAGTAATTTTAAAGTGATCGAATGTTCAATATGAAACTTCCCAAGCTAACATCAAATAACTGTCTCACACCAATCATGTAAGATGTTCAAGGTAATCTTCACATGATCATATTTTGACTTAATATTTAGTTTCCAACAAATAAATTATTTCCAACTAAACTCATCAAGAATATGATGAATATAGCTAAAGAAAAAAGCTTCCAACAAGTATTTCGAGAAATAGATAAGCGAGTGTTTTGGGGTAAAAACTGATTCTGCTGTTTTTGGTAAATTTGGGTGTGTTGATGAGAAACGAATTCAAACCCTAAAAAAATGCACTGCACGGGAGTACTTTTAGATTCAAGAGATCAATCTGTAAGACTCTGGCCTAAACCAAGAAATGGCCACCACTATCACTATAACTACAAAACACATCAGGGACGAGGCGTCCAGATGAGCGTTCCCCTAGCATGATATCGGTTGGCCCAGGTCGATCAGGCATACAGTTGGTTGGTATCTCAAACTACATTCCAAGTCCCTTGTACATCTGAGCATCGTCTGAGAGCGTGTCCAAGTTTTCCTAGCTTCGGTTGGCATGGAGGAAAAATGGAGGCGCGATGAAGCATCTCAGCCAACAAGTGCTAGGACTGAAAGGTTTGTTGCCTGGCTAAAGCGCCGGAGGGTGGAGCATGAGCAGCTCTCGGGCGAACGTGAACTCCTGGATAAACATGAACACCCTATTCATGATGGCGTCATAATCCTCGACTCTGACGTGGACGAACCGGAATACCCTCAAAATGCTGTTGAAGCAGTTTCTGAAAAGGATGTCGGGGCAACTTTCGAAGAGTGTATAGGAGGAGTGGCATCTGGAGAAGATGTTGAAGCGGGCTTTGAAGTGAATGTTGGTGAATCTTCTGGAGAGGGTTCAAGGCGTCATTGACCATGGCGTTGATGATACTTCTTTGATGTTTAGTAGTCTTTCGTTTCATGTGGTTGTAGCTAGGGCTTTATCAAATAATAATCTTTCATTCATGCTGCTTTCATGATTTTATGTTTCCAGTTGGATGAATGAATGAAATCTCCCGACTAAGAAATCCAATTTCTTAGAAAGATCTCGCAATATGATGAAACTTTAGATGTAGCGCTCTTCGGTAGCTTGTGTTCATGATATTCATTCCTAAAACGCGATTTTGCAATCTGATATCTTCCTATTCTATTGAGGTGGCATGACGGATAGGAAGACAACACACAAATAGTAATGGCCGACAAGTCTGTGTTTTCATCTCACGGGAAGAGGTGCCTCTTCCACAATAATATTTCCACACATGTAACGGTAGTAACATCAATTTAGAGTAGGGAAAAATAACAATTATGGCTTGACCAACCTTCTGTTTGATATTCCTCTTACAGATTACACGCTTCTTAGAGATCTGTGGCGTGCCGGCTAGGTATGTAGAAGCATGGGAGCTTTGCCACGAATCTAGAGACCCAATAAGCCGCATATTATGGGATAAACGGATGAGAGAGCCTTATCTTCAATTGATGACACGTGCAATGTGATTTCTGAAGAAGCAATTACGAACTGGGAGTGTCACTGGGTACATGCGCCACCTTCAGATTCGTTGCTTCCCGGTCCGTGAAATGATTTTCAAAATCCAAAAATTGCATATTGAAGTGGACAGAACCTCCTCTAGGGATCACGTTGGTCAAAAGAGGTGGTGATTGAGAAACCGTCTCAATGTTGAAGCAGGCTGCTCTTCGGGATATGGTGCCTTCCAAGAAGAATCTGTTGCTGCTTGATGATTTCCCTTGAATATCTTGTTCTTTCTTTTTCCTTTACATATTCCCCTCTTAGGTATTTACTGAAAGATGTAAGGTGTTTCTTTCATGGTTTGATTTTTGATTTTTTTTTGGTTTTGAACTGATGGGTAATGGTTTTGTGAGGAAATGATGTTTCGATTAACTAATAAAATGAAATCCTAATTATGAATGCAAGCAGTGCAGTCATTTTGGAGGAATTACAAATATTACATGAAAAGGGAAAATGCTAAAAGAAATGCTAAAGAAAAAGGCGACGTGTTGTCTTAGGTATTGAAAGGTTTAAGCCACCTGGCGTGTATTACTACGCCTTCTAGCTTGTCAGCATTGATAAGTTTGCAGTAGCCTCCCAAGATAATTTCTACTACTAGGTACGGTTTATCTTCTGGGGAATTTGGCAGAGCAGGTTGGGCAGCAACCCTTACTACTATATCTCCAACTTGAAATGGATTTGGGCGTTGCACCGTTACTTGATTCTTAGATTCCCCATCTTTGACTGTGACAGCTTCTAAATTTTTAATAAAATGTTTGAAAGGCCCAGCACCCCATTCACATCTCCTTGTGACGGCTGGGTTGACGATCGGGTCAAGTCCCCGGCCCTTGACGGAAGGAGGAGTGACTGATTGCAGAAAGGGTTGTTCAATAAGACTTACTTGGGTTCGGAATCTACGAATGTACATCGCCGGGGTCTCTTCAGGCAATTGGGTCATATTGGAAAGTTGTTGATACGGCAGCAAATAATCCTCAGGGTTGGATGGCTTGTTGGAAATCCTTTCGGGTATAGACACTGGTAAAGGACATACTCCCAGCTTTGCTTTGTTGCCATGCACCCACGAGCGCCCCAGAACCATATCATAATTTGGGAATTCTTTGACAATATGAAATTTGGCGTGCGTTAGAGCATCTCCCACCTTGATTTCGAGATTGATGTACCCATAAGCGTCTCTAGACTCCCCTTCTGAGATTTTGATCATGGTTGGACAGTGAACGGCTTCCTGTTTTGGGATCTTTGCGGCTTTCAGAGTCTTAATGGTGACAACGTTGAAGTCATAGGCTGCGTCAATCAGCGTGCTATCAAACTCGACACCCTTCAGGTGGGCAGTGGTCAACAGTCCCCAGTTGCATTTTCTAACAGCGCCTCCTAAGAGAGATTGGGGCTTAGGAGTAGTTTCTCCGACTGAAAACAGCCGATTGCCTGACACAATGCGATTGAGAGCTGCATATATATCTTTATGCTGTGATTTGGAGAAATAAATAATTTCACATACACGCTCCATCATGGATTGCACGGCTTTGTGGACAAAGTCCCCAGAAAGTGCGCAGCTTCTGACTTGAAGAGGGTCTCTGTGAACTCCTTTAGTGCCTAGTTGAAGTTCTCCATCATCTACCTTTTCTTTAAATATGCGCTTCAATTTGTTGTATTCATTGGTTGGATGATTGACGAACCTGTGGTAGAGACAATATTTGGGATTCGCCATTTCTTCCTCAGTTGGTGGGCGCTTGATAGGAGGTAGCTTGATGACATTATCTTGAATCCATTCTTCCAGGAGCTCGATTACTTCCTTAATCGGGAATGGGAAGTTTGGAGCAGCATTCTCAGTTTCTTGTTGTTGCGCAGGAGTCTTAGCCGCGGCCTTCCGGGATGAGGCCGTCTGATGCGCTGGTGCTGCAACGTTTGGGTTGTTATTCCGCCGCTGGAGATTTTCTCTTTCCTCCTTCTCCCACTACACTTACAGAGGGTCATGTATTGTATTGTTTGTTGATGAGGCGTCTGCTTCCTCGAGTCTCACGTGCATCTTCATTTCTGGTTGATCTGGTCCTTTCTAGTAATGTCGGTGCTGTTGTGGCCGAACGCTTAGCGGCTTTATGAAGTTCAGAAAAGGTTTGCAAATGCAAGTTCTCCAGTAGAGCGCGATATATGGGCACCATGCCGTTAATGCATGACTCTACCAACTGTTGTTCAGTCACGTTTGGATCGTGATAATCCAACGCTTGAATCTTGAATCTCTTGACATAATCATTTGGATGCTCATTGTTTCGTTGGAACATCCTCCCCAAGTCTGAGAAAGTGATTTGATCAGACACGAAGAAATATTTCTTGTAGAAAGCAGTGACCATCTCACACCAGTTAGATATGCTGTTTGGCGCGATGTTGTTGTACCAGGTGTACGCTCTTCTAGTAAGCGACTTTGAAAATTCTTTTAGGCGGAGGACATGATTGTATTCGTGTTCTCCCAAAGATTCCAGAAAACGAGAGATATGTTCATGAGCGTTACCAGTGTTATCATAGAGGGAGAACTGAGGGGAGGAGTATCCTCTAGGGAGAGGAGCTCTTTGCACATCAGGAGGATATGGAGGTTGATGCTGGTGCATGTCCATCGGGTTTTCTTTGCCTCGATTTTGGATAAGTCACTCCAGATCCTCACGTGTGATGAAATTGGACGGCCGATTCCTTCCCCATGAGCGTTCAGGAGCAACACACACTTCTTCATCTATAAAGGCTCTCCCTGTTGAAGTGCTTGCGTCAAGAGTGTTAAAAGTACTCCTTATTGGCTCCGTGGGTTAACGTGGCTCTTGTGGTAACCGCTCCATTAGTGTCTTTAGGAAAGTAAGTACCTCTTTCTGAGTTGTAGCCATGTACGTCTGGGATTTAGAGAGAACTTCTTGTCTTTCCATCAAATCAACAATGGTAATAGGGGATTGGCTTCCTCTAGTACCTCCATCCTATCGTCCTGATGGAGGAGTGGCAGTAGCTCTGGTAACAACTGGAGGTGTTACGCTCGAAGAAACATATGGAATAGCGGTAGCGGCTCTAGCCCTGGTGATAGGAGGTGTCACACCGGAGGGGATGTTCCCTGCGCTGCTGGTGTTGGTGGAAGAGGATGTAGTGCCACGAGATGCGTTAATCGTGCTGGTAGGTGGTACATTGGTGTCACCGGCAGGAATGTTGACGCTAGGGCTGTTTTCAGCGCCAATGACATCGGGGTTTGTTGCTGATCCCGACCTAAGATCCACAATTGTGAAATTGGGAAGATTGAAATAAAAATTGAGATTGATTTCGCAACCGAGAGATTAATCTCCCACCGTGGTCGCCAGTTGTTTTGGGGTAAAAACTGATTCTGCTGTTTTTGGTAAATTTGGGTGTGTTGATGAGAAACGAATTCAAACCCTAAACAAATGCACTACAAGGGAGTACTTTTAAATTCGAGAGATCAATCTGTAAGACTCTGGCCTAAACCAAGAAATGGCCGTTCCAGATTCAATTCGGTCACAAAGTGAAGGAGAAGGGTTGATCTTAGGGAGGGAAGCAAAGAAGGTGTTTGAGATAAGAATGTTGAATTACGAAGGTGTGGCTGTTTTAGGACTTGTATCAGAATGTGGAACTGGATTGCAAAATGTAAGCTATCAGTTCACGGTATTTTATGGATACTTGTGTTTATAACACTTGTGTTCTCTATTAAAATAGGTTGAAATCCTATTTATACAAGTCATTGAACGCACCCATGATCTCGTAGGAAGTGGAAGCAGTTAAGTAGTGGAGAAGTGGGGTTGTGTAAAAATTGGTGATCACCATGTTTCCATTACGGGGGAAAACTTGGTCACACTTTCACCCACTACTCCCATTGATGTTAACCATCCGTCCTCTCTTGACACTTTCTCGTAATAGGCGTGTTGCACGCCTCATGCTGTAAACCGCCAGACCAATACCCGAGTGAGCATCCCCCAGTTTGTGACATGTTTGATGTCTCGAGTAAATGGGTGAAGTCAAGAGACTCGCCGCTAAAAGCAGCACATAGTGCTTTTAGGTCAAATAATAAATTATTTGTGAAATCAATATTTATAAAACATTGCTTATAATCGATGTATATAAAGCATCGCTTTTAAACAAGCAGCTGAAAATAATCGATGTGCAGGAAACATCGTTGTTTTAGTGTTCGTTCAAATTAGTCGCGAATTGAACGCCTTAAAAAAGGTAGCGTGACCGGCCACCTTTGGGTGATCGTTTGAGAACCCTATGGCTGAGCTACCACTTGGTCGATCGCTCCCTGTGGAGGAGGGGTGGACGATGATCACAGCGTTACCCTGTTGGCCTCCCAAAAATAAATCTAAACCATCCGACTAGGCTAGCGAAGTTGGATGGACGAGATGATTTGCGGCAGTTATGTACTGCCGTTGGATTATGCAAACAGCGCGACCAGCCTCTTTTTGGTGATCGTTCGAAGGCTATATGAGCAATCCATTGCTTGGCCAATCGCTCTTCATGGAAGAGGGGTGGCCGGTGATCACAGTGCCACACTGTTGTCCATCTAGAATCTGATCTAAGCTGTTCGACCAAGCTAGCAAAGATGGACGAAAACGATCAATTTGCGGCAGTTGCATAACGCCGCTGACTAAATTTAGGGTTTAAAGAGCACGCGATCGCCCTACTTTGGGCAAACGGTTTGACGCGCTCTTGGATTTCTATGTATAGTTAGATCAACCAGGTATGGATCTGGGTCGCCGGTGAATGCGTCAACACCTTCTTGATCATTCGAAGGAATATCTAATCCGTCCAACTAGGCTAGCTAAGTTGGCCGGTCGTGACGTTTTTGAGACCGTTTTTGCCGGTCTTAGCTCGTTTGAGCTCATCTTTCAACAGCGCGATCACCCATGTTAGGGTTAGCGTTAAAAGGCGTTGCGGGTGTACTAGATGGAATCCGATCGGTCGGGATGTTAGTGGGCCCGCCGGTGGTCATCATGATGATCGCCTAGTTCCGCTAGGAGTAGGCTAGGCATGTTGAATTATGCGGCCAAATCGTGTGACCGTGATCGTTTTTAAGACTGATATGGACAGTCTAGATTTTCCTTAAAGAATTTAAACGCGTTCGATCACGCTAACTTTTAATTCAAAAGAGTGTAAACACGTTGATCTCTTTATCAGAGAGTGGTGTAGCCTACGCGAATGTTTTCATGCAGATTTCAATATTGACACTTCGGGAGATTCGTGCTACTCTGATGCGAGTGAACATGAGTCGTCATGTCATGCCAACATTGAAAGTTCAGCTGGGGAACATGGCATAGGAAAATACTAGGCGGGCGATGCATCAGTGAATAATGCCGGTAGAGAATAAATAAAATTCATAGAATATTTGGGATTATTGTTTTATGCACCATTCTGAGTTAATTTTATATATATTCATCTATATCCAAATATATTGAATTGCTCAATATATCTGTGAGCGAAGAGGTTTATGCACTCATCACTTTCCAATGGCTTCTGTTCCTTTGCAGGATGACAGTGCATTAAAAACAGGGTTTCACAATTTTGACCCTGAACCGAAAACCACTGCTCGGTCGAACTCGCAAGCGTTGCTATCTCAAGCTTGTTGTTAGGTTTAATTACCAAAACTATAAGTCTTGATTTCTAGTCTACTTATAGCTAAGTCTCGGACTAGGATAGAAAGTGTAGTTGAGCTCTAGACTCCACGGCGTTCATCATACAAAGACGAATAACTACTCAAGGAACTGGTGGAACTTCATCGACTAAAAGGTATGTGGAGACTTGAACTTATCTATCACTCAAAAAGTCTATCTACTCTATCTCCTATCTTGAGACAAAAGTCGTATTGTTATATAGACTTCGATTATACACATTTGCTATTTCGAGCCGAGTTTATCTCACTTATCTTTTTCTCAAAATATGTTTTGGTAAGCTTTCGCTTTGGCCAAGTTCATCTTTACAAGTGACGAAAGTCATGTTGATTATTTCAATATCTTGAAAATTGCTTTGATGAAAAATAGTGTGTGAATAACCTCTATTTAACATCCTCTAAGAATGTTTCAATGATTGAAATAAAGAGTTTAGAACATGTAACCATCTTTGGATATAAGCATATAATGTGTTCGCGCATTAGTGTATAAGTCCAAAACAGGGAACCAAATGTATGCATACTTGTATGTGTACTAAATGGTTGATGGAAGCTGGGTAAGTATGCGTACCCGTACGCATACTGGCGGAAGTTCACGTCCGTGAATTTCTGCTGAGTTTGGAAATCAAAACCAACTCAATCCGGTTACCTAAGTATGCGTTCCCGTACGCATACTGGCGGAAAGTTCACGTCCGTGAATTTCTGCTGAGTTTGGAAACCAAAACAAACTCAAATCTGGTTACTTAAGTACACATACCCGTACGCATACTTAAGTGTGTTATTTTCTAAAATTGGTTTATTCGTGAACTTAAATTTATATAAACTAAGGAATGCATATTTGCAAACCGTGGCTATAAAGTTCATGAATCGATTCGAGTGAATCAAAACCGATTTTGCTTCGATTGTGTCTTGTATACTTCTATAAGATCTAAGCAATTGAACAACTCTTGAACTAGTTCATTTGAGTCATTTGGACTAGTTATGGTGAAGATGAATAAGGTTGATATAAAAGTGCTCATATGGCTAATCATTTGGTTAACTACTGTTGAACCAACGACTTGTACACGTTTAGGTACGGTTACTCAAAACTAAATGATATATATTTCATTTGTGTATAACAAGCTAAGTTCGATCTAGCGGTTGAAAGATATTAGCTTGAATCTAATCAGGTTTTCATCTAACGGTGAATATTGAATGCTTTGTTACCAAGGTAACTTAGATTGCAAACCCTGATTTGGAGACTATATAAAGGAGAACTCTAGCAACTGAGAAAGGTAATCCCCACACCTCCTGTGTGATACTAGTTGTATAAGCTAGAGTCGATTCTCCTTTAACCTTAGGTTTCTACCGAGACCCTGTAGGTAAACGACTTGAAGACTTCATTGGGATTGTAAAGCCAGACCCAACTATTTTCTCTGTAGTTGCGTGATCTGATCTTGTTGTTTCTATCGTATTTAGTACAATTGTAAAATTTGCTCGAGATTAATTTCTCCGATAGGCAAGATATAAAAGTAATCACAAACATCCTCGTCTCATCGTTTGTGATTCCACAATATCTTGTTTCGCTAGTCGATTAAGATTATTGTGAGGTGATTCATAATTCTAGGATGTTCTTCGGGAATATAAATCCGAGTTATCGATTGGTTCCTGTTATCCTTGATTTATCAAAATACGGAACAAATCTTGTAGGTATTTCTGTGGGAGACAAATTTATCTATTCTTGTAGACTTTTCTGTGTGATACAGATTTGTTTATTAAAGTCTTCGACTTTGGGTGGTAGCAACTCTTAGTTGTGGGTGAGATCAGCTAAGGGAATCAAGTGTGTAGTATCCTGCTGGGATCAGAGACGTAAGGAGCGCAACTGTACCTTGGATCAGTGTGAGATTGATTGGGGTTCAACTACAGTCAAGACAGAAGTTAGTTTGTAGTAGGCTAGTATCTGTAGCGGATTAATACAGTATGTGTTCAATCTGGACTAGGTCCCGGGGTTTTTCTGCATTTGCGGTTTCCTCGTTAAGAAAACTTCTGGTGTCTGTGTTATTTCTTTTTCGCATTATATTTTGTTATATAATTGAAATATCACAGGTTGTGCGTTGAATCAATAAATTTGGAAATCCAACCTTTGGTTGTTGATTGAAATTGATTGATACTTGAACATTGGTCTTTGGTACCGTTCTAGTTAATTTCTCTTGTATTCAATTAGACTTACATATTTCTATTTTTTTGAGTAGGGATTGAATCGAGAAATTGAGATATAACTCTGTGATATACTTTTTATTAAGATTGAGTCTGACTGTCTAGTTGATTCTCTTAAAAGTATATTGGAGTTAGTCCATACAGATTGCTAAGAGAATTATTGGGTGAGGTTGTTGTACCCCCACTTTTTCAATCTATATAGTTATACGAGTTGGTCTCATTAGAAGATAAAATAAAATAGAATTCTGAGTGATAGATAAGTTTTAGTCTCCACATACCTTTTGTTGATGAAGTTCCTCCAAGCTCTTTGGTAGATCTCCTTCTTCAATTGGTGAACGCTGTGAAGTCTAAAGCTCAACTACATATTATATCCTAATCTGAGACATAACTATGAGTAAATTAGAAATTGAAAATACGAGGATACCAAAATATACCACAATCTAAAACTTTTCCACCTGTAAGTCCTCTTACCGAAAGTGATTGTCTATGGACTGAGTCGAGACAATACAACGAATCGGTATTCACACTTTGTGTGATCGTATATGGATACGAGATTGAGACAATACTACAATCAAAGTGTGATTACTTGATAATAGGTTCAGACTTAACCAAACTCTATAGGATCACTATCAAGTAATACGGAGTTAACGTTTGTGTAATTTACTTTAAACTATAATAAAAACAATTATAATTGCGGAAACCAAAAGTAAATGACACAACAATATTTTGTTAACGAGGAAACCGCAAATGCAGAAAACCCCCGGGACCTAGTCCAGAATTGAATACTCTCAGAATTAAGCCGCTATACAAAATCAAACCAACTTCGTATAGTTGAGACCAAGCAACTAAACCTGTAGTTCACCTAGTTTCTTCAGTATCCTTCCGACATTCAATAAGTGCACGCACTGGAACAATTCCTTTGGTTCGTATTCCAAATAGTAAAGGAACAACAAATCTGTTTGGTAACAACTCTCTTCAATCAAAGTGATATGAGTTAGACAAAGGCTCTTCTGTTTAATTCAATAAACTCCTTTGTCGGGTTTAGATCTATCTATCCAATAACTACCAAAGTAGCAAAGTTAAGATTTTGCAATCAATAATAGGATCTACCAAGATACTAAATACTGATGACGATCTAGGAAACTAATCAATCAAGTCTATCTAGATAAACCGATTATAGTTGGATCCCAGGCGATCAATTTTTGTGCACACCAAAGATTATGAAACCAATAAGAAATCTTTTTTGTCTTCAAATCTTCTTAAATCTTCAATAAACACCTGCACACCACAACTTGAATCTCTTGTGATCAATCAGGCATAAAACGGAGTCTGTTAACAATGGATTATCACAAGACGTCTTTAGATCTACAAACAGTTCTAAAGATCCCGTCGATACTTCGATCTAGTTTGAGTGAATCTTATATCAGAAGAGAAGATTCTCAAGAATAAACAAACTAGGTGCAATCAAAGTTCAACAACCGTTAGTCAATCAAATCAAATCGAAAACTAATAACACTGCAATTATCTAGTTTCCCACCAACGGTACTCGTAGAGCTTCTTGATCCCACAGAAGTCTTTAAACGAGCGGTCGTAAGAGATTTCGCCTAATTAGGGTACTTTCCTCTCCGAATAGACGGCTCCACCAGTAACAACACAACAAGGTAGTTTTGCTAGCTCTTAGGATAGTTTGCTCGAAATGCAAACTTGGGTACTTATAGACCGAGGAAGTTTGGACACCAAGGAATTTCCAAAACCGAAATATTCTTAAGATATGCAATATTTCCAAAATCGGTTTTCATAATTCCTGGAAATGCTCTGTCCAAAATTAACCGAAGTCCTACTAGAAAATTTCCAATTAGTAAATGCACATTACCAATTTTAATTTTCCAGAGATATGCATTTTAATTGCTGGAAATTAAAAGCATATAAACTTAACAACCTTAATTAAAAGATTCTCAACTTATTTCGGTCCGGGATCTCCTTGAGTTAATAAGGAATATCTTTGAACAATAAAAGATAAGAGTTACTGAACATGTTCAAAGTATGCCGACATCTTATTTCTTTGTAAATCCTTTTTCATATTTACAATCTTGGAACCGATTATACCACACTTCCAAACAAGTTTAGAACTGGTTCGTATGATTTTCAAGAACTATGTGATTGATCAAATATCAAACACTAATCATGGGTTTACGGTTTTACCAAACACAAGGATCGGTTCTACCTTAATATGGTTACTGGGACCGGTTACATCAGTTACCAGGATCGGTTACATCAATTACCAGGACCGGTTACCATATTCTCATGGTATTACTTGTGATCGGTCACACCAGTTACCAGGATCGGTTACACCAATTACCAGGACCGGTTACACCAATTACAAGGATCGATTACACACTCTTTTGTGATCGGTCAAACCAATTACTAGGATCGGTCACACCAATTACAAATATCGATCATACCATCTTTGGTGATTACTTAGGATCGGTTGTACTAATAAAAGTCATACCAATACATAAGTCAGGCATTGTGACTAGTTTTACCAAGATACATAACAAGTTATGATCGGTTCTACTAACTCACACATATTGGTAATCCAAAGATATGCAATGAATATCAATACCAATAAGCCTAGCGATTTCCCTTTCGATTCATAAAACAAGTTCATGAATGTACTTCCTTTAAACAAATGTAAACATTGTTTCCTAGGTCGAAATCTTCACCCATACCCATACACATAATCACAATAGCATTCATACGATTATGTCTATATCTTATATACAAAGTTCAAAAGATAAACGTTATACTTCGTATTCTAATTCCTTAACACTATGTCTACTAGAGTATAATCATTCACAGCTTCGCAGTTATGTTTTCAATATAGCACGACTTGAAAGATACGTTAGGAATGAAACAGTTCAAGTCACAATATTACTAACCTCAAGAGCAAGGATGATGTCGTCGATGTAGCTTGTTACTTCTTCACATTCTTCGAGTAATACTTGTATGTCTCATAATCCTAATCTTTCTAGCCTAACCTATACGAAGTTGTCTCTAGTGCATAATCAAGCAACTCTTAAATTGAATTTTGATTCACTAAAATATGACAACCAAACTTGACATACCAACGCTTGGTGGGTTAAACCGAGCTATGCTCTAACAGAAATCAAGTATACAATTTTGATCAACTAAACTTGACAAACAAGTTTGAGATACCAACGCTTGCGAGCTCGACCGATCAGTGCTCTAACACATGGAAAATGATATTATGAAATCCCTTTCTCGCCTAAGTGGTGTGGTGAAGCCCGTGGTCAGCTATGGTGGTTTGCCTGCTATTTGTGGTTGTCTCTGTTCTCCTGAGGCTTCATCTGCAATGGTGAAGTTATTTCTTGATGGTGTTACTGCGCTACTCGTTGACTTTCAGGTTGGTTCTTGCGTTTATTTGGAGCTTACTCGTAAGTTTTCCTCTATTTCTGCCCTTTATTTTTTATTTGGCTTGGTTGCGTTGCTAATTTATGTCCGACAGTTGTTGAAGGTTAAGAGTATTTGATTTCTTATTCAGATCGATTGTCTTTTGTTGTGTAGTTTCGTGATGTCAGTTGGCGGAGACATAAATATATATTTTGGAGGCTCGTCGGATCGATTTATCTGTGAAGAACCAGTCTACGTCGAAGACTGTGGAAAATGATATTATCAACTCCCTCTCTCGCCTAAGGAATGTAGTGAAGCCCGTGGGTAATGGTGATGGTTTCCCCGATGTTTGTATTTGTCGCTCTTTGGCTGAGCCTTCGTCTGTAAAGGTGAAGGTATTTCTTGACAGCGGTACTGTGTTATCTGTTAGCATTCATCTAGATTCTGGCGATTCTTCAGAGTTTAGTCTTGAGTTTGCCAATGTATCCCCCCATTCTTTTTCTTTTGTCTCTCTTGCGTGTCCAATTTACATCCGAAAGTTGTTGAAGGTTCGGAGTGTTCGACTTCTTTTTTCGATCGACTGTTTTCTGGAATGAAGTTATGTGATATCCGTTGGAGGAGACATAAAATATCTATTTTGGAGGCTCGTCAGATCGATTTTCTTGCGGAGAACCGGTTCGAACTCCACGTCGAAAGAATGTGAAAATTAATGTTGTCAACTCCCTCTTTCGCTTAGGAGGTAAAGTGAATCCTGTGGGCAATTATAGCGCCCCAAAATCCACCTATTTAGGAAAGGGTCAACCCGGCCCTAGCTTGCCAACCCGTGGTAGGGTTAGGGTCGGTCCTAGCCCTAATACTATTCATGAACAAGCCCAAAACCCCAACCCTAACCTTAGGCGGGTCGGCCCTAGTTCTAATATAGAGTTCTGTAAATAAATAAATAAATAAATAAATAAAAAAAGTCCAGGGGAGGTTCGAACATTGGACCTGCAACTGATAACGTACGGTGACCATTGTACCGCTTAACATTTTTTGAATAATTTTCTTTAGTTTTCTATTTTAATACTTTATGCTAGTGTTTCTTTTATAAACCTAACTAAGCATGCGTATGTTTTCCTTACCTCTCCCAGCGCCGCCCCTTCTTTTTCTTTTTCTTTTTCTTCTTCACTACAGCCCCATCTCATTTAAAAATTATCAACTTCATGCACAATAGACTAGGCTCGTTTCTTCTTCCTCATTTATTTGTAAACAGATATCCATACACGATCTTGTTCCATCTTCTCAAAGTATTTTATTTTTCTCTACCAACAATTATTAGTAATTTGGGGTGGTAATGAATTAATAGTCTCGATTGTTTGGGACTTGATCTTTCAATTAGTTTATTGATATGGGTATTTAACATATGTGAAGCAGTCGATGATAAATCTAAGTATTTTATGAGTTTGATCATGGGATATTATTTGTTTGAGTATGTGTAATTGTGTATAACTGTTATAGAATCATAAAATTTATTCCTTATCTATATCTGATTTTGGTAAATTTCAATGTAAATCCATATACTGTTAGTTGTCATTCATGATTTGAATAGATCAAATTTTGAAAATAATGGTACTCAGGGGAAATCAGTTCATGATCTGCCCATGATACCGTAAAATTAACAAAATCCATAAAAATGACGTGTTGGCGGGTAACCCGCCGCGGGTTGACCCTAGCCTGGCTTGTTTTCTATTAGGGTCACATATCACAACCCTAACCCGGACCGTTTAGATTACGGGCCAAGCCGAGCCGGGTTAGGGTCAACCCACGGGCCGGGTTATAAATTGACAGGTCTAGACTATTTTATATTCTGAGGCATTAAGGATCTAATTTTTTTATTTAAGCATCAACTTAGAAATTCTAAATAAAAATTAACCTTAATATACAACCCTCTCTAAAATATACATATGAAACCCCTCAAATGATACTTATACAATAGTGAGTTGATTTTCAAATATTATATAATCACAAATAGACATCGTATAAACTAACCCACAAACAAATTGTAATATTTTAAATAGGGTTGTCAACGGGTACCGAATTACCCGGAACCGGACAAGACCCGATTAATCCTGGTCCGGTTTCGGGTCTTAAAAATGGATATATTAGCCATTTAAATACCCGACGGGTATATCTAATTTGGACCATAAATGTATCGGGTCTAATTGGGTATACTCGGTGGGTACCCGCGGATGAAGGGGACACGTTTATTTTATTCTTTTATTAATTCTTTTAGCAAATTCGAAAGGGTTTGTCTAGTTTTCACTTTGATTTTTTCTCATATTCTAATTTTTCTCTTATATTTAATATTTATTTAGAATATTAATAAGGACATATTAATAAACATATATAAAAAATAATTTGAATTCAAGCAAAAAAGAAGAAGACATCAATATTTGTAGTATAAAAATTGATAGTTGTTCAATATTCAACGGGTACCCAGAGTTTCTAAAGGGTGCGGTTCTTGGTCCACAAATTTAGGAGCCGGACCCGATTTTCATAAGTAGGTTCTGAGACCAGTGGTACCCTGAAGGACCCGAAGCCATTGACAATCCTACTTTTAAGCTTTCAAATCTTGAACGATCACTGTCACATGCACTATTTGATCTGTCTTTGAAATTGAAAGTGGGAATTGAGTGAGCATATCATCCCTAAAGGGGTTTACAATAGAAATAGTAACTAACTTTCATTTAAAGCGCATATTAAATAATAACTCGATTAATATATATAGTTCTATCAACCAATATACTTCACACATTCAAAACAATAATATAGTTGGGGTGACATAATCCTTTGGAGTAGGAAGGTTGACTCTTATGAATTCTTCAATGATCATTAATGCGTCTTTTTCTTAGTTATATTTTGATTTGAATCTTTACCAGTACCTCAATCATACACGATATATATATAACAAGATTTCAAAGAAACTAATGGTGGTAGCACAATATTCTACTGAATAATCTATCACGAAATTTCCCATATAAACCATCCCATCACTCTTCTCTATAAACACCAAACAAATAATATATTAACTTTTTTAAAAGTAATTTAAAAAAAATCTATGTATGAGAAGTGACCAATTCCAACAATAATAATAATATATTGGAAGCCTTTAAGCCCCTATTTATAATGTTCGACATCCCCTTAGACAACCCTATGGGCCTACATAAGCATAAATTTATATTATGAGAAAGAAGGGTGTCTGTGTATCCGGACCAATCCGACCGTCGAAATCATCATCATGTGGCTTAGATCGATCAATTTAAAAAATATATTTTCATCTGTCTATGGTGTTTACGGCCGAGATTTTATTATTTTGACGGCTGGGATTATACCGCCGCCCGAGACAAAGCTTATCATACCCTAACCATTAATATTAAACACGGATAACCTTAGGTTTTCCGTTCTTAGGTCTCCAAATATAATTACATATACGAAGGAATCATATTTTCCACTCAACTCTAATTTCAGTCGATTTTCCACAAAAAGCAAATAATAAAGAAAAAAAATTCATAAACACAACCCCACACATGCCGTATGGATGTGAGGTATGCAATCCCGCACTGATCATAACATAAAAAGAAAAGAAAAAGTCTGGAGAGAGATGATCTGGTTTTCTCGGTTTTTTTTTTTTTTTTTTTTCTTTTTTCATCACGATTCTTGCTCCATCATGGCACAAGATCAAACAAATCCTCCTGATCCTACTAATCAACCGAATCATGTTCGTTTTCATGTCCCAAATCTAAGTCAAGATCACATTGGAGATCAAAGTCAAGAACAAGGTAATGAATATCGGTGCTGTTAATGGCAAAAATCAAGATAAAGGTAAATCTTTTGTTTCTTTGTTTAAGCAACGTATACATGTTGTTTCAAAAATTGATGTTGATGCTGAAAAAGCAGGGGTATAACAACCTCACCCAATATTTCGCTTAGCAATCTGTATGGACTAACTCCAATATACTTCCAAGAGAATCAACTAGACAGTTAGACTCAATCTTAATAAAAAGTATATCAAAGAGTTATATCTCACTTTATCGATTCAATCCGCAATCAAAAAAATAGAAATTTGCGAGCCTGATTGAATACAAGAGAAATAACTTGAATGATACCAAAGACCAATGTTCAAGGATCAATCAATTTCAATCAACAACCAAAGGTTGGAATTACCAATTGATCGATTCAATGCACAACCTGTGATATTTCAATTATATAACAAAATATAATGCGGAAAAGAAATAACACAGACCAGAAATTTTGTTAACGAGGAAACCGCAAATGCAGAAAAACCCCGGGACCTAGTCCAGATTTGAACACCACACTGTATTAAGCCGCTTCAGACACTAGCCTACTACAAAGCTAACTTCGGTCTGAACTGTAGTTGAACCCTAATCAATATCACATTGATTCAAGGTACAGTTGCATTACTTACGTCTCTGATCCCAGCAGGATACTACGCACTTGATTTTTTTAGCTGATCTCACCCACAACCAAGAGTTGCTACGACCCAAAGTCGAAGACTTGATAAACAAATCTGTCTCACACAGAAAAGTCTATTGAATAGATAAATCTGTCTCCCATAGATATACCTACAAGTTTTTGTTCCGTCTTTTGATAAATCAAGGTGAACAGGAACCAATTGATAACCCGGACTTATATTCCCGAATAACAACCTAGAATTATCAATCACCTCATAATAATCTTAATCGATTAACGAAACAAGATATTGTGGAATCACAAACGATGAGAAGAAGGTGTTTATGACTACTTTTCTATCTTGCCTATTGGAGATATAAATCTCAAGCCAATCTTACGATTGTACTCAATCACGATAGAAACAGCAAGATCATATCACACAACTATAAAGAAAATAGTTGGGTCTAGCTTTATAATCCCAATGAAGTCTTCAAGTCGTTAACCTATAGGGTTTCGTGACAAACCTAAGGTTAAAGGAGAATCGACTCTAGCTTATGCAACTAGTATCACACAGGAGGTGTGGGGATTAGGTTTCCCAGTTGCTAGAGTTATCCTTTATATAGTCTTCAAATCAGGGTTTGCAATCTAAGTTACCTTGGTAACAAAGCATTCAATATTCACCGTTAGATGAAAACCTGATTAGATTCAAGCTAATATCTTTCAACCGTTAGATCGAACTTAGCTTGTTATACACAAATGAAATGCACCTTCATTTAGGTTTGGGTAACCATACCTAAACATGTACACCTAGTCGGTTCAACAATAGTTAACCAATGGTTAGCCATATGAGCACTTTCATATCAACCTTATTCATCTTTACCATAACTAGTTCAAGTGACTCAAATGAACTAGTTAGAGAGTTGTTCAATTGCAGTATACAAGACACAATCGAAGCAAAATCGATTTTTCATGAACAAACCGATTTTAGAAAGTATACTACTTAAGTATGCAAACGGGTATGCATACCTAAGTGGCCGGACCGATTTTGGTTACGCCAGTATGTGTACGGGTGTGCATACTAATTCACACTTCCAAACTCCAGCAGAAATTCACGGACATGAAACTTCCGCCAGTATGCGTACGGGTATGCATACTTGCCCGAGTTTCTAACAACCGCCGGTACGCGTACGGGTACGCATACTTTAGGTTCCTGGTTTTGGACTTTTACACAAATGTGAGAACATACTATGTTTATATCCAAACATGGTTACTTGATCTAAACTCTCATTTCAATCATTGAAACTTTCTTAGAGGATGTTATAATAGTTGTTATTCACAAACTATTTTCATCAAAGCGATTTTCAAGTTATTGAAATAATCAACATGACTTTCGTCACGAGTAAAGATGAACTTGGCCAAAGCGAAAGCTTACCAACATATATTTCGAGAAATAGATAAGCGAGAAAAACTCGGCTCGAAATAGCAAATGTGTATAATTGAAGTCTATATAACAATATGTTGATGGGGTAAAAGTGGGAAAGAGAAGCTAGTCCAAGCCACAGCAAACCCATCCCCTTAGAGGTGAAGAGAGAGAAAATGAGAAGGAGAGAGAAAGAGATTAATTCAGACCCCTCGCTTAGCAGCTTATAGGGAGGTTATATTTTCTCGACAATAATTAATTGCACTTCCCTCGTCCGCTGAATCTCCACCCGCTTGGGAGACTTGGGTGGACTACATATACTCCCACCCCGATCATAGGGAAATACTCCGCTATTTGGGCATACATGACGCCATAGCATCCTCTCGGTATAGAATTGTCCGGTGAGATCATGATAATTTGGTGCGCTTATTTGCTCGTTGGATGATTGATCCTTACATGTTTTATTTTCTTGGGGGGAGGCGACTTCAATGCTGGAAGACGTGGTCGCCCCTAATGGTTTGCCTATTCACCGCGACACCTGCCATTCTGAGTCTTGTATCTTCAAAGCTATGAATAAGAGCGATAGAGATCTTCAAGATCATTTGATTCTAGCCAAGGAAAATTCGTTAAACTTCCAAGTTTTGGACGAAGTTAAAGTCGAGGCTCCGGAGGAAGGGGAGGATAAAGAGGAGTTGGGAGCTTCTTCTTGATAATGAATCTCCTCGGAAGGTTATTAGAAGGGGCAGTTCTTTACTCCATTTGTCCGGCTCAAAGAATAGGAGGCGTCCTTCCGTGCTGAAACAGTTGGCAAGATTAATGGGAGTTGGTAAAACATGATGAATAGTTTATATCTGCGATTCCAAGTCCCCAATATTATCATTCAAATCAATGTTTGTTGTGTTCTAATAATAATCCAATAAGATTATTGTATGTCAGTAATAGGTTTCCCGTTTGCATCCCAGTAGGCGCAGGGTATTCTTAGCGTAATATGTGATAAAGGTGCGGGCGATCAAGACAATATTGTCATTTTTATAAGGCAGTCCCCGGGTGCCAAAGCGAACAGATTCTAGGCCATGGCGATTAAATTATGTTTAATGTGCTTGCATATGCGTATATGCCACATGAGGCGCGAGTATGTGGTAGTTATGATGTACGACTACGCGGCTTTCAGAGAGGCGTTTTAGTTGCAGCACTCACATGGTCATAATCAGCTAGCCCGAGCGGATACTCTTAGAGAGAATATGTATGTGCGTGTGACAATGGTTGAAAGATCTTTTGGATGTTGTTAAGATAAATAACGGTGCACGTACTTTTCTTCCAAAAGAGATTGCTGACCCGGAGAAATAGCATGCTCGCCCGCTAAAGGTGGCGGAAGTCAAGAAGGGAGTATATGATCAGCCGACAGCGGGCATAGGCAATGCTATTGCAGAGCATGAAAGGAATGGTTTGGCTTTTCTTGACGGGTGGCATCCGTTTACGAAGTTGTTTTATTTTTACTCATTCCCTCGTTCTTTTGTTGTTTGCGTTATCTGGTTTAATTGTGTGTTGTAATATTTGGAAATTGCTCCTTTGTTTAAGTGTTGCAGTTTTATTAATTTGTTGCTTCTACCCTATCTCTTTTTTTTTCTTAAATGAAAGGGAGAATGCATGTTTAGTATAGAGTTTTGTTTAAGTGTTCAAGTGGAGGGAGGATGAGTGAAACTTGCGCGCCTCCTAAAATCTTATTTAGGTGTTCAAGTGGAGGGCGGATGAATGCAACCTGCGCCCCCCTAGAATTTTATTCAAGTGTTCAAGTGGAGAGCGGATGAGTGCAACTTGCGCGCATCATAAAATCTTATTTAAGTGTTCAAGTGGAGGGCGGATGAGTGCAACTTGCGCGCCTCCTAGAATTTTATTTTAGTGTTCAAGTGGTGGGAATGCGCTCCTCCTAAGCAACATGGTTCTGGCTTTTATTTGAGTGCTAGAGCTACGATATATGCCTCATTGTTTATGCGCCTATGATGTGTATGCTTTCTAGATTTATTATTTAAGTGTAAATCAACTTGCACATCTTCAATGTGTATCGGTTTTATAAACTACTTAATTAAAGCGAAAGTGTGAATATTGAGTGTTCATGTTGCATAAGTATAACCCCCTAGATGTTAGTTATGCGTGCCTGTATGGTAGGCGGTGTTTGGCGCTTAAATGATTTGACAATTCATGCATATTGTGTAAGTATAATCGTCTAATAATCGGTAGGAACATTTAATTTTAGTTTTGCATATGTCAACCACATGGTAAGTATTGTTCTTTGATCAATTATTTCATTAAAGTATTATTTCGTTATTATGGATCGAGTTTGCTTGGTTTTTGAGATGAAGCACCTCAATCATCTAATGAACGTACTCCGCCTCATGTGATCATTTTGATAGTGAAAATACACTTTGATATTTCCGACTGATAAATGTCGATCGGCTTGAGATGGAAGCTTATAGGAGCGGTGTACTACCTTATTCTTTGCTTCTCGATGACATCGTGAACAGCGGCTACCTACAAATTTTCACCGTTCGAGCATATGTAGGCCGACACGGTCGTTCAATCATGCGTTAAATGATGTGCGCTCAGCATGCTCGCTGTTACTTGAGGGGGTTGTCATCTGTGCACAGTGATTGGAATCATTTGGCGATGCCGATAAAGATGGGTTATCATAAACATGAAATGACATTCGCAATTGTCCGCTTAGTGGGTGAAAGCGCGTCAGTGGCTTTGCTCTCAATGTACTTGAAGTGTTAATTTATTTAAATAAAACGTATTATTTCTGACTTGGGGAGGGGCGACTCCACCTTTTTTTTTTTTTTTAAGAATGAGGCAGACGAGTGCTTGGTCTGTATAGTCACTTGGTATGCGGAAATATTAGACGCGCTTGAATAGGTGAAGTTGGCGGACGAGTGTATGGTATTTGACTTGCCGTGCAAGGGTTCAAGGAGTGATGATATATTTCTGGAGGTAAGTCCCCTCATACCACTTTAAATACGCTCGATACGTGGTGGATAACTATGATCATGAATTACCGCTTGCGTATTTTTATTCGTACTAAGTTGTGGGAGCTTTTTTCACAATACTTTACTAATAATCTCATTCATACTTGATCATATCTCATATCTGAAATGATTTTCGAATATTGTGGCACCCCTGCACCTTTATTTATTTTTTTAATTTATTTTAATCATCATCATCATCTCATAGCCTTACTCATAACCGGATTGTGTCATCGCTCAGCGTTCGGCACTGACTTAATTCATGACGCATTCGAGCTATCTATCTATTTTATTGTTATTTTATTTTTCACTTCTCATTGTACATTCCGGACCACCCTCTCGTGGCTATTTTCAGTTCATGGTGCATTCAAGGCCATCTTATCTCACCGCTCGGCTATTTTCATTTTATTGGTCGTACTCGCAGCCTAGTCATACTCAGGGCTTTACTCATTTGTCATGCTCGGGGCTTTATTCAATCTAGCCATACTCGGGGATTTTATTCGTTCCATCCATACTCGGGGCTATTGGTGCACTTCATTTGGTCATTCACGGAACCTAGCCAGACTCGGGGCTATTGGTGCACTTCATTTAGTCATGCACGGAACCTAGCCACATTCGTGGCTATTGGTGCACTTCATTGGTCATGCACGGAACCTAGCCAGACTTGGGTCTATTAGTGCACTTCATTGGTCATGCACGGAACCTATCCAGACTCGGGGCTATTGGTGAACTTCATTGGTCATGCACAGAACCTAACCATACTCGGGGCTATTGGTGCACTTCATTGGTCATGCACGGAACCTAGCCATACTCGGGGCTATTATTCATTTTATGGGTTGTACTCGTAGCCTTTTTTCATTTCTCACGGTGCATTCGAGGCAACATTTTCTCATTACTCGTACATATTCATGGCTATTCTCAATTCATGGTGTGATGATATTTAAAATTTATTAAGTTCAATACAATATGACATGGATATTCTATTCTATGTATACTTAATTAAATCGGTAATATGATAGTTTACACATACTGACTAGATGATATACGCGCGCTTCATGGAACTCAAATATCAATATGCAAATAGGTGTTATTCCAGCACTTCTTGGTCTAATCTTCTAAATATGTAAAATGGGTGTGTATGTTTGTAATGGCAAGAAACAATTTTGTACCCTAGGAAAGAAAATATAAATATACGATTATGTAATCACACTTGGAGGATACATGCTCAGGACTTCTACTTAGTTAACAATCAATACAG
The DNA here is from genome assembly GCA_023531105.1 of Papaver atlanticum. NCBI lineage: Eukaryota > Viridiplantae > Streptophyta > Magnoliopsida > Ranunculales > Papaveraceae > Papaver > Papaver atlanticum. The sequence continues at coordinate 723,648 of JAJJMB010005585.1, read as the reverse complement.
CAACATGCTCTTATTTAAGCTACCATGACTAAGCGTAGCCGCGTGCGTGACCCATTCATTTTATTACAAGTGATTTAAGCGGCATATATATACACAACCTCAAATGTTTTGATTAAAGAGAGGTGACTCTCAGAAGTACATGCTTTTATGCTTAAAAATGAAAGGAAAACAATAGCTTCAGAGTAGTGACATTAGGACAAGCACGCAAGGTTTCAACAATCTTTCATAATTATGCATTCAGTACCATTCTGACTGCGACCATTAAGACCTTAATTCCAAAATCTTACTACAAATGCTTATCATGTTGAGTACATGTTTATGTGTAAATTTAAGCACAATATAAATTTATGCTAAAGCTTAATTCGAAGCATAATGGAGTTTAATAAAAATGCCAAAAATGCATAGACATCAAAGATGTTTACCTATTTATATGAGGTTTTGTAAATTTCGTATGCATAAGTTTTCATTTTAAAAACAAAGGTTGAAATACAGATTTCATGCTAGAGATTAAGCTCTAAAAAAAAGATTGTAATATAGATGTCATACCAAATGTTAGGAAAATAAAATGAAAACTTATTTTTATATCAGGCTAGATGTGAAACAACGACTGCTCATGAATCTGTGGCATCGATTTTTTTTTAATTATTTAGTGGAAGTGCTCAAACCTATTTAGACAAGGCTCGCTGTAGCTGAAGTTAACATCCAACAGAGGTTGTTATTTCCCTCTTTTGAACTTTACTGAACGTTGCTTCATATCACAGCTTTCTTCCTGACATATTAAACCAGGCTACCAGTGTCAGTTCAAAAAAATGAAGTTTGAACATGTCTGGAATAACATATTGAAAGACATAAGAATTTGTTGATTGGTAGCTTAGCAAGCTTAAAGGATTCATAATAGTATATGATTAGTATTACTTGGTAAATCTAAGGGATTATGATATGCATGTGTCTGTCAAAGTGTGATGCAAGTCATGGAATAAGTCGTAAAGAAATTATTAAAAGTGACTAAGCATAGAGAGATAAGTTTAGTCCCCTTTCAGTATGCTATCCATGGTCCTATAGGCAAGAGTGGGGATGAGAAGAAGTAGCGTTGATGAATTTGAATGTTCATGATGATCTTTACGTTGGCCCTTGATATGCGGCAGTTGGAGTTGAAGTGTCGTTCCTCAAGTGACAACTCCGGGCAACTCTCAATCTTTGATGAATCAAATAGAAAGGCAGCAGCATTTTGGGCAGTCGGCTATGGATGAAGGGCGCAGGTGTTGTTGGTGCTTCATAAAATAGGTGGATCGGATTTCATGATTTGAAATGTCATTCATGAGCACTTGAGTTGAGTACTCGAAGTTCTACCAAAGTTGAGCTTTAGATGCTCCATTTCTTCAGTTTCTCATAACATAATTATTAGTTTACACAATGGCAAACAAAGCATACTTCGAATAAATCAAAGTCTAAATTAGGATAATTTGCAAGTAGGATTAGCAGGTAGGTCGCAACCAGTCACTTTGGGCTTTCAACTTATGAGGTCAAGACCAACAATGCAGTATCAGTTGTGCTTGCAACTGTTTATAGAAAATAATTTTCAAAGTAATTTACAGTATTCATAGGTTTAATATTAGCATCTCAATAAATTCAAAAGGATGTACTCATGTTAATTTAGGCAAGTAGAGATTAACAAGCACAACTGATTAAATGCGGAGAAAATAAAGTTGTTGCTACAATTCATTGAGGAGTCTTTCCTTCACCAGACGTATCTTCTTCTATACCATGACCTTTCAGAGTTGAATCTTCATGCACTTTCCATATTCAAAATGCAAAAACGTATTCATGCTAATAGGAAAATTATGATGTTTCTTGTCTATAGGACAATATTATCAACAATGTGCTTATGCTTTAAAAGCAAAATATCATACACAACAGGGCAAGAGTTCACATAGTTTTTTTTTTATTATTTTCTTCTTCTTTTTTTAAAAATATCATTTTATGATGAGCTGTAAATTTACTAGCAAATTAAACTATGATAGGTAAGGCTCATGGATACGCCTGAGATCTGGTTATGCTTATGTACTTGGATAAGAGATAAGAGCACTTGGATACATTAATTGTGATATCATGCTTATGCTTTCAAAAGCATCAGATCATTCTCAAACTTGGTCAATTAAAGTTAAATATGCTTTTTAAGAGATTTCATTCAAGATACATGTACTCATTTAAAAGTGAAATCTATTGTTTCTCTAGCATTCAAGCAAGATTTCATTGCAAACATTCGGGATTAAGTAATTCATACATGACAGTTAAGAGTCATTCTTAGGTATAAGTTGATATCTTAGATATGCAATAGATGTAGAAACTAAAGATTAGAGAAGATAGTAAAAACTTATCTTCTTTTGGGCTCAATTCTTTCACAGGTGCTGGTGACAGGTGTTGTTTCTCTTTGAGATTTCAATTTGTTGGAACATCAATTCGTAGTCCTCATTAGGCAGCAACTGCTTCATCTTCCCTAGATGTTCTGTATAAGATATTTTGAAGTGAACCATGACTAACAGGGCAGCAACATATTTCTCTCGATTATTTTATAGCACAAGTTTCATTCATACCAAAAACACCTTTGAATCCAATGTTCTTCCTTGCCTTCATTCCCGGAAAAACTCCAAATCCAAATCCAAAAGACTTTTGTCATCGATTCTGAAACAGGGAAACAAAATTCCTTAATTAGTTATTGTAGTTTTGTCATTGAATACCCTATTACTTCGTCTCATCTAAGAGCTAAAAAAATACAATTTCAAATTAGGACTATTGGAAATATTCAGACATAAATGTAAGTGTAGATCAGATGACAAACCAATTATAAGTCAAATTCAAAATGATTTAATGGGTAATAAAGATCAAGGTACAGTGATAATAAATCAGAAACTTAATTTCAATTAACATTAGGGATCGAGAAACTAATCGAATTTTATTTGCAAACACTAAAAATTCTGGTAAATTCCCAAAACGAAATTAAAAAATAAAAATGAGACAAACCCAGATCTGAATTTCAATTATAAATCAAAGCTATAGACAGTCTAGGAAATAGGAAGAAACTTATCTTTCTTGTATCAATTTAACAGATTGGGTGTTGTTTCTCGGAAGTCGATGATAGTCGATTTCCTATCTAGATCTGGTTATTGCTCGGTTTAGCTATGCAACCATGTATAAGCGAGGAATAAGGAGGCGATGTTGATGCATCTCGATGTAATCGGAGGTAGATGAAGCGGTTGCTAGTGTGGCTCGGCGAAGGAGAGCAGAAAGAACGAAGAAATAACTGGTGTTTGACACCGGAAAGCTCTTCTCTGGTATTTGTCTTCGACGAAAGATCACCCGGGTTGATCTTGGTGTAGATTATCCGGATTCAAGGCGGTAATGGTTGCAACTTCTCCTATAGCTTTCTGTTGATGATGGGTGACGATGATTTGTTGCTAAGATTTGGTCGTATTGGCGGGGCTGTGAAGATCACTGCGGACGGCTGCGGATGAGAGAAGAATGGAGACTCCGGATAGTGTGGTCTCGAGAAGAACTGGTAACGACCACGGATGATAGACATGGGTGCATCTGGGAGGGATGACGCGGCTTGTGTCTGTTTTTGCAGATTAAGCTTGGTAGCGCCTAAGGATGATAGCGGCAGAGGTGGGCTCGGACAGGAGAGCAAAGAAATACACAAGAATTGAGCGGATGGGTCTTGCTGGGCGAGAGACTAAGCCTCTCCCACTGTGGTCGCAATGTTGATGGGGTAAAGGTGGGAAAGAGAAGCTAGTCCAAGCCACAGCAAGCCCATCCCCTTAGAGGTGAAGAGAGATAAAATGAGAAGGAGAGAGAAAGAAATGAATTCAGATCCCTTTCTAAATATCCTTTCTTCCCTTTTATAATAATCATTCCTCCTCTTCCTATGAATAGGCACCCATAAGATTAATATATTACAAAACTACCATTTCCCCTTTATCCAAGTTACCACGGGCTTCTGGTTTTTGGCTTGGAGTGAAGCCCAATTCTTCCATTTTCCTCTTTTTTGGCTAGGATCACCCATCACCCTATGGGTTGGGCCTAGTCCCCAAGTCTCCATATCTTAAGGGGGATTCCTAAAGGGTTAAGGGGACTCCTTTTCAAAGGATAATTATTTTCATGTATCAACACAATACAACTTTTGTCTCAAAATAGGAGATAAAATAGATAGACTTTTGAGTGATAGATAAGTTCAAGTCTCCACATACCTCTTTGTTGATGAAGTTCCACAAGTTCCCTTGAGGAGTTCTTCGTCTTCATTCGATGAATGCCGTGGAGTCTAGAGCTCAACTACACTTACTATCCTAGTCCGAGACTTAGGTATAAGTAGACTAGAAATCAAGACTTATAGTTTTGACAACTAAACTTGACAAACAAGCTTGAGATAGCAACGCTTGCGAGTTCGACCTAGCAATGCTCTAACAGATGCTTTATCTGATCCGTCAACTCATAATCAAACCGTAATCTTAGTGGTTGAGCTACCAAGATCAAGCCATATTCCGGCTAGGGTTGAATGGAAATATAGTCTGGTTGGTCGTCTTGATTTCAAAAAGATAACTTTTGATAACGTGAAGAAGGATTTGCTTTATTAATGGGATTTAACTAACGTTGTTGAATTTATCCTTGGATCAAAGGTTTCTTCATCATCAAACTACCCAACGATGTTGATAAGAAGAGGATTAATTATGAAGGTCTATGGAAGCTAAAGTCCACCAACTGAAGGTGCAAGAATGGACGCCTATGTTTGATCCTGCGAAGGTGAATATCACTGGGGATACCTTGTGGTGTAGGTTGCCGTTTCTACCTATTAAATTTTGGAATGAAGAATTATTATTTCAGATCTGCATGGTTCTTGGTAAGCCTATTGTTGTAAATGTTAGAACCCTAATACATGAATATGGTTATTTTGCTAGCGTACTGGTTGATATTGATTTTTACGAGTCAATCCAATATGAATTTATAATAGAACCTGAAGGTGAAGAAGGTTTCTGGAAAGGTGTTGATATCCTCAATCAACCAATATTTTGCAAACATTGTATGGTGATTGGGCACAATAAAGTGAATGCAAGCATGAAAAGTATGATGAACTAAAAGAAGATGCTGAAGCTGAGAGAGATCCGTCAAAAATCAATCACTTTTATACCAGATGGCGAAGTTAAAGAATGAATCGAGAAAAAACCCGAGCTCCTAACCAAAGAGCAAGTTGAACAAGCAAACCAGTCTACCGTTGATAATGTTGATGCTACAAACAAAGGAAAGGGTGTTGCGTTCATTAACAAACATACATATTTTCTCGATGATTCTAGTGATGATTTGCATAATGGGGCTAGTATTTTGCAACTTGAAGAAACTGAATACCGCCATGATAATAGTATTCCACAGTCGGCTATAACTGAATCGCCATCTCAAAACAAAATGGAGATGGTTTACCCGATAGCGCTACTGCTGAAATTGATGAAGTTTTAGTTACAGATACTGACGATGTAGATGAGGAATAGGACTTTAATCTTTTTGATGAGGCCAAGAATAAGGAAAAAGATTTAACTGAGGCTGTTGATTTAGCTAGGAATGAAAAGCTATTGCAATGGCTAAGTTGGAAGATGCTCGTAAATTGGTTATGAAGAAGAGGAAAAATGCAGAGGAGGTGAAAAGTAAAGGAAAAGTTGCTAAGGGCTTGACTGTTGTTCATCGAAGTTCTGTTGTGGAATTAGCTAGAACTGCACTGGAAACACCTCGTTAACAAAACTTCTGGTGTCTGTGTTATTTCTTTTCCACATTATATTTTGTTATATAATTGAAATATCACAGGTTGTGCGTTGAATCAATCAATTGGGAAATCCGACCTTTGGTTGTTGAGTGAAATTGATTGATACTTGAACATTGGTCTTTGGTACCGTTCAAGTTAATTTCTCTTGTATCCAATTAGACTCACAGATTTCTATTTGCTTAAGTAAGGATTGAATCAAGAAATTGAGATATAACTCTTTGATATAATTTTTATTAAGATTGAGTCTGACTGTCTAGTTGATTCTCTTAAAAGTATATTGGAGTTAGTCCATACAGATTGCTAAGCGAATTATTAAGTGAGGTTGTTGTACCCCCACTTTTTCAATCTATATAATTATACGAGTTGGTCTAATTAGAAGATAAAATAGAATAGACTTCTGAGTGATAGATAAGTTTTAGTCTCCACATACCTTTTGTTGATGAAGTTCCTCCAAGCTATTCGGTAGATCTCCTTCCTCAATTGGTGAACACCGTGAAGTCTAAAGCTCAACTACACATTATATCCTAATCTGAGACATAACTATAAATAAATTAGAAATTGAAAGTGCACGCACTGAGACCAAGCAACTAAACCTATAGTTCACATAGTTTCTTCAGTATCCATGCGTTTCCGAAATTCAATACGTCCATGCACTGGAATAATTCCTTTGGTTCGTATTCCAAACAGTAAAGGAATAATAAATCTGTTCGGTAACAACTCTCTTCAATCAAAGTGATATGAGTTAGACAAAGGCTCTTCTGTTTAATCCAATAAACTCCTTTGTCGGGTTTAGATCTATCTATCCAACAACTACAAAAGTAGCAAAGTTTAGATTTTGCAATCAATAAAAGTATCTACCAAGATACTAAATACTGATGCCGATCTACGCAACTAATCAATCAAGTCTATCAAGATAAACCGATTATAGTTGGATCCCAGCCGATCAAGTTTTGTGCACACCAAAGATTATGAAACCAATAAGAAATCTTCTTTGTCTTCAAATCATCTTAAATCTTAAATAAACACCTGCACACCACAACTTGAATCTCTTGTGATCAATCACACACAGAATGGAGTCTGTTAACAATGGATTATCACAAGACGTCTTTAGATCTACAAACAGTTCTAAAGATCCCGTCGATACTTCGATCTAGTTTGAGTGAATCTTATATCAGAACAGAAGATTCTCAAGAATAAACAAACTTGGTGCAATCAAAGTTCAACAACCGTTAGTCAATCAAATCAAATCGAAAACTAATAACACTGCAATTATCTAGTTTCCCACCAACGGTACTCGTAGAGCTTCTTTATCCCACAGAAGTCTTTAAACGAGCGGTCGTAAGAGATTTCGCCTAATTAGGGTACTTTCCTCTCCGAATAGACGGCTCCACCAGTAACAACACAACAAGGTAGTTTTTCTGGATCTTAGGATAGATTGCTCGAAATGCAAACTTGGGTATTTATAGATCGAGGAAGTTTGGACACCAAGGAATTTCCAAAACCGAAATATTCTTAAGATGTGCAATATTTCCAAAATCGGTTTTCATAATTCCTGGAAATACTCTGTCCAAAATTAACCGAAATCCTACTAGAAAATATCCAATTAGTAAATGCACCTTACCAATTTTTATTTTCCAGAGATATGCATTTTAATTACTTGTAATTAAAACCATATAAAATAAACAACCTTAATTAAAAGATTCTCAACTTATTTCGGTCCGGGATCTCCTTGAGTTATTAAGGAATATCTTTGAACAATAAAAGATAAGTGTTACTGAACATGTTCAAAGTATGTCGACATCTTATTTCTTTGTAAATCCTTTTTCATATTTTCAATCTTGGAACCGACTATACCACACTTCCAAACAAGTTTAGAACTGGTTCGTCTGATTTCCAAGAACTATGTGATTAATCAAATATCAAACATTAATCATGGGTTTACGGTTCTTCCAAACACAAGGATCGGTTCTACCTTAATATGGTTACTAGGACCGGTTACATCAGTTACCAGGATCGGTTACATCAGTTACCAGGACCGGTTACCATATTCTCATGGTATTACTTGTGATCGGTCTCACCAGTTACCAGGATCGGTTACAGCAATTACCAGGACCGGTTACACCAATTACAAGGATCGATTACATACTCTTTTGTGATCGGTCACACCAATTACTAGGATCGGTTACGTCTGAAAGTTGTTGAAGGTTCAGAGTGTTCGACTTCTTTTTCCGATCGGCTGTTTTCTTTTATGAAGTTATGTGATATCCGTTGGAGGAGACATAAAATATCTATTTTGGAGGCTCGTCAGATCGATTTTCTTGCGGAGAACCGGTTCGAACTCCACATCGAAAGAATGTGAAAATTAATGTTGTCAACTCCCTCTTTCGCTTAGGAGGTAAAGTGAATCCTGTGGGCAATTATAGCGCCCCAAAATCCACCTATTTAGGAAAGGGTTAACCCGAACCTAGCTTGCCAACCCGTGGTAGGGTTAGGGTCGGTCCTAGCCCTAATACTATTCATGAACAAGCCAAAACCCCAACCCTAACCCTAGGCGACCCTAGTTCTAATATAGAGTTCTGTAAAATACAAAAAAAAATAAAAATCCAGGGGAGGTTCGAACATTGGACCTGCAACAGGTAACGCATGGTGACCATTGTACCGCTAAACATTTTTTGAATAATTTTCTTTAGTTTCATATTTTAATACTTATGCTAGTGTTTCTTTTATAAACCTAACTAAGCATGCGTATGGTTTCCTTACCTCTCCCAGCGCCGCCCCTTCTTTTTATTTTTCTTCTTCACTACAGCCCTATCTCATTTAACAATTATCAACTTCATGCACAACAGACTAGGCTCGTTTCTTCTTCCTCAATTATTTGTAAACAAATCTCCATACACGATCTTGTTCCATCTTCTCTAAGTATTTTATTTTTCTCTACCAATAATTATTAGTAATTTGGGGGTGGTAATGAATTAATAGTCTTGATTGTTTGGGACTTGATCTTTCAATTGGTTTATTGATATGGGTATTTAACATATGTGAAGCAGTCGATGACAAATCTAAGTATTTTATGAGTTTAATCATGGGATATAATTTGTTTGAGTATGTGTAATTGTGTATAACTGTTATAGAATCATAGAATTTATTCCTTATCTATATCTGATTTTGGTAAATTTGAATGTAAATCCATATACTGTTAGTTGTCATTCATGATTTGAATAGATTAAATTTTGAAAATAATGGTACTTAGGGGAAATCAGCTCATGATCTGCCCATGATACCGTAAAATTAACAAAATCCAGAAAAATGACGTGTTGGCGGGTAACCCGCCGTGGGTTGTTTTCTGTTAGGGTCAACCCGCGGGCCGGGTTATAAATTAACAACTCTAGACTATTTTATATTATGAGGCATTAAGGATCTAAAACATTTATTTAAGCATCAACTTAGAAATTCTAAATAAAAATTAACCTTAATATACAACCCTCTCTAAAATATACATGTGAAACCCCTCAAACGATACTTATACAATAGTGAGTTGATTTTCAAATATTATATAATCACAAATAGACATCGTATAAACTAACCCACAAACAAATTGTAATATTTTAAATAGGGTTGTCAACGGGTACCGAATTACCCGGAACCGGACAAGACCCGGTTAATCCGGGTCCGGTTTCGGGTCTTAAAATTGGATACATTAGCCATTTAAATACCCGAGGGGTATACCTAATTTGGACCATAAACGTATCGGGTCCAATCGGGTATACTCGGTGGGTACCCGCGGATGAAGGGGACACATTTATTTTATTCTTTTATTAATTCTTTTAGCAAATTCGAAAAGTTTTCACTTTGATTTTTTCTCATATTCTAATTTTTCTCTTATATTTAATATTTATTTAGAATATTAATAAGGACATAGTAATAAACTTATATAAAAAATAATTTGAATTCAAGCAAAAAAGAAGAAGACATCAATATTTGTAGTACAAAAATTGATAGTTGTTCAATATTCAACGGGTACCCAGAGTTTCTTAAGGGTGCGGTTCTTGGTCCACAAATTTAGGAGCCGGACCCGATTTTCATAAGTAGGTTCTGAGTCCAGTGGTACCCTGAAGGACCCGAAGCCATTGACAATCCTACTTTTAAGCTTTCAAATCTTGAACGATCACTGTCACATGCACTATTTGATCTGTCTTTGAAATTGAAAGTGGAAATTGAGTGAGCATATCATCCCTAAAGGGGTTTACAATAAAAATAGTAACTAACTTTCATCTAAAGCGCATATTAAATAATAACTCTATGAATATATAAAGTTCTACCAACCAATATACCTCATACATTCAAAACAATAATATAGTTGGGGTGACATAATCCTTTGGAGTAGTAAGGTTGACTCTTATGAATTCTTCAATGATCATTAATGCTTCTTTTTCTTAGTTAGATTTTGATTTGAATCTTTACCAGTACCTCAATCATACACGATATATATATATATAACAAGATTTCAAAGAAACTAATGGTGGTAGCACAATATTCTACGAAAGAATCTATCACGAAATTTTCCATATAAACCATCCCATCACTCTTCTCTATAAACACCAAACAAATAATACAGTAACTTTTTAAAAGTAATTTTAAAAACATCTATGTATGAGAAGTGAGCAATTCCAACAATAATAATAATATATTGGAAGCCTTTAAGCCTCTATCTATAATGTTCGACACTTTGGTTTCCCGCTCCTTAGACAACCCTGTGAGCCTACATAAGCATAAATTTATATTATGAGAAAGAAGGGTGTTTGTGTATCCGGACCAATCCGACCGTCGAAATCATCATCATGTGGCTTAGATCGATCAATTCACAAAATATATTTTCGTCTGTCTATGGTGTTTACGGCCGAGATTTTATTATTTTGACAGCTGGGATTATACCGCCGCCCGAGACAAAGCTTATTGATAGACGCATTTATGTATCTATTTTCATCTCTATTGTATATATTGTTAGTACCCATTTTTGTACTAATTTTGTTATTTTATCCCTTTGTAGGTGTTTTTGGAGAAATAGGCTTTTGCGGCAAAATTGGCTCGAAAAGTTGCTAAAGGCTCCTGGGAGGACACTTGCTATTCGGACTCTCATTTTGGATAAGGGGTAACCCATTTCCAAGCAGCTGCTAAGCACAGACCGGCACTGGATAGGGGGAGGTCACATTTCTTCTCAAATTTTCAAAACGAAAAATGGCGGGAAAACAGTTTACAGAAAACAGAATTTTCTGTTCGAATTTTGGATGATTTTTAAGGCGATTAAAGGGATGATTTTCGTTGGGTTAACCCTGTTAAGGATAAAGAAGTATGGTATGAGCTGTAGAATCGATTAAACAGGGATAGAAATCCGTGTTGGAGCAAAACAGGGAGAATTCACGATTTGAGTTGTTTTCGGTTTACAAAAGAATTTGTGAAGAGTTTACGGCAAGATTGGAGTGTATGGAGTCCTTATTCAGTCCTGAGAGAGTTTGAGAGAGTTTGGAAACCAAGTTAACGCGTAAAAAGAAGATTAAAATCCCGTAACGTGCGGTGAAGAAAAAACGAAAAGATTTGGATTAACTCGAGTAATTTTGGGGTTTGGTGGATATATAGGTTGATTCGAGTTATATTGAGAAGCAACAAAGTTTAGGGGAAAGTTTAGAGCCTTAGAGAAGCCAGAAAAATCATTGGAAGAAATCGTGTTTCTGCTGGTGCAACTGTGGCCGGAGAAGACGAAGAACACAGAACAGCAGAAAAAGAAAGTCGCAGAAACTGTGACCGTAGCTTTCAAACTCTATACCCTTTGTAACAATTTTTCCAACAGTTAGCTTCAGTTCGCAACAGTTCTCTGTATGAATAGGTTTTGTAACGATTATATTTGTTACAGAATCCGCTGCTTAGCACTTTTCACTCTTTTAATCAACTTTTGAACACCAAATATGTATTTTGAGCAAGTGGTTAATATGAGGAGCTAAACCCCTTAGCCGAGGCGACGGAGGAAGCCATTGTTCCATGAAAAGTGGTATAGTTCTATTTTAATTATTTATTGCAATTATTTTACATGATTATTTGCATAGAACTTAAAAGAAAAATTGGTTTTTATTGAGTAGTTGTGAAGTGTTTTGATGGGACATGCTTAGTTTTAATACTTTTGATGTTTCATGCTTCGTGCTTACAATTATTACTTCAAAAATCTATTAGAGGCAAATATTAGAATCACTTTAAAGAAGAATATTGCATGAATATTGATTAGAGTTTATCAATTAGTTGGTCAATGGTGGAATCCAAAGTCTCGGTATTTTCTTATTATTGTCAAAACAATTTTATTTAATTTTCAAAAATCCTTCACAAGTTCGAGCAACGAACCTTTTTACCACTACAACTACAAAACACATCACTTATCATACTCTAACCATTAATCTTAAACACGGATAACCTTAGGTTTTCCGTGCTTAGGTCTCCAAATATAATTACATATACGAAGGAATCATATTTTTCACTCAACTCCAATTTCAGTCGATCTTCCACAAAAGGCAAATAATAAAGAAAAAAATTCATAAACACAACCCCACACATGTCGTATGGATGTGAGGTATGCAATCCCGCACATATCGTAACATAAATAGAAAAGAAAAAAAGTTTGGAGAGGGATGATCTGGTTTTCTCGGTTTTTCTTTTTCTTTCTTTTCGTTTTTCATCACGATTCTTGTTCCACCATGGAATAAAATCAAACAAAGCCTCCTGATCCTACTAATCAACCGAATCATGTTTGTTTCCATATCCCAAATCTAAGTCAAGATCACGTTGGAGATCAAAGTCAAGAACAAGGTATTGAATACCGGTGCTGTTAATGGCCAAAATCAAGATGAAGGTAAGTCTTTTTCTTCTTTGTTTAAGCAACGTATACATGTTGTTTCAAAAATTGATGTTGATGCTGAAAAAGCGGGGGTATAACAACCTCACCCAATATTTCGCTTAGCAATCTGTATGGACTAACTCCAATATACTTCCAAGAGAATCAACTAGACAGTTAGACTCAATCTTAATAAAAAGTATATCAAAGAGTTATATCTCACTTTCTCGATTCAATCCGCAATCAAACAAATGGAAATTTGCGAGACTGATTGAATACAAGAGAAATAACTTGAACGGTACCAAATACCAATGTTCAAGGATCAATCAATTTCAATCAACAACCAAAGGTTGGATTTACCAATTGATTGATTCAACGCATAACCTGTGATATTTCAATTATATAACAAAATATAATGCGGAAAATAAATAACACAGACACCAGAAGTTTTATTAACGAGGAAACCGAAAATGCAGAAAAACCCCGGGACCTAGTCCAGATTTGAACACCACACTGTATTAAGCCGCTACAGACACTAGCCTACTACAAAGCTAACTTCGGTCTGGACTGTAGTTGAACCCTAATCAATATCACATTGATTCAAGGTACAGTTGCATTCCTTACGTCTGATCCCAGCAGGATACTACGCACTTGATTCCTTTAGCTGATCTCACCCACAACCAAGAGTTGCTACGACCCAAAGTCGAAGACTTGATAAACAAATATGTCTCACACAGATATACCTACGAGTTTTTGTTCCGTCTTTTGATAAATCAAGGTGAACAGGAACCAATTGATAACCCGGACTTATATTCCCGAAAAACAGTTTAGAATTATCAATCACCTCACAATAATCTTAATCGATTAACGAAACAAGATATTGTGGAATCACAAACGATGAGACGAAGGTGTTTGTGACTAGTTTTCTATCTTGCCTATCGAAGATATAAATCTCAAGCCAATCTTACGATTGTACTCAATCACGATAGAAATAACAAGATCAGATCACACAACTACAAAGAAAATTATTGGGTCTGGCTTCACAATCCCAATGAAGTCTTTAAGTCGTTAACCGACATGGTTTCGTGAAAAACCTAAGGTTAAAGGAGAATCGACTCTAGCTAATGCAACTAGTATCACACAGGAGGTGTGGGGATTAGGTTTACCAGTTGCTAGAGTTCTCCTTTATATAGTCTTCAAATCAGGGTTTGCAATCTAAGTTACCTTGGTAGCAAAGCATTCAATATTCACCGTTAGATGAAAACCTGATTAGATTCAAGCTAATATCTTTCAACCGTTAGATCGAACTTAGCTTGTTATACACAAATGAAATGCACCTTCATTTAGGTTTGGGTAACCGTACCTAAATGTGTACACCTAGTCGGTTCAACAATAGTGCACCAATGGTTAACCATATGAGCACTTTCATATCAACCTTATTTATCTTTACCATAACTAGTCCAAGTGACTCAAATGAACTAGTTAGAGAGTTGTTCAATTGCAGTATACAAGACACAATCGAAGCAAAATCGATTTTGATTCACTCGAATCAATTCATGAACATAATAGCCACGGTTTGCAAAGATTGCATTCCTTATAATATAAATGTTTTAGTTCATGAACAAACCGATTTTAGAAAGTAACCTACTTAAGTATGCAAACGGGTACGCATACCTAAGTGGTTGGACCGAGTTTGGTTACGCCAGTGCACGTACGGGTGCGCATACCAATTCACACATCCAAACTCCAGCATAAATTCATGGACGTGAAACTTCCGCCAGTATGCGTACGGGTACGCATACTTGCCCGAGTTTCCAACAACCACCGGTACGCGTACAGGTATGCATACTTTAGTTTCCCAGTTTTGGACTTTTACACAAATGTGAGAACATACTATGTTTATATCCAAACATGGTTACTTGATCTAAACTATCATTTCAATCATTGAAACTTTCTTAGAGGATGTTATAATAGTTGTTATTCACAAACTATTTTCATCAAAGCGATTTTCAAGTTATTGAAATAATCAACATGACTTTCGTCACGAGTAAAGATGAACTTGGCAAAAGTGAAAGCTTACCAACACATATTTCAAGAAATAGATAAGCGAGATAAACTCGTCTCGAAATAACAAATGAGTATAATTGAAGTCTATATAGCAATATGTTGATGGGGGTAAAAGTGAGAAAGAGAAGCTAGTCGAAGCCACAACAAGCCCATCCCCTTAGAGGTGAAGATGGAGAAAATAAGAAGGAGAGAGAAGAGATGAATTCAGACCCCTTTCTAAATATCCTTTCTTCCCTTTATAATAATCATCCTTCCTCTTCCTATGAATAGGCACCCATAAGATCAATATATTACAAAACTATCATTTCCCCTTTATCCAAGTTACCATGGGATTCTGGCTTTCGGCTTGCAGTGAAGCCCAATTCTTCCATTTTCCTCTTTTTTGGCTAGGATCACCCATCACCCTATGGGTTGGGCCTAGTCCCCAAGTCTCCATATCTTAAGGGGTATTCCTAAAGGGTTAAGGGGGATCCTTTTCTAAGGGTAATTATTTTCATGTATCAACATTAGTCCCCTGACTGTTGACTGGTCATAGGCCAGGTCAACAGTCACATGTTGATTCGTCGGTTAATGGATGCAACTGATGGATTTTAGACGGACACTTCCATGCATGTTGAACCCTCATGTGTTCCCTCCATCCTCATCCGATGGTCGGATTATCCGTCTCAGGCGGATGTGTCCCCGATAGCCGCCTTAGAGGAGGTACCTCGCATAGCAGCTTATAGGGAGGCTATATTTTCTCGACAATAATTAATTGCACTTCGCTCGTCCGCTGAATCTCCATCCTATTGGGAAACTTGGGTGGATTACATATAATCCAACCCCGATCATAGGGAAATACTCCGCTATTTGTGCATACATGACGCCATAGCATCCTCTCGGTAAAGAACTGCCTGGTGAGATCATGACAATTTGGTGCGCTTATTTGCTCGTTGGATGATTGATTCTTACATGTTTTATTTTCTTGGGGGGAGGCGACTTCAGTGCTGGAAGACGTGGTCGCGCCTAATGGTTTTCCTATTCACCACGACACATGCTATTCTGAGTCTTGTATCTTCAAAGCTATGAATAAGAGCGATAGAGATCTTCAAGATCATTTGATTCTAGCCAAGGAAAATTCGATAAACTTACAAGTTTTGGACGAAGTTAAAGTCGAGGCTCCGGAGGAATGGGAGGATAAAAAGGAGTTGGGAGCTTCTTCCTGATGATGAATCTCCTCGGAAGGTTATTAGAATGGGCAATTCTTTACTCCATTTGTCCGTCTCAAAGAATAGGAGGCGTCCTTCCGTGCTGAAACAGTTGGCAAGATTCATGGGAGTTGGTAAAACACGATGAATAGTTTATATCCGCGATTCCAAGTCCCCAATATTATCATTCAAATCAATGTTTGTTGTGTTCTAATAATAATCCAATAATATTATTGTATGTCAGTAATAGGTTTCCCATTTGCATCACAGTAGGCGCAGGGTATTCTTAGCGTAATATGTGATAAAGGAGTGGGGGATCATGACAATATTGTCATTTGTATAAGGCAGTCCCCGGGTGCCAAAGCGAACAGATTCTTGGCCATGATGAGTAAATTATGTTTAATGTGCTTTATATGCGGTTATGCCACATGAGGCGCGAGTCTGTGGTAGTTATGATGTACGACTACGTGGATTTCAGAGAGGCGTTTTAGTTGCAGCACTCACATGGTCATAATCAGCTAGCCCGAGCGGATACTCTTAGAGAGAATATGTATGTGCGTGTGACAATGGTTGAAAGAGCTTTTGGATGTTGTTAAGATAAATAATGGTACGCGTAGTCTTCTTCCAAAAGAGATTGCTGACCCGTAGAAAGATCCTGCTCGCCCGCTAAAGGTGGCGGAAGTCAAGAAAGGAGTATATGATCAGCCGACAGCGGTCATAGGAAATGCTATTGCAGAGCATGAAAGGAATGGGTTGGCTTTTCTTGACGGGTGGCATCCGTTTATGAAGTTGTTTTATTTTCACTTATTCCCTCGTTCTTTTGTTGTTTGCGTTATCTGGTTTAATTATGTGTTGTAACATTTGGAAATTGCTCATTTGTTTAAGTGTTGCAGTTTTATAAATTTTTGCTTCCACCCTATCTCTTTTTCTTTTTTTTAAATGAAAGGGAGAATGCATGTTTAGTATAGAGTTTTGTTTAAGTGTTCAAGTGGAGGGCGGATGAGCGCAACTTGCGCGCCTCCTAAAATCTTATTTAAGTGTTCAAGTGGAGGGCGGATGAATGCAACCTGCGTGCCTCCTAGAATTTTATTCAAGTGTTCAATTGGAGGGAGGATGAGTGCAACTTGCGCGCCTCATAAAATCTTATTTAAGTGTTCAAGTGGGGGGCGGATGAGTGCAACTTGCGCGCCTCCTAGAATTTTATTTAAGTGTTCATGTGGAGGGCGGATGAGTGCAACATGCGCTCCTCCTAAGCAACATGGTTCTGGCTTTTATTTGAGTGCTAGAGCTACGATATATGCCTCATTGTTTATGCGCCTCTGATGCGTATGCTTTCTAGATTTATTATTTAAGTGTAAATCAACTTGCACATCTTCAATGTGTATCGGTTTTGTAAACTACTTAATTAAAGCGAAAGTGTGACTATAGGGTGTTCATGTTGCATAAGTATAACCCCCTAGATGTTAGTTATGCGTGCCTGTATGGTAGGCGGTGTTTGGCGCTTAACTGATTTGACAATTCATGCATATTGTGTAAGTATAATCTTTTAATAATCAGTAGGAACATTTAATTTTTGTTTTGGATATGTCAACCACATGGTAAGTATTGTTCTTTGATCAATTATTTCATTAAAGTATTATTTTGTTATTACAGCTCGAGTTTGCTTGGTTTTTGAGATGAAGCACCTCAATCATCTAATGAACGTACTCCGCCGCATGTGATCATTTTAATAGTGAAAATACACTTTGATATTTCCGACTGATAAATGTCGATCGGCTTGAGATGGAAGCTCATAGGAGCGGTGTACTACCTTATTCTTTGCTTCTCAATGACATCGTGAACAGCGGCTACCTACAAATTTTCACCGTTCGAGCATATGTAGGCCGACATGGTCGTTCAATCATGCGTTAAATGATGTGCGCTCAGCATGCTCGCCATTAGTTGAGGGGGTTGTCATCTGTGCACAGTGATTGGAATCATTTGGCGATGTCGATAAAGATGGGTGATCATAAGCATGAAATGACATTCGCAATTGTCCGTTTAGTGGGTGAAAGCGCGTCAGTGGCTTTGCTATCAATGTACTTGAAGTGTGTTAATTTATTTAAATAAAACGTATTATTTCTGACTTGGGGAGAGGCGACTCCACCTTCTTTTTTTTTTTAAAGAATGAGGCGGACGAGTGCTTGGTATGTATAGTCACTTGGTATGCGGAATTATTAGACGCGCTTGAATAGGTGAAGTTGGCGGATGAGTGTATGGCATTTGACTTTCCGTGCAAGGGTTCAAGGAGTGATGATATATTTCTGGAGGTAAGTCCCCTCATACCACTTTAAATACGCTCGAGACGTGGTGGATAACTATGATCATGAATTAGCGCTTGCGTCTTTTCATTCGTACTAAGTTGTGGGAGCTTTGTCACAATAATTTACTAATAATCTCATTCATACTTGATCATATCTCATATCTGAAATGATTTTCAAATATTGTGGCAGCCCTACACCCTCTTTTTTTTTAAATCATCATCATCATCTCATAGCCTTACTCATAACCAGATTGTGTCATCGCTCAGCGTTCGGCACTGACTTAATTAAAAGCGCATTCGAGCTATCTATCTATTTTATTGTTATTTTATTTTTCACTTCTCATAGTACATTCCGGACCACCCTCTCGTGGCTATTTTCAGTTCATGGTGCATTCAAGGCCATCTTATCTCACCGCTCGGCTATTTTCATTTTATCGGTTGTACTCGCAGCCTAGTCATATTCAGGGCTTTACTCATTTGTCATGCTCGGGGCTTTATTCAATCTAGCCATACTCGGGGCTTTTATTCGTTCCAGCCATACTCGGGGCTTTTATTCAATCTAGCCATACTCGGGGCTATTGGTGCACTTCATTTGGTCATGCACGGAACCTAGCCAGACTCAGGGCTATTGGTGCACTTCATTTAGTCATGCACGGAACCTAGCCACATTCGGGGCTATTGGTGCACTTCATTGGTCATGCACGGAACCTATCCAGACTCGGGGCTATTGGTGCACTTCATTGATAATGCACGGAACATAGCCAGACTCGGGGCTATTGGTGCACTTCATTGGTCATGCACGAAACCTAGCCAGACTCGGGGCTATTGGTGCACTTCATTGGTCATGCACGGAACCTAGCCATACTCGGGGAAATTATTCATTTTATGGGTTGTACTCGTAACCTTTTTTCATTTCTCACGTGATAGAAGCATTTATGTGTCTATTTTCATCTCTATTGTGTATATTGTTAGTACCCATTTTTATACTTATTTTGGTATTTTATCTCTTTGTACTTATTTTGGTATTTTATCTCAATCGACGGATTTTTATCTCAACAACAAAATATGGAAAGTCACGTGTGTGACCTGTTTTAGGAAATTTTAGAGGGATTAAAGTGCTATAAACCTTCCCAAAGATTTGTATCTATCTAAGGAAGAGTTTAGAATAAAAAGGAAAGCTCAGAAACGCGTATAAATTCTAAAACAAGAAATTGCCGCAACTTTGCCGTGAAGAGAAAGGAAGAGATTTTAGAAGATTTTGGAGAGATTTAATCACTCTTTTTGATATAAATAGATTGGTTGGGTCATATAGAAGGGGTGTCGAGAGTTTGGGGGGCTGAGAAGGCTTGAGGAGGCGAGAATCAGAGATTTACAGGCCGTTGTTGCTGCTGTTTCTGCTGCTGCCAGGCCTGAAGAACACGAAGAACATTGACCCACACTGAACAGTCGCAAAGAAGTATCGTTCTTCAACAGCAGACCACAGTTATCGTTTATAAACAACACTTCATTGTAACGGTGATTTCTGTAACGCCAGAAAAGCGTTGCAGATTCGCTGTATTATTATTCTCCTTCAATAAAAACACCTTTTGAGCCATGTTTCTATCTTTTGAGCATATTTTCACTATGAGGAGCTAAACCCC
>JAJJMB010005585.1:487217-687029 GCA_023531105.1 Papaver atlanticum | reverse complement strand
TTTTGTTGAGCAATTGTTATTTCTTTTGATAGAGCATTCTTGGACCTTGGTTTTTGATGTTTTATGCTTCGGATTTACACTTGTTATTTTGAAAATCTACATGTTGCAATAGTTTAGAATCAAATTGAACGAGAAAATTGCATGAATATAAATACTAGATTAAATCACTTTGAACTTCGAAAATAGTGGAATCTCAGCCTCAGTGTTCTTTTAATATTGATATCAAGTTTGTCAGTGTTTGCTATAATTTTTAGTGATTTTTCTATTTAGTTTTGAATTTAAGTCTAAAGTTATCCTTCACAAGTTCGAGAATCGAATCCCTCTTTTTACTACAACTATAATACACATCAATTTTTGAGGATCCTCTAAGTCAATCAGGTTTGACTTAGAACTTAGAAGGGCTGAGGAGTTAGAAATCAAGACGAACAGAAAGCTACTTGCTGCTGTATTCTGCTGGTGCCGGAGAAGAAGAAGAAGAACATATGACCCTCACTGAACCGTCGCAGACGAATATCGTAGTTCAACAGCAGCAGCTGAGTATCGTTTATAAGCAATTTCCTGAAGTCACAGAAGACCTTTACCGACGATTATGTCTTCTGTTTTAGACCTTCAGCGACCACAGTGTATTCTTTTACTCTTTTAATCAACTTTTGAGCTATAAATATGTACTTTGAGCAAGTGATTAATATGAGGAGCTAAACCCCTTAGCCGAGGCGACGGAGGAAGCCATTGTTCCATGAAAAGTGGTATAATTCTATTTTAATTATTTTTGCAATTTCTTATATGATTATTTGCTTTGATTGAGAATTGATTGAATGATTTTTCTTAAACAATTGTGATTTCTCTTGATAGATTATTCTTATACTTATGTTTTTGATATTCTATGCTTTCGAAATACACTTGTTATTCCAAAAATCTACTTTTGCAACATATTAGAATCACTTTAAACGTAAAGAGTTGCATAAATATTGATTAGATTATATCACTTAATTGGTTAATGGTGGAATCCAGAGTCTCGGTGTTTTCTTATTATTGTTGAAACAACTTTATTTAATTTTCGAAAATCCTTCACAAGCCCGAGTTGAACGAACTCTACTTATCCCTTTTTACTACAACATAAAATCACATCATTGAGATATAACTCTTTGATATACTTTTTATTAAGATTGAGTCTGACTGTCCAGTTGATTCTCTTAAAAGTATATTGGAGTTAGTCCATAAAGATTGCTAAGCGAATTATTGGGTGAGGTTGTTGTACCCCCCACTTTTTCAATCTATATAGTTATAGGAGTTGGTCTCATTAGAAGATAAAATAGAATAGACTTCTGAGTGATAGATAAGTTTTAGTCTCCACATACCTTTTGTTGATGAAGTTCATCCAAGCTCTTCGGTAGATCTCCTTCTTCAATTGGTGAACGTCGTGAAGTCTAAAGATCAATTACATATTATATCCTAATCTGAGACATAACTATAAGTAAATTAGAAATTGAAAAGACGAGGGTACCCAAATATACCACAATCTTAAACTTTTCCACCTATAAGTCCTCTTACCGAAAGTGATTGTCTATGGACTGAGTCGAGACAATACAATGAATCGGTATTCACACTTTGTGTGATCATCTATGGATACGAGATCGAGACAATACAACAATCAAAGTGTGATTACTTGATAATAGGTTTGGACTTAACCAAACTCTATAGGATACCTATCAAGTAATACGGAGTTAACGTTTGTGTAATTTACTTTAAATTATAATAACAACAATTATAATTGCGGAAAAAAAAAGTAAATGACACAACAAGATTTTGTTGAGGAAACCGCAAATGCAGAAAAACCCCGGGACCTAGCAACTAAACCTATAGTTCACCTAGTTTCTTCAGTATCCTTGTGCTTCCGACATTCAATAAGTGCACGAACTGGAACAATTCCTTTGGTTCGTATTCAAAACAGTAAAGGAACAACAAATCTGTTCGGTAACAACTCTCTTCAATCAAAGTGATATGAGTTAGACAAAGGCTCTTCTGTTTAATCCAATAAACTCCTTTGTCGGGTTTAGATCTATCTATCCAACAACTACCAAAGTAGCAAAGTTTAGATTTTGCAATCAATAATAGGATCTACCAAGATACTAAATACTGATGCCGATCTACGTAACTAATCAATTAAGTCTATCAAGATAAACTGATTATAGTTGGATCCCAGCCGATCAAGTTTTTTGCACACCAAAGATTATGAAACCAATAAGAAATCTTCTTTGTCTTCAAATCTTCTTAAATCTTCAATAAACACCTGCACACCACAACTTGAATCTCTTGTGACCAATCACTCACAGAATGGAGTCTAACAATGGATTATCACAAGACGTCTTTAGATTTACAAATAGTTCTAAAGATCCTGTCAATACTTCGATCTAGTTTGAGTGAATCTTATATCAGAACAGAAGATTCTCAAGAATAAACAAACTAGGTGCAATCAAAGTTCAACAACTGTTAGTCAATAAAATCAAATTGAAAACTAATAATACTGTAATTATCTAGTTTCCCACAAACGGTACTCGTAGAGCTTCTTGATCCCACGAAAATATTTAAACGAGCAGTCGTAAGAGATTTCGCCTAATTAGGGTACTTTCCTCTCCGAATAGACGACTCCACCAGTAACAACACAACAAGGTAGTTTTGCTGGCTCTTATGATAGTTTGCTCGAAATGCAAACTTTTGTATTTATAGACCGATGAAGTTTGGACACCAAGGAATTTCCAAAACTAAAATATTCTTAAGATATGCAATATTTCCAAAATCGGTTTTCATAATTCCTGGAAATGCTCTGTCAAAAATTAACCGAAATCCTACTAGAAACTCTCCAATTAGTAAATGCACATTACCAATTTTTATTTTCCAGAGATATACATTTTAATTGCTGGTAATTAAAAGCATATAAAATTAATAACCTTAATTAAAAGATTCTCAACTTATTTCGGTCCGGGATCTCCTTGAGTTATTAAGGAATATCTTCGAACAATAAAAGATAAGAGTTACTGAACATGTTCAAAGTATGACGACATCTTATTTCTTTGTAAATCCTTTTTCATATTTACAATCTTGGAACCGATTATACCACACTTCCAAACAAGTTTAGAACTGGTTCGTATGTTTTCCAAGAACTATATGATTGATCAAATATCAAACAATAATCATTGGTTTACGGTTCTACAAAACACAAGGATCGGTTATACCTTAATATGGTTACTGGGACCGGTTACATTAGTTACCAGGATCGGTTACATCAATTACCAGGACCGGTTACCATATTCTCATGGTATTACTTGTGATCGGTCACACCAGTTACCAGGATCGGTTACACCAATTACCAGGACCGGTTACACCAATTACAAGGATCGATTACATACTCTTTTGTGATCGGTCACACCAATTACTTGGATCGGTTACATTAGTTACTAGGATCGGTCACACCAATTACAAATATCAATCATACCATCTTTGGTGATTACTTAGGATCGGTTGCACTAATAAAAGTCATACCAATACATAAGTCAGGCATTGTGACTAGTTTTACCAAGATACATAACAAGTTATGATCGGTTCTACTAACTCACACATATTGGTAATCCAAAGATATGCAATGAATAACAATACAATTAAGCCTAGCGATTTCCATTTCGATTCATAAAACAAGTTCATGAATGTACTTCCTTTAAAAAAATGTAAACATTGTTTCCTAGGACGAAATCTTCACCCATACCCATACACATAATCACAATAGCATTCATACGATTATGTCGATGTCTTATATACGAAGTTCAAAAGATAAGCATTATACTTCGTATTCTAATTCCTTAACACTATGTCTACTAGAATATAATTATTCACAGCTTCGCAGTTATGTTTTCAATATAGCACGACTTGAAAGATACGTTAGGAATGAAACAGTTCAAGTCACAATATTACTAACCTCAAGAGGAAGGATGGTGTCGTCGATGTAGCTTGTTACTTCTTCACATTCTTCAAGTCTTCGAGTAATACTTGTATGTCTCATAATCCTAATCTTTCTAGCCTAACCTATACGAAGTTGTCTCTAGTACATAATCAAGCGACTCTTTAATTGAGTTTTTATTCACTAAAATATGACAACCAAACTTGACATACCAACGCTTGGTTGGTTCAACCAAGCTATGCTCTAACAATCTCCCCCTTTGTCAATTTTAGTGACAAAACTCTTACAATCATATGGATAAACAAATTACAAAAATTCATTATACATACGCTTGATTCCAAGTTTCAACAGCACAATAACCTGCATATATTCAATCCATAAATGCCATTGTTGACATTTAAATAAGAAAGCTAATACTCCCCCTAAAGGGAAGATAGGTAGATTTTCAATACGCATATCTTTGTTATTTCCCATTTGTAGTCCGAATAACTACAATCAACATATGATATGTTTCTCCCCCTTAGTCAATGCTTTACTCTTTCGTTAGATATAACGTTTAAGCACAATTGTCCTTTCCTTAGTGATTACAAATCACTTATTTACTCCATATATTTCTCCCCCTTTTTGTCGCAAAATGACAAAGGTCCGAGCAAATACCAAAACCGAAAGGATCTTACAATCTAAAAGAATTGTACAAACTATAAGAGTTAAGCACGAAGGTTTCACATACCATTTTAGAAAACCAATATCAAAACCGAAACTACAAGTAATTTGGTTTTAATATGTGTTTTGGGGTAAAAACTGATTCTGTTGTTTTTGGTAAATTTGGGTGTGTTGATGAGAACCGAATTCAAACCCTAAACAAATGTACTGCACAGGAGTACTTTTAAGTTCGAGAGATCAATCTGTAAGACTCTAGCCTAAACAAAGAAATGGTTGTTCCGGATTCAATTCAGTCACAAAGTGAAGGAGAAGGGTTGATCTTAGGGAGGGAAGCGAAGAAGGTGTTAAGATCATAATGTTGAATTATGAAGGTGTGGTTGTTTTATGACTTGTATCAGAATGTAGAACTTGTTTGCAGAATGTAAGTTATCAGTTCACGATGTTTTCTGGATACTTGTGTTGATAACACTTGTGTTCTTTTTGTCCAAATAGGTTGAAATCCTATTTATACAAGTCATGTTCGAGCACCCCCTGATCTCTTAAGAAGTGGAGGTGATTAAGCAGTGGAGAAGTGGGGTTGTGTAAAAAGTTGTGATCACCACGTTTCTATTACGAGGGAAAACTGGTCACACTTTCACCCACTACTCTCATTGTTGTTAACCGTCCGTTCTTTCCTAACATGTTCTCATAATGGGCGCGTTGCACGCCGCATGCTGTAAACCGCCAGACCAATACCCCGGTGAGCATCCCCCAGTTTGTGACATGTTTGATGTCTCGAGTAAATGGGTCAAGTCGTGAGACTCGCCGCTAAAAGCAGCACATAGTGCTTTTAGGTCAAATAATAAAATTATTTGTGAAATCAATATTTATAAAACATTGCTTATAATCGATGTATATAAAGCATCGCTTTTAAACAAGCAGCTGAAAATAATTGATGTGAAGGAAACATCGTTGTTTTAGAGCTTGTTCAAATTAGTCGCGAATTGAACGTCTTAAAAAAGTAGCATGACCGGCCACCTTTGGGAGATCGTTTGACAACCCTATAGGTGAGCTACCACTTGGTCGATCGCTCCCTGTGGAGGAGGGGTGGCCGATGATCACAGCGTTACCATGTTGGCCTCCTGAAAATAAATCTAAACCATCAGACTAGGCTAGCGAAGTTGGATGGACGAGATGATTTGCGGCAGTTGTGTCCTACCATTGGATTATACAAACAGCGTGGCCAACCTCTTTTGGGTGATCGTTCGGAGGCCACATGAGCAAGTCGTGGCTTGGCCGATCGCTCCTAATGGA
This sequence comes from Papaver atlanticum, assembly GCA_023531105.1. Lineage (NCBI taxonomy): Eukaryota > Viridiplantae > Streptophyta > Magnoliopsida > Ranunculales > Papaveraceae > Papaver > Papaver atlanticum. The sequence goes on along the minus strand of JAJJMB010005585.1, from coordinate 681,121 downwards.
AGAGGGGTGGCCGGTGATCACCAGTGCCACGCTATTATCTATCTAGAATCCGATCTAAGCTGTTCGACCAAGATGGCGAAGATGGATGGACACGATTGATTTGCGGCAGTTGCATAACACCGTTTATTCAATTTAGGGTTTTTAAAAATCGCACGATCACCTTTCTTTGGGCGAGCGATTCAACGCATTTCTGGTTTGCCGTGGGCAAGTCGATTGACCAAGAATGTAGTTGGGTCGCCGGTGAACACGCCAGTACCTTCTTGATCATTCAAGGGAATATCTAAGCCGTCCAACTAGGCTAGCTAAGTTTGGCGATCGTGATGTTTTTGAGACCGTTTTTGCCGGTTTTAGCTTGTTTGAGATTATCTTTCAACAACGCGATCACCCATGTTAGGGTTAGCATTCAAAGGCGTTGCGGGTGTACTAGATGGAATCCAATCGGTTGGGATGTTAGTGGGCTCACCGGTGGTCATCTTGATGATCGCCTAGTTCCGCTAGAAGTAGGCTATGCCTGTTTAATTGTGTGGCCAAATCGTGTGGCCGTGATCGTTTTTTAAGAATTATATGGACAGTCTAGATTTTCCTTAAGGAATTTAAAAGCGTTCGATCGCGTTAACTTTTAATTAAGAAGTGTGTAAACACGCTGATCTCTTTATCAGAGAGTGGTGTAGCCTACGCGAGTGTTTTCATGCAGGTCTCAATACTGACATTTCGGGAGATTCGTGTTACTCCGCTGCGAGTGAACATTAATCGTTATTTCATGCCAATATTGAGAGTTCTGCTTGGAACATAGCATAGGAAAATACCAGGAAGGTCATGCATTAGTGAATAATGCAATAGATTAAAATTTACAGAATATCTGGGATTGTTGCTTCATGCACCATTCTGGATAAATTTCATAACTATGTTGAATTGCTAAATACATATGTAAGTGAAGAGGTTTATGCACTCATCACTTTCAAATGGCTTTTGTTCCTTTGCAGGATGACAGCATATTAAATACAGGGTTTCACGATTTTAGCCCTGAACTGAAAACCACCATCAACATTAAGTCCCCTGCTTAGCACGTAATAGTGACGCTATTGCGGGGTAAGCACTAGATGGCGACAGACGAAGAAATTCACAATAGAAGTTCGGCGTACATTACCAGGATAGAGGCTGGCTCGGTTCTTGGGCAAGATACGTTTCTTTTCAGCATACGTCAGTTATCTTCAGGTAGATAAGTATCTATTTGATTGTTATCCCGCGTCTGAAACCTTTATTCACGGCAGGTAGAGACTCCTTTTCTTCCCAGGATCCTGCTGGTTTGTGGAATATAAAGAGAAGAGTTTGAGCCTTTCTCCCCACACCGATCATTACAGAATTGCATTCTTCTTCATACCAGGTATTGCTCCATATGTCTCATGTAATTTGATTTTTGATTTTTTTTTATCGATTGTTGATATAATCATGATGCCTCTTCGCAGTATATGATGGGAACTGCCGGTGATGGTTATTCTTCCACTTCTCCAGAGAAGAGTTTTGAAGTCGACAAACCCAGGGCTAACGCATTCGAGAAGGTGATGGCCAAAATAGATTCTCCATTTCGCGAAGCTGGTCGTGCTATACAGGGTATGTCTCTTATGCACTTATGCGTCGTTCGAGAGCGTGTTCAAGCTTTTCTTGCTTTATTTAGTATGGAGGAGAAGTGGATACGTGATGAAGCGTCTAAGCGTGATGAAGCGTCTCATCCCCGAGTGTCAGGGCTGAAATATTCGCGGCTCGATTGAAGCAGCGGAGGGTTGAGCATAAGCAATCTCCAGGTGGGAATAAGTATGATTACCCTATTCATAATGGGATCATACTTCTCGACTCTGATGTGGATGAACTGGAGCATCCTCAAAAGACTGTTGGAGCAGATGTCGGTGCAGCTTCCCAGAAAGAGGTCGAAGTAGCTTCTGTAGAGGACATCGAAGTGACTGTTGGAGGGAACGTTGAAGTGGCAGCTGAGGAGAACATGGGAGCGGCATCTGGTAAAGATGTTGAAGCGGCTCCCAAGGAAGATGTTGAAGCGTCTCCTGGAAGGAACATTGAAGCAACTGCTGAGAGAGGTGTTGAAGCGGCGTACGAATGGGAAGTCGAGGCGGATTTTGGACAGGATATGGGGGGGCCTTATGAAAAATATGTTGAAGCAGCCTCCAACAACGGCTCTGGTGAAGGCGATGTTGATCCCGCTGATAATTAGATTTCCTACTTGTTACTTTCTTTCGTAGAAGAATATCTTTTTGTAGCTTAGCTTGCAGATGTTTTCGATATTTCAGTGGTTTTTTGTTTATGTGACTGGAGCCAGGGCTTCATCGGATAATAATCTTTCATTCATGTTGCTTTAACAACCTTATGTTTCCAATTGGGTGAATGAATGAAATCTCTTGACTAAGAAATCCAAATCTTCGGAAAAATCTCATAACATCTTGGAATTTTAGTCGCCACATCCTTCGATAGAGTTACAGTAGAGCCTCGTACTCGTTCCTCGAATGCCACGACTAGTGCATTGATTGCGTAAATAAGTTCTTCCCATTGATGGGGCCGATTGGGAGGCGACACACATAAGTGATGATGTATTTTCCTTTCATGTGACTGGATACCGCTTCCATGATGATATTTATTATGTTTAACCCTAATAACAATAGCTTGAAGTAGGGGATGTAATGGTAAAAGAGGATTCGGCCACGAACCTATAACTCCCATTTGGTATTACCCTTGTATATCACATGTGTTGTTCTTTCGTGAACAAGAAATCCAAGAGTCCTATTTGTTAGGTGCGAAGGCTCTTCCTCTAATTAATAGCTCGTGTGACATGATTGAACGCGTCTGAAGAAGTGGTTGCAATCCAGGAGTACCACGCGCTAGCTTGCTGCTTCCTGGTTCCGTCAAGGGATTTTTCAAAATCTGAAGAATTACTGGTGCTGAAACTTATTTCCTGGATCTAAGCACACGATGATTGAGAGGCCGTTTCTTTGTTGAAGCAGGCTGCACTTCAGGATGCTTGCCCAAAACCGTGTACTGGCTGCTTGACGATTCTTTTGGTCGCCTTACCCTTCTTTTTCTTCATGTATTCCCTTCTTTGGTGTTTTTTGAAAGATACGAGGTGTCTCTTTCGTGTGTTTTTTTTTTTTGTGTTTTGAATCAATGGGTGATAATTTTATGAGGGTTTAGGTTTACTTGAGACTTTGCCTTGAGATGACTCAGGAGTAAGAATTTTAAAAGAAATGATGCTTTGATTAACTGATAAATTAAAACCCTAATCATGAATGCAAACAGTGCAATCATTTTGGAGGAATTACAAATATTGCATGAAAGGGAAATTGCTAAAGGGGATACTAAAAGGAATCTTGGAGAAGAGGGCGGCGCGACATCTTAGGTATTGAAGGGTTTGAGCCAACGGGCGTGTATTACTACGCCTTCTAACTTGTCAGTATTGATGAGCTTGCTGTAACCTCCCAAAATGATTTCTGCCACTAGGTACGGCTCGTCTTTCCTTTATGTGGAATCGGACGAAGCAGGCTGAGCCGCAACTCTTACCACCATATCTCCAACTTGGAATAGATTTGGGCGTTGTGCCATTATTTTCCCAGATTCCTCATCTCTAACTGTGACAGCTTCTAAACTCTTGATAAAATACTTGAAAGGACCAGCATCCCATTCACATCTCCTAGTAACGGCTGGGTTGATAATCGGATCGAGTCCCCAGGTTTTGATGGGAGGAGAAGTGATTGGTTGCAGAAGAGGTTGTTCAATAAGACTTACTTGGGTTCGGAATCTTCGAATGTACATCGATGGGCTCTCTCCAGGTAGTTGTGTCACATTGGCAAGTTGTTGATATGGCAACAAATGATCTTCGGGGTTGGACGGCTTGTTAGAAATCCTTTCAGGTATAGACTCTGGCAAAGGACACACTCCTAGCTTTGATTTGTTGTCGTGCACCCACGAACGTCCCAGAATCATATCATAGCTCAGGCATTCTTTAACAATATGAAACTTACCGCGTGTTAGAGCATATCCTACCTTGATTTCGAGATTAATGTACCCATAAGCATCCTTCGATTCTCCTTCTGCGCTTTTAATCAAAGTTGGGCAGTGAACAGCTTCCTGCTTTGAAATCTTTGCAGCTCTCAGAGTCTTGAAAGTGACAATATTGAAATCAGATGCTGCATCAATCAGTGTGATGTCAAACTCGACATCTTTTAAGTGAGCGGTGGTTAGGAGTCCCCAGTTGAATTTATTAGTCGCGCTTCCCAGGAAAGATTGGGTTTTGGGAATGACTTCCCTGACTGGAAACAGACGCTCGCCTGATACGACACGGCTGAGGGCTCCAAACATGTCTTGACGCCGCGCCTTGGAAAAATAAAAAATTTCACATAAACGCTCCATCATAGATAGACTACACATTTTTGTGGACGGAGTCCCCAAAAATCATGCAGCTCCTGACAGAAAGAGGGTCCGTGTGAACTCCTTCATTTCCTAATTAAAGTTCTCCTGCATCCATCTTCTCTTTGAAAATGCGCTTCAATTTTTTGCAGTCACTGGTTGGGTGGTTGAAAAACCTATGGTAACGACAATATTTGGGATTTGCCATCTCTTCTTCGGTTGGCGGACGTCGGAGAGGAGGTAGCTTGATAGCGTCATCTTGAATCCATACTTCCAGGAGTTCAATGACTTCATCCATTGGAAATGGGAAATCTGGAGCAGCATCTCCAGTTTCTTGTTGTTTCACAGGCGTCTTAGCCGCAACTTTCTGGGATGGAGTTATCTGCGCTGGTGCTGCACACTTGGGTTGTTGTTCCGCTGCTGGAGCTTTCCTTTTCCCTCCTTCACCTACTACGCTTACAGAAGGACCAGTGTTATATTTCTTGTTGATGAGGCCCATATTTCCTCGAGTTTCGCGTGCATCTTCACCCCTGGCCGGTTTGGTTCTTTCTAACAGCGCTGGTGCAGTCGTAGCCGACCGCTTAGCAGCTTCATGGAGTTCAGAGAACGTCTGGAAATGTAAGTTTTCCAACAAAGCACGATAGATGGGAACCATACCGTTAATGCATGACTCCACCAACTGTTGTTCGGTTACATTTGGGTCGTGACAATCCAATGCTTGAATTCTGAATCTCTTGACATAATCATTTGGATGTTCATTGTTTCGTTGAAACATTCTCCCTACGTCTGAGAAAGTGATTTGCTAAGACACGAAGAAATACTTCTTGTAGAAAGTGGTGACCATCTCGCACCAGTTGGATATGCTGTTTGGTGCGATATTGTTGTACCAAGTATACGCTCTTCCGGTAAGCGATTTTGAAAATTCTTTCAAGTGGAGGACATGATTGTATTCGTGTATTCCTAAGGATTCCAACAAACAAGAGATGTGTTCACGAGCGTTACCAGTGCCATCATATAGGGAAAACTAAGGAGAGGAGTATCCTCTCGGGAGAGGAACTCTTTGCACATCAGGAGGATACGGGGGTTGGTGTTGTGCATGTCCATCGGGTTTTCGTTGCCTCGATTTTGGAGGAGACGCTCCAGATCCTCACGTGTGATGAAGTTGGACGGTTGATTCCTTTCCCGTGAGCGTTTAGGAACAACACGAACTTCCTCATCTTTGAAGGCACGCCCGGTTGAAGTGCTTGCGCTAGGAGTGTTAAAAGTACTCCTTATTGGATCCATGGGTTGACGCGGCTCTTGTGGTAGTCGCTCCGTTAGCGTCTTGAGGAAAGTGAGTACCTATTTCTGAGTTGTATCCATGTCCGTCTGAGCCTTAGCGAGAACTTCTTGTCTTTCCATCAAATCGACAATGGTGATAGGGGGTTGGCTTCCTCTGGCTCCTCCGGTCTCTCGTCCTGATGAAGAAATTGTGGCATCACTGGTGACAATTGGAGGTGTCATGCTTGAAGAAATATTAGGAGTAACAGCGGATCTGGCTCTGGTAATAGGAGTCGTCATGAAAAAGGGAATGCTTCCGGCGTTAATAGTGTTGGTGCTAGAGGATGTAACACCATGCGATGTGTTGACTGTGCTGGTAGGCGGTACATTGGTGTTGATGGCAAGGATATTGGCACCAGGAGTGTTATTAGCGCCTGCAGCATCAGGATTGGTAACTGACCAAGACCTAAGATCTACCATCTTGAATTTGAGAAAATTGAAATGAAATTGAAAATTGATCTTGCAACCGAGAGATTAATCTCCCACTGTGGTCGCCAGTTGTTTTGGGGTAAAAACTGATTCTGCTGTTTTTGGTAAATTTGGGTGTGTTGATGAGAAACGAATTCAAACCCTAAACAAATGTACTGCACAGGAGTGCTTTTAAGTTCGAGAGATCAATCTGTAAGACTCTGGCCTAAACCAAGAAATGACCGTTCCAGATTCAATTCGGTCACAAAGTGAAGGAGAAGGGTTGATCTTAGGGAGGGAAGCGAAAAAAGTGTTGAGATCACAATGTTGAATTATGAAGGTGTGGATGTTTTATAACTTGTATCAGAATGTAGAACTGGCTTGCAGAATGTAATCTATCAGTTCATGGTGTTTTCTGGATACTTGAGTTGATAACACGTGTGTTCTTTTTGTCCAAATAGGTTGAAATCCTATTTATACAAGTCATGTTCAAGCACCCCCTGATCTCTTAGGAAGTGGATGTGATTAAGCAGTAGAGAAGTGGGGTTGTGTAAAAAGTGGTGATCACCAAGTTTCCATTACGAGGGAAAACTGGTCACACTTTCACCCACTACTCTCATTATTGTTAACCGTCCGTTCTTTCCTAACACGTTCTCATAATGGGCGCGTTGCACGCCGCACGCTGTAAACCGCCAGACCAATACCCCAGTGAGCATCCCCCAGTTTGTGATATGTTTGATGTCTCGAGTAAATGGGTCAAGTCGTGAGACTCGCCGCTAAAAGCAGCACATGGTGCTTTTAGGTCAAATAATAAAATTATTTGTGAAATACATATTTATAAAACATTGCTTATAATCGATGTATATAAAGCATCACTTTTAAACAATCAGCTGAAAATAATCAATGTGCAGGAAACATCGTTGTTTTAGAGCTTGTTCAAATTAGTCGCGAATCGAACGTCTTAAAAAAGTAGCATGACCGACCTTTTGGCGATCGTTTGAGAACCCTATGGGTGAGATACCACTTGGTCGATCGCTTCATGTGGAGAAGGGGTGGCCGATGATCACGGCAATACCCTGTTGGCCTCTTGAAAATAAATCTAAACCATCCGACTAGGCTAGCGAAGTTGGATGGACGAGATGATTTGCGGCAGTTGTGTACTGCACTTGGATTATGCAAACAGCGTGGCCAGCCTCTTTTGGGTGATCGTTCGGAGGCCACATGAGCAAGTCGTGGCTTGGACGATCGCTCCTCATGGAAGAGGGTTGGACGGTAATCACCAGTGCCACGTTGTTATCTATCTAGAATCTGATCTAAGCTGTTCGACCAAGCTGGCGAAGATGGATGGACACGATTGATTTGCGGCAGTTGCATAACACCGTTTATTCAATTTAGGGTTTTTAAAAATCGCACGATCACCCTTCTTTGGGCGAGCGATTAAACGCGTTTCTGGTTTGCCGTGGGCAAGTCGATTGACCAAGAATGTAGTTGGGTCGCCGGTGAACACGCCAGTACCCTCTTGATCATTCGAGGGAATATCTAAGCCGTCCAACTAGGCTAGCTAAGTTTTGCGGTCGTGATGTTTTTGAGACCGTTTTTGCCGGTTTTAGCTCGTTTGAGCTCATCTTTCAACAATGCGATCACCCATGTTAGGGTTAGCGTTCAAAGGCGTTGCGAGTGAACTAAATGGAATCCGATCGGTCGAGATATTAGTTGGCCCGTCGGTGGTCATCATGATGACGCCTAATTCCGCTAGAAGTAGGCTAGGCCTGTTGAATTGTGTGGCCAAATCGTGTGGCCGTGATCGTTTTTTAAGACTAATATGGACAGTCTAGATTTTCCTTAAGGAATTTAAACGCGTTCGATCGCCCTAACTTTTAATTAAGAAGTGTGTAAACACGCTGATCTCTTTATCAGAGAGTGGTGTAGCCTACGCGAGTGTTTTCATGCAGGTCTCAATACTGACATTTCGGGAGATTCGTGCTGCTCCGCTGCGAGTGAACATTAATCGTCATGTCATGCCAATATTGATAGTTCGGCTTGGAACATAGCATAGGAAAATACCAGGAAGGTCATGCATTAATGAATAATGCAATAGATTAAAATTTACAGAATATCTGGGATTGTTGCTTCACGCACCATTCTGGATAAATTTCATAAATATGTTGAATTGCTAAATACATATGTAAGTGAAGAGGTTTATGCACTCATCACTTTCAAATGGATTTTGTTTCTTTGCAGGATGACAGGATATTAAATACGGGGTTTAACGATTTTAGCCCTGAACTGAAAACCACCATCAACAATATGTTATCAAGGAAACAATTGCCTGAAGCAATTTTACCTGATAGTTTAACAAATTGACTAACAAACTTAGTTCCCTTGCAAAACTGATTGCACAAATACAATCGCTTATTTCGATAAGACCAAAATAAAGATCAGAATTAACTTTATTTTTCTCATCAGGCTCTAATTATTCAGATAATAACTTAGACCTTACACTTTAGACAACACAAATACTAGGTTAGTTAACTAATATTTCTTGTCAAGGCATTCGATTAGACTTGAATAACTGAATCCTTTACTTTTGATAAGTCTAACTAAGATCATAATTAACTTAGTTTCTTTTATCCAGAATCGAATTGGACTAAACAAATTATCCCGTATTTTGTTAAGCCATAAACAATACATACAAACCAAATAAATTTACTTGCACAATTATATCTCTTAACCGGAAGCAATTGAAACAAACATAGACATTAAAGCACCGCAATTGCACCAAAATTTCGTTAAGTCTAAAACAATCGATACCAAACAATAAAGAAAGATATCAAACCAGTTTTTTCTTAACCGGAAACAATTAAATCACACACACATACATCCATACATTCATAATGGAATACACATCAATTGTACCGAATTTTGTTAAGTAAAAGCAAAATATATGCAATAAACTCAAGCTTTTCTTAAACAGGAAAACGATTAACTAACAAATTCGTTACCCCAAATTCCGCATCCTCTTCTCCCCAGAAAGATATATCATTAAACGCAAGTTCAAGTTAGAACTCTCCCCCATTGTGTTGTCATCCTCTCGCAAGAACAAAAGAACAACAACAAAAGCAACCTTTACCAGAGAAAGGTTGAATCGGTTTTAACTAATGCGTGCCAATAGCAAAAGTTGAAAACACCGAAACACATATGCTTTTATGTTAAACACAACGATTCAACATATTGTGACTTTTTCACATATGAGTTTCAATCGGAACACCTTATGACCCTTTGATAAAGCCTACCAACATGGGCTAGAACTTTATCCCGCTAAATCAAAAATCCACACAAACCATAAGGGTTCACACATCATATGAGATCGAATATTGAGGTTAAGAAAACCAAAATCAAACATCCCATAAACACATAGCATTCGTACAGATAAGATGACTATAGAAAGTTCTTCAAGGAGTCATAAAACATCAAAGATTGTTCACAAGACAAGCCTACAATAATATACATAATATTGTACAATAAAAGTTATAGAAACTAGTCAGAGATGTCCAAGTCAGTATCCTCTTCTGATGCAGTGTCTTGATACTTGTCAGAGATAGCACACAAAGCTCCAGTGAGATCTGGATAATTGTTAGTCGCATGATCAATCAATTCAACAATGCAGTTGTTTTTCCTCTGCAGTCTTCTCTTGAGAGTTTGTGGGTCTCCTTCAACTCTTATAGGAGGAGGAGCATTGAAAACTTGTCCTCTAATTTTGTTGAGAATTCCTTCTCCTAATTTCTTTGGAACTTTTCCCTGGCGTTTGGCCACACAATTCCAAAAGAGCTGCAAATTCTTGTGATTAAACAAGCAAAACCAGGAGTTCTTCTTCCACCTCTCTGAATTGTAATCATTTGTCTAATCATTAGACCACAAAAGTCAAAGTTCTTGATTCCTCTGACAAGATGATATACAAGTTCAGCAACGTCTCTAGTCCATCTGGACTTATGCATATTGCTAGGACACGGGTTTGCAGAAGCTAGTTTTCCAAATACCTTGAGATGAAATTCAACATTGTGAAGAAGAAACGAATTACCTGACCATGCTCCACCAATTACAGTCGAGATGGTATCGTTGTCAACTCTAAATCTTTCATCCGAACATGGTAAGAATGTGTGCATGTAGGGATAGAGAATCAATTCTGAAATCACTTGTTTATTGACCTCAAAGGACCTTGTACCGATTGTTGAGGGGTGGTTTTGATTTTGCCTCCTCTCTCTTCTTCTTTTTTTTGTAGAGGATGGGCTAGGGTGAGCCTATTCCCCCCTTTTTTGTAGATTTGCTAGCCGACCGGGCGCCTTTGGCATTCCCGTAGCCTTTTGTAGATTTGTCAGCCGACCGGGTGCCTTTGGCATTCTCACGACCTTTTGTATATTTGTCAGCCAACCGGGCGCCTTTGGCATTCCCGTGACCTTTTGTAGATTTGTCAGCCGTCCGGGCGCCTTTGGCATTCCCGCGACCTTTTGTAGATTTGCAAGCCGACCGGGCGCACTTGGCATTCGCGCGACCTTTTGTAGATTTGTCAGCCGACCGGGCGCCTTTGACATTTCCGCGACCTTTTGTAGATTTGTCAGCCGACCGGGCGCCTTTGACGTTCCCGCGACCTTTTGTAGATTTGTCAGCCGACCGAGCGCCTTTGGCATTCCCGCGACCTTTTTTAAATTTGTATTTGTTCAAACGGCTCTATGGACCCTTGCTAGCATTGTGCCCGAAACATGCTACTAGAATTTTGTTGTATAACCGATCATGAGATTCCAAGCAAGATAATATTGATGCTGTGTAGAATTAATGAAATGAAAACCTACACATGTAGACCGTTACTGTCTCATGCATATTTTATGCCTCGACAAGGCTTGTCACGATTTCCTATTTTTATATATTGGCATTTGTACACACCAGTGAAGTAAATGAAAAGGCGCGGCCTGATTTCCTTCTATGGGATTACCACTTAAATAATAGTTGGTCAAAGATTCAACAATAGTAACATGAACTAAGCGCGTTAACAGACTGACACCATATGCATGACTATGCGGCTGGCACCTCTCCCAATTTACACCTCATGCTTTATAAATATGATCGTATTGAAGACGTGCAAATGTATTCTTCACCTAAAGAAGTGTTATGTGCACATACATAATAATTAAATAGACTAATCATAATGGAACATGCACCGTTGAGTAGAGCCTTTTCTATTTATTTATTTTTTCAAACAGCTGCAAAAATAAAAGTGGATGAGGTCAAGTCAGGGGTACCGAGGAGATGTGGTGCTTTGGGCATGCAACGATTTCACGATGGCGGAAAAGTGGGGCAGGAGTAATCGTGTCGACCCTGACCTAACACGCGGCGCTTTCCAGCTACATTGTTCCATCTTTAGTCATAGGTGGCGATTGGAACTTATCTTTGCAGTGAGTAGCAGGCCCTAGTTGTAGTAGTAGTTGACATAGCTTCCCAAAGACATCATAGTTACAGCCATGCTGCGGGTACGTAGCAATCGTATGATCGTCCCCTGGTCTTCAATTTTACAATTCAGCCTTCCGCGCCACCTTACAAGCAGCGCACCAACCGCCGAGCGGTACACTTCGAGCTTGCAAGAGGATCGATGATGAAGGCGCTCGAACCGTGCCGTTTCTGCAACGCACGCGTATGATATGTTGGAGATTTCTGCCTACAACGTGCTGCACTAGTCTTCAGTATCGCTCATTGATAAAAACTTTGAGATTAGACAAACGCGCGCCCTGAACTAGTGTTCCTCTTCTTCGATCGGAGAAGAATCGCTGACTGGTTGAGGAGGCATCGACAAAAACTATGCTGGTGTGGTCTGGTACAGGCGGAGAAGGAAGAGGAAGTCGCCTTGTTGTGGGCAGCAGAAGACGCTGATGTAGGTAAAAAAAGTACACAAAAGTTCTTGAGCGGGCTGTATAGGGGAAAAAAGTACACAAAAGTTCTTGTGGTGGTTGGCGAGTAGGTAGGTTTGGGGAAAAAGTACACAAAAGTTCTTGTGCGGGGCTGTATAGGGGAAATGTTAGAAAAAGAGGCGAGGAGTGATCTGAGGCGCGGAAAAGAAAAGAGAGGTGAGCGGCTACTGCTCTTTTTTTTCTAGCTGTAGAGGTGAGAAAGACGCGGATTAAAAAGAAATGTTGTAAGATTTGGGCGGTTGGGCTAGAGACGAGCCTCCGGATGTGGTCGTCAAATGTTGAGGGGTGGTTTTGATTTTGGTTCTACAGGTCCTAGCCACAACACACTCAATTCCCAAGAGGAGAGAGAGAGAGAGAAAATGATAGAAAATGATCCCCTCTATTGTACTATATGTCTCTTTATATAGACTTTTCAAAAGCCTTTTCTTTTATGATATCATGCCACATGTCCTAAACCTCCTTAATTACTACTTATGTCATTCCTTCTCTAATACAACCTCCTTCTTTCCTATTAATTCCTCCCTCGTCCTTTCCATCTTATGTATACCTTCTTAGTGGACTTGAGCTTTAGTCCCCATGTTTCATGTTGGGTTTGCCTCCCTTTTGGGGGCACACTAGCCCGGCTAAGGGGTAATATTTTTCATGTATCAACACCGATCATAGTACGAAAAGTACAACCTTCATGGTTCATCTCATGCATATTAGCATAAAAAAGTTTCACAAGGTCCGGTGTTGCCTTGAATGAGCTTTCATGGATGATACCCCATTCACGGTGATTTACAAAATTCATGTATTTCTTATCCGAAACTTTGACAAATATCATTTCCATAATGGGTTCTTTGATTGAACCGAATTTCTTAGCACATTCATCATTCACAAAATAATTTTGGGAACCAACATCATAAGTAAGACTAGGCATGTTTTCGTAATTGATATTCATAGTAGAATAGAGCATTGAATTCCTACTTGAGCCTTCTCCTCTAATGAAATTTCTACTACTCCTAACTCTATTTTCCATTGAATTAATAAGAAGGGTGAGGAACCACTTACAATCGATAGAACTTGTTGAGTATTGAATCTCCTTGCTTGAGATGAGTTGGAGCGAATTAAGTGCAACCCTTTGTTCCTTTTGAACTCTAGGATCGATTGGTGTAAGTTTCTCTTCTTGAATCGAACATGCAAAGATTACAAGAGGAGAAATTTCGAACCTTCGTGCACTGTTGGGGTTTCTTTGAAACCGAAGAAGGTAGAAGAAAAGAAAGACCCATCCTTCTTTGTTTTTATCACCAAGACTATCTTATATTCGGATCTGGATCCGGATCCAATTAAGACCGAACCATAAGCATGGCAACTTGGTTAGTGTTAACCAATTATCGTTTTGATACAAATCAACTTGTTTGAGTCTTGATGAATTGGACATTTTAGGTATTGACATGAAATTTTCAGTCAATAATACTTCTTCTGTTTTGAGTAAGTCAAAACAAGCTTTAGTGGGTCTAATGTTGATATACAAAATCTCAAAATCTTCAAGAGATTCTTCAGAAGAGTTATAATCATCTTCATAGATATCAGTTTCTTTAGAGGTGTAAGTCATCAAATACTCATGAATGAGTTGATTTCCTTTTGATTTATTAGTTTCTTTTGAAACGTCTAGCTCTTTGAGAAACTCATCAACCTCATTTTGAACCCCACTACTGTCTTCAAGGATCTTAAATGTTTTAGACAACGACTCATCTTCCTTTTGTTCATATATCTTAATCTCATTTTTCAAATCAGAGAGCTGTTTTTCCATTTCAGCAAATTATGATAATTTTTTGTTAATTTTGCAAGAGGCATCTTCTGTGAGATTAAGATATAAACGACATTCGTCAAATGTCCAAATTTCTTTAGAGCGAAGAGACTCAACAATTTTGTTGTTTGTGTCTATATCACTCAACTTTGAGTCATTTATACTTGACATTACGTTAACTGAATCAGACATAGATTCAATTCTTATAGGTTGGATCGTACCTAACACAGATTGTTAGATATTTTCGTGTTTGCCTGCTCTGATACCAATTGAAAAGACGAGGGTACGCAAATATACCACAATCTTAAATATTTCCACCTATAAGTCCTCTTACCGAAAGTGATTGTCTATGGACTTATTCTCATTAAAATATATAATAGAATAGAAGTCTGAGTGATAGATAAGTTTTAGTCTCAACATACCTTTTGTTGATGAAGTTCCACCAAGCTCTTCGGTAGATTTCCTTCTTCAATTGGTGAACGCCGTGAAGTCTAAAGCTCAACTACACATTATATCCTAATCTGAGACATAACTATAAGTAAATTAGAAATTGAAAAGACGAGGGTACCCAAATATACCACAATCTTAAACTTTTCCACCTATAAGTCCTCTTACCGAAAATGATTGTCTATGGACTGAGTCGAGACAATACAACGAATCGGTATTCACACTTTGTGTGATCGTCTATGGATACGAGATCGAGACAATACAACAATCAAAGTGTGATTACTTGATAATAGGTTTGGACTTAACCAAACTCTATAGGATCACTATCAAGTAATACATAGTTAACGTTTGTGTAATTTACTTTAAATTATAATAACAACAATTATAATTGCGGAAAACAAAAGTAAATGACACATCAAGATTTTGTTAATGAGGAAACCGCAAATGCAGAAAACCCCCGGGACCTAGTCCAGAATTGAATACTCTCAGAATTAAGACGCTATACAAAATCAAACCAACTTCGTATAGTTGAGACCAAGCAACTAAACCTATAGTTCACCTAGTTTCTTCAGTATCCCTGCGCTTCCGACATTAAATAAGTGCACGCACTGGAACAATTCCTTTGGTTCGTATTCCAAACAGTAAAGGAACAACAAATCTGTTCGGTAACAACTCTCTTCAATCAAAGTGATATGAGTTAGACAAAGACTCTTCTGTTTAATCCAATAAACTCCTTTGTCGGGTTAAGATCTATCTATCCAACAACTACCAAAGTAGCAGAGTTTAGATTTTGCAATCAATAATAGGATCTACAAAGATACTAAATACTGATGTCGATCTACGCAACTAATCAATCAAGTCTATCAAGATAAACCGATTATAGTTGGATCCCAGCCGATAAAGTTTTGTGCACACCAAAGATTATGAAACCAATAAGAAATCTTCTTTGTCTTCAAATCTTCTTAAATCTTCAATAAACACCTGCACACCACAACTTGAATCTCTTGTGATCAATCAGGCACATAATGGAGTCTGTTAACAATGGATTATCACAAGACGTCTTTAGATCTACAAACAGTTCTAAAGATCCCGTCGATACTTCGATCTAGTTTGAGTGAATCTTATATCAGAAGAGAAGATTCTCAAGAATAAACAAACTAGGTGCAATCAAAGTTCAACAACCATTAGTCAATAAAATAAAATCGAAAACTAATAACACTGCAATTATCTAGTTTCCCACCAATGGTACTCGTAGAGCTTCTTGATCCCACGAAAATATTTAAACGAGCGGTCGTAAGAGATTTCGCCTAATTAGGGTACTTTCCTCTCCGAATAGACGGCTCTACCAGTAAAACCACAACAAGGTAGTTTTGCTGGCTCTTAGGATAGTTTGCTCGAAATGCAAACTTGGGTATTTATAGACTGAGGAAGTTTGGACACCAAGGAATTTCCAAAACCGAAATATTCTTAAGATATGCAATATTTCCAAAATCGGTTTTCATAATTCCTGGAAATGCTCTGTCCAAAATTAACCGAAATCCTACTAGAAAATCTCCAATTAGTAAATGCACATTACCAATTTTTATTTTCAAGAGATATGCATTTTAATTGCTGGTAATTAAAAGCGTATAAAATTAACAACCTTAATTAAAAGATTATCAACTTATTTCGGTCCTGGATCTCCTTGAGTTATTAAGGAATATCTTTGAACAATAAAAGATAAGAGTTACTGAACATGTTCAAAGTATGTCGACATCTTATTTCTTTGTAAATCCTTTTTCATATTTACAATCTTGGAACTGATTATACCACACTTCCAAACAAGTTTAGAACTGGTTCGTCTGATTTCCAAGAACTATGTTAGGTGATTAGGGGAAAAGTAAAGGCAAAGTTGCTAAGGGCTTGACTGTTGTTCAGCGAAGTTCTGTTGTGGAATTAGAGAGAACTACACAGGCAACACCTTTCATTGAGACTGTTTCTTCAACGGTATTACAAGGTAACCTTAGAAGAAGGACAAAATTTATTGTTCAATCCGGACAATAAGGTAACTGAAAAAGAGAGGGTACCAACTATACTACCAACGTTTTTGTTCGTCAACTTGTATGAACAAAACCTAACACAATTGCAAGTTGACCAACTTAAAGATCCTTGAAAATATGTATATGTAATTTATATCTCTATCTCTTCTCAATCAGAAAGTCTAAATGTTAGAGCATAGCTCGGATGAACCCACCAAGCGTTGGTATGTCAAGTTTGGTTGTCATATTTTAGTGAATCAAAACTCAATTAAAGAGTCACTTGATTATGTACTAGAGACAACTTCGTATAGGTTAGGCTAGAAAGATTAGGATTATGAGACATACAAGTATTACTCGAAGACTTGAAGAATGTGAAGAAGTAACAAGCTACATCGACGACATCATCCTTCCTCTTAAGGTTAGCAATATTGTGACTTGAACTGTTTCATTCCTAACATATCTTTCAAGTCGTGCTATATTAAAAACATAACTGCGAAGCTGTGAATGATTATACTCTAATAGACATGGTGTTAAGGAATTAGAATACGAAGTATAATGCTTATCCTTTTAACTTCATATATAAGACATCTACATAATCGTATGAATGCTATTGTGATTATGTGTATGGGTATGGGTGAAGATTTCTTCCTAGGAAACAATGTTTACATTCGTTTAAAGGAAGTACATTCATGAACTTGTTTTATGAATCGAAAGGGAAATCGCTAGGCTTATTGGTATTGTTATTCATTGCATATCTTTGGATTACCAATATGTGTGAGTTAGTAGAACCGATCATAACTTGTTATGTATCTTGGTAAAACTAGTCATAATACCTGACTTATGTATTGGTTTGACTTTTATTAGTGCAACCGATCCTAAGTAATCACCTAAGATGGTATGATCCTAAGTAATCACCTACCATAGTTCTTGGAAATCAGATGAACCAGTTCTAAACTTGTTTGAAGTGTGGTATAATCGGTTCCAAGATTGTAAATATGAAAAAAGATTTACAAAGAAATAAGATGTCGACATACTTTGAACATGTTTAGTAACTCTTATCTTTTATTGTTCAAAGATATTCCTTAATAACTCAAGGAGATCCCTGACCGAAATAAGTTGAGACTCTTTTAATTAAGGTTGTTAATTTTATATGCTTTTAATTACCAGCAATTAAAATGCATATCTCTGGAAAATAAAAATTGGTAATGTGCTTTTAATAATTGGAGATTTTCTAGTAGGATTTCGGTTAATTTTGGAAAGAGCATTTCAAGGAATTATGAAAACCGATTTTGGAAATATTGCATATCTTAAGAATATTTCGGTTTTGGAAATTCCTTGGTGTCCAAACTTCCTTGGTCTATAAATACCCAAGTTTTCATTTCGAGCAAACTATCCTAAGAGCCAGCAAACTACCTTGTTGTGTTGTTACTGGTGGAGCCATCTATTCGGAGAGGAAAGTACCCTAATTAGGAAAAATATCTTACGACCGCTCGTTTAATGACTTCTGTGGGATCAAGAAGCTCTACGAGTACCGTTGGTGGGAAACTAGATAATTGCAGTATTATTAGTTTTAGATTTGTTTGATTGACTAATGGTTTTGAACTTTGATTGCACCTAGTTTGTTTATTCTTGAGATTCTTCTCTTCTGATATAAGATTCACTCAAACTAAATCGAAGTATCGACGGGATCTTTAGAACTGTTTGTGGATCTAAAGACGTCTTGTGATAATCCATTGTTAACAGACTCCGTTCTGTGCGTGATTGATCACAAGAGATTCAAGTTGTGGTGTGCAGGTGTTTATTGAAGATTTAAGAAGATTTGAAGACAAATAAGATTTATTATTGGTTTCATAATCTTTGGTTTGCACAAAACTTGATCGGCTGGGATCCAACTATAATCGGTTTATCTTGATAGACTTGATTGATTAGTTGCGTAGATCGGCATCAGTATTTAGTATCTTGGTAGATCCTATTATTGATTGCAAAATCTAAACTCTGCTACTTTGGTAGTTGTTGGATAGATAGATCTAAACCCGACAAAGGAGTTTATTGGATTAAACAGAAAAGCCTTTGTCTAACTCATATCACTTTGTTTGAAGAGAGTTGTTACCGAACAGATTTGTTGTTCCTTTACTGTTTGGAATACGAACCAAAGGAATTGTTCCAGTGCGTGCACTTATTTAATGTCGGAAGCGCAGGGATACTGAAGAAACTAGGTGAACTATAGGTTTAGTTGCTTGGTCTCAACTATACGAAGTTGGTTTGATTTTGTATAGCGTCTTAATTCTGAGAGTATTCAATTCTGGACTAGGTCCCGGGGTTTTTATGCATTTGTGGTTTCCTCGTTAACAAAATCTTGCTGTGTCATTTACTTTTGTTTTCCGCAATTATAATTGTTGTTATTATAATTTAAAGTAAATTACACAAACGTTAACTCCATATTACTTGATAGTGATCCTATAGAGTTTGGTTAAGTCCGAACCTATTATCAAGTAATCACACTTTGATTGTTGTATTGTCTCAATCTCGTATCGATAGACGATCACACAAAGTGTGAATACCGATTCGTTGTATTGTCTCGACTTAGTCCATAGACAATCACTTTCGGTGAGAGGACTTATAGGTGGAAAAGTTTAAGATTGTGGTATATTTGGGTACCCTCGTCTTTTTACTAAAAAATAGAGTCCGTGAACCTGATTGTCAAGAAGAATACTTGGATGATCTTAAAAATCAATATCCAAGATCGATCTAGTCCTATCCAAAATATTCATATTCGAATTTTGCCAAGTATGAAACTTGTTATCTATCTTTCAGGATACAAATTCTATAAGAAACAAGTCTCGTAATTGATCTTAATTATATGGACGTATCTACTAGAATTGAATAATACTACTTGTGTAAATCCTATAGTAAAAATAAACAATATAATACGGAAAAGGAAAAAGACAAGACACCAGAATTTTTGTTAATGAGGAAATCGCAACTGCGGAACAACCCCGGGACCTCGTCCATATTTGAACACCAAACTGTATTAATTCGCTACATACACTAGCCTACTATCATACTTCAGACTGGAATATAATTGAGACCGAATTCACCCTCTAAGCAATTAAGTTACAGTCACACTCATTACGTCTCTTGAACCTTGCAAGGCTCTACGCAATTGATTCCCTTAGTTGAAGTCCTTTACATCCTAAGGGTTTCTTCAACCTAAGTGAAGACTTTTGATACCAATCTGCTTCTAACAGATAAGCCTATTTGATTTCCCTTTAGATTAAAGATGATGGCTTGGAAATCTGTTTGCAATAGACAAAGCTAACAAACCTCACAAATATGGAACACGTACAATCAGTTAGTTGATAAGCATGGATTCTTAACCACCTCTCAAGAACAATCGTGAACTAATCAATTAATTCTAGTCTTCAGACATCTATCTTGAGGAATCATAAAGTGTGAGAAGAAAAGAACTTTGTGATTTCTATTTATTTTGCCTGAAAGATATTACAAAAACCTTAATAACAGAAAAGAAATATCAGGATACACGAACTATCAAGGTAAAGATAGTCGGATCTGGCTTCACGAATCCCCAAGTGAAGTTTTTAAGTCATAGACCGAATTATGTTTCTCATAGGAAACCTAAGTCAATATAGAATGACTCTAGCAATCAACAAGGACACAAAGCGTCGGGGATTGAATTTCCCGGTTGAATGAGTTTCTGCATTTATATATATTCAAGACTAAAGGTTACTTAGCATTCAAGCTAAGCTAACTTGAGATGCAAGCAACACCTTCTCAATTTAGATGAAACTCTAATTAGAGTTTTAAGTAAGCATGTGAACTTTGTCTTGAAATCACATAGAAGAATATACACAGTGGTCCGGGTACGTGATTCGTGTATAATGATAGTTCTTGGCAAATATGCCTTTTGAGCTAATAAGCAATATCACGTTCATTTAAACACTTAAAACTTTAATCAAGATGCATATACACAAAGTGTTTTAATGATCATCGATGTCTTAGAGGTGTTTATGAGAGTCATGGCAATGCTAAACATATTTTAAAAATAAGTCTTTGAGCATCTGCCAAATATTCACTGGGACCGTTGGTGAAACGGTTTGTGAACCATTAGATAGTTCATGAATTCAGGGAGCTACTGTCAGCGACTCGTGAATTCAGATGACAATGGTTCGTGAACTGGGTTCCCCAACCGTTATCGTTTCACCGATTTCAAATCACTACAATTCGTGAACCGGGTTGGTGAACTGTCTCATTCTCAACTTTACGGTCTGCAAACTGGTTCGCCAACCTTCCTGTATTCCAGAAACTCAAATATCCATGGTTTGAGAGATGGTTCTCCACCTACCCTGAGTCCAAAGTTATAGTAGTTCTGAATTTCTCTCTTGATGTTTGAAACCTTCCCATTTGTCATAGAAATAAATATCATTCCTTGGGCAATTTTCAGATGATCCAAAACATTAGTTCTTGAACAATAAATTGTTTCAAACTTAATTTTCAAAGGACTAATGAACATCCATTACTTGAATCATATTTTGAGATGTTTAACAAGACAAGCTTGACTCGATTTTTTTTCTTTACAATAAATCTATTAGAAGTTATACGACATAGTTTCAAATAGATAAAATGGTAAAGCTTGTGAGCAAAATAGATTGGTGCAGTCATCACATACCTTGTTGATGAATGTCTCCAAATGTCTTTGTCGATCTTCAGTCTTCTAGGGTTATTCAGTGATGTCTGTTACTCAACTACCAACTTGTATTCCTAGTCCGAGACTTGACTTAGTGACTAAAAATCAAAATATAATTTTGTTCATCTAACATTGACAACAAGATTGAGATAGCAAAACTTGTGGTAGTACACTTCAATAGCCTATAACAGTGGTGGTATACAAATTCATATAAGATTACAGAAAATATAGACTCGACTTTGTAAATAATTTCATTAGTCTGCACAAGTAAATTCAAGTACACGTACATAACATATGAAACTTAAGTGAATGCCTTTATATTCGTATAATATATTGTGCACCACCCTTTGATTTCTCATTGTATACATCTGTTCCAATAGCATTTAACGTTGTGGAGTCTGTGATTAGTTAATATTTATATAACGAAAAACATGGAACAAGGAACAACGTTCACCTTCAAAGCAACGGTGAATGATATTTTCAAAAGATCAACATGGTTTTATATGGCATGTCCAAAATGCAATAAAAAACATGTCTGACGTAATGGAAAGAAATTGTATGATCTTTGTGAAAGAAAGTTTACAAAAGCAATGCCAAGGTAAAAACTAGAATTGAAATTAAAAGATGATACACAAAGAGCGGTGGTTGCCCCCTATAGAAGGCATTATAAAACTTAATGTGGATGCCTCTTTTGATACTGACATTAACCAATTGGGAACTGGTATTGTTTTACGTGACTACACAGGTAGCTGTCATGGAATCAGGGGAACTTACACAAATGGAACACTAAGTGCGGAGGAAGGGGAATGTTGGGATGTGCGTGAAGCACTGAGATGGGAAAAACTAAAGAAGCTTACAAAAATTCAAGTTGAAGCTGATGCTTAAAATGTCATTCAATCCATCACTGGTGACACACTGCTTATTCAATGGGAGAATAGGAATATTATCAAAGAAATCAAGCATTTATCTTTAAGCTTTTCGTATTGTAGTTTTGAATTCATGAGTAGGGATGATAGCCAGGTTGCAGATCATATTGCTAAATCTGTTAGAGAGTCTACTCTTTCTGTTGAAGCAGCCAATAATTTTTCAGTTGCTATTTGTAGCCTTCTGGCAAAAGACACAAATTTTCATCACAACTAATTCAATAAAATTATTGCTTTATCAAAAAAAAAAACGGTGGTTACCGTAATTGGACCAACGACAGAACCACATTTAGATAATGTGAGAACATCAAAACTTATGGTAGCATTAACATTGAGGTACGAATCGAAACACCTAAATGATTAAAGTACTATATTTTCAAATTGAATGATGGAAATCAGTGTCTAAATTATTACTCCCTCTGTTTCTAAGTAATATGCTTGGTTTCCTTTTTCTGGGTATGTCAAAAAAATAGGATGATTTCCTTAAATGGAAAGTCCAATATTGTAACTTTACTACTTTGCCTACATTAGGGGACCATATTAATAAATATGGGGACCATTTCTCTCTCCTGTTTTTCTCTTTAAAATATCAAGGGTACCACTTTTTCCTTAAGGATAAAATAGGAAAAAACATGAAACAAAAGTTCAAATGATTAAATTTCTTATTTCTTGTGTAAAATTAAACAAGTCAATTATTTAGAAACAGAGTAAGTAATTTGTTTGACAGGAAAATTTGGCAGAAAATGTAAACGAAAAGTTGAACTCAATAGCATTGTCGTTTATCTTCGATGTGCACCTAAATCAAAATTCATTGAACTATACAAATTTCTACGTGAAAAATATATATCCGTTGGATTATTAATCGGAAGCCAAATACAAACTAAAAAAGATAGAACATGTAAAATCTAAATTGCCTATTACCATATACAAAATCTAGAGTTAATTTACGAATTAACCAAGATTCCACAATCAATCATGAGCTACATGTTGAAGATAAAAATATTGAATGCTTCAAAACTATAATCGCATTGGCGGAATTGGCTGGAAAAAACGCACACATGAAAGTACCTGCAGTAATGCATGTATTAGTAGAGTCAGAATACAAAAATAATGTATACTTTAAAGATAATTGCATTGGCATGAATTGACTTAAAAGAAAGGACATCCAGTAGTAACTACAGATATGCCTATGCTATGGTAAAACGCCAACGAAAAAAGACAGAGATAACTATTTTTATTTAAATTTATTTCTTTACATTAATTTTTATATTCAAATTTTGGTTTAGGATGACTAAATAATTACATTAATCTTTAGATATGGACATCGATTTATTTATTTTACATTTATTTTGGTTTCATTTAAATTATTTTGTTATTGGTTTCATTCATGGTTTCATTATTATTATATAAAAATTGCAACCAAAAATTATTATGAATTTTCTCAGAATCGTTTGACATTCGAGTTAACCCAAAAAAGGAGTAAAAAGCCTGGTGCATAACACTATGGGTCTTATGGATCACTCTCTTAAGTATAAGTCATATGGTAGAATCCAAGCTATTCTAAGTATGGAATAACAAGTCTAACGACTTCCAAATAAAGTTATTCTATACTTTTTCCTATTCATATTCCAAGGTTCTACGTAAATAGCTTGAAAAACAACTTACAGGTGCTCTGCGCAGATAGCTTGGAAACCAACTAAAGGCAGTCAATCTCGTTGTTGGTTTTATTTCTAAACTTGATTGCTCTTTTTTATGATTGTTGATATTATGGGCCAAAGATGAAGCGTCAATCCTTTTAACGCTGATCGCAAAGAGAATTACGCTTTGGATACTATTTTTCCTTCTACAATTAAACTTTATTTTCCAATCTATTCCAAGTGAAGGGTGGCATAAACATTGAACTCGGAAGAAACACTTGGAAGAGTCTAAACTGGTTAGTGGACTTAACTATGCTAAAACATCCCCTATCATCGGCCATCCCCTCTTTGTCGATGACGGTCTCCTATTTACCAAAGCCAATACTCCAAACTTTCATGTTATTAAAGAATGTTTACAAAAGTATTGCAATGCTAATGGTCAAGAAATCAATTTTGGCAAGTATGGTTTATTATTGAGTAGAAAAGTACATCCAAAACATAAAAAAAAACTCCTTGCCAAGATCCTGAACATATCTAACCTTCATATGGGGGAGAAGTATTTGGGTGCACCATTTACAATCAACAAATCTAAAACCCAAACTCATATGTCTCTGTTAAAGTCATTGGAACAAAGGGTTAATGGGTGGCTGACACATTTCTTATCTCAAGTAGGGAGAACTACTTTGGTAAAACATGTTGGACAAGCTATGTCCTTTTATCAAATGGTTACATTCTTAATACCTAAAATCATGTGTCGTAAAATTGATTCTCATTTGAATAAGTATTGGTGAAGATCTAAAGTCAAAAAAGAGAAAGTTGCACCTCTTAACTTGGGAAAATATTTGCAAATCCAAAAAAGAAGGGGAGCTAGGCTTGAGAAATAGTAAAATAACAACTTGGCAATGCTAGCCAGGAGTGTGTGGAGATAGGTAGAAAATCCAGATTTACTCCTAGCAAAAGTTCTTAAAGCCAAATATTTTGTTAATGTTGATGTGCTCAATGCAAACTGTCCTAATACTTCCTCTTGGGCATGGAAGTATATCTACCAAACAATGAGTAAGATAAAACCGTTCATTGCTTGGGTGGTGGAGGAAGGAAATTTTATTGCCACACCTAAGACCAACACTTTGCCTGATAAGAATCTTAAGGTCTCTGACCTGATAAACCATGATTCAAGGTCATGAGACACAATAAAATTGAGTGAAGTGTTTGATCAACAATCAAAAATATTAATTAAAAAAATCTTTATAAGTTTGATATCTTCTAGTGATAGAAAAATCTGGACTCCATCAAAAGATGGAAATTTCACTACCAAAACAACTTATTCTGCTCTTAGTGTAACAGGGGACGAATCTAATGCAAAGTTACGGATGAAAATATGGAAACAAATATACTTGGAAGAACTCAAATTTTTATTTGGAAGACTCTGAAAGGTGCCTTACCTGTGCATGAAATCTTACATAATCAAATCCACATCTCAGATTATGTTTGTCCTAAGTGCAAGTTAAAATCTGAATCAATTATGCACTCTCTGGTTACTTGCAAAAAAAAATCAAGAGTCTGGTTCTTAATTAACATACAAAATCAACAATTTTAAAACCATACTTTTCAACAGTGGATTAGATTGTGGCTCTAAGTTCGGACATACAACGACTCATCTGGAAAATTTGAAAACTTCTCTGATTGCTTGCCTCCTATGGTCAATATGGACCAATCGTAATGTGATTGTTCATGGGGAAAATTTGAAGAACCAATCGTCATCATGGCTAGAGCAAAGTAGATGTTACTATCTGTCTGTAAAGCTTTTTCGCTTGATCGTATTGCTGCAATCAATCTGAAACAATACGATTCTTGTGGGTAAAACCTCCTGAAGGATGGCTAAAATTAAACACTGATGGGGCTTGGAGCCCAAATTCACAGATAAGGGGGGAAGTAATAATTATAAGAGATGATAAGAATTATTTTATTCATGCCGAGTCGACTAACTTATTTTGTTTGTCTACAGAGGAAGCATAAGTGCGAGGAATTAGAGATGCGCTGAAACTAGCTTGGGAAAGGAATGATGACAAAATCATTGTAGAAAGTGACGCTGCTGAAATCATTGAGAAAATCAATCGGAAATCTTTCTTGGAGATCAGAAAATACATCACCTCTTCCAAAATATTGAAAAATCTACTCCCTCTGTTTCTAAAAAATAGGTTGGTTTTCCTATTTGGATATGATAATAGGCTGGTTCCCATATATGAAAAGTCAAATGTTATTAGTTTACTAATATATCCATAGAGGGACCACTTATCCTTTTTTTTTCTCTCTCAACACTGAAAGGGGACCACTTCTCTCTCTCCTCCTTCCCTAATACTCCCTCCATCCCACTATTAATTGACCTAGTAGTACAATTTAGAAATGATTTATCTCTCAAACTATACCATGGATTTTCGTAAATTTTATATCATTGAAAAGCATTTTGAAACACCTACGTAACGAATATAAACATGAGTATCAAATGATATAAAATCAACTATTAATGGGACAAAATCTAAAAATTAATAGGTCAATTAATAGTGGGACGGAGGGAGTATTAAATGAATAGGACCAAGAATAAATCAGGAAAATATATGAAAAAGTGGCTACAATAATTAGTTTCATTAATCTTTATGCAAATCATACAAGCCTGTTTTTTAGAACGGGATGAAGTAATTTCTAAACTCTAGTGGGTGTTTTTTGTTTTTGTTAACAAATTGGCTAATAATGTGGCTCATGAACTTGCGCAATGAGCTAAGGCTAATGCTGGCCATATGGGGTGGTTTGTTCCACGGGTTTGGCTAATGCCTGTCATTTGTGCAGACATTAGAGCATCTCCAATGCTAGGGGTCAAGGTTATCCTATGTGGAGGTCTTATTAACAGCTTTTGGTTGTGGGACATTTACTACATGATAAAAATAAATAAATATAAGACTTTCTACCTAAATTTTATCTCCAATCCCCATGGTGTTATCTAACACTTTTTGTTTAAATTTAGAGACAAAAGATGATGTGGACTTAGGACCAAGGGTCATGAAGAAAGTCATATGTAGACTTTCTCCTTTACCCCACTTAGCCATGCCATCTTTATTATGACCTCCACCCTTGCATTGGAGATGAAAATTTGATGGACAACGTCTTAAATCCTAGGTGTCATGCAATTTGAAGACCTTGACCCCTTGCATTGGACATGCTCTTACAGCAACTCCACATAGAATGACCTTGACCCCAAGCATTGGAGATGTTCCAATGCAAGGGTGGAGGTCATAAATAAAGAGTAGTTATTTGTCTGTAATTTTCTTTTAAAAATCAAAATAAAATAATGTTGTCCACCGAATATTGGCAAATTTTCCTATGGATGGATTATGCTGTTATTTTAAACAACTAATGGAGGGTTACCGGGAACAAATGCGAAACCTGCATATGGTATTCATTGACCTTGAGAAGGAATATGACAAAGTCTCACGAGAGGTAATGTGGTGGGCACTCGAACAGAAGATGGTATCACCTAAATATGTATCACTGATCAAAGATATGTATGAGGGAGCGGTCACAGGGGTCAGGACGTGCGACGGGGTATCGAACGACTTTCCTATCAAGATCGGACTACACCAAGGGTCGGCCTTGAGTCCATATCTATTTGCGCTAGTATTGGACCAAGTCACGAAGGATATACAGGGGGAGATCCCTTGGTGTATGCTCTTTGCAGACGATGTGGCACTTATTGGGGAGTCAAAACAGGAGGTAGAGGGGAAGCTTGAGTGGTGGCGCCATACTTTGGAAGCTAAGGGCTTCAGACTCAGTAGAACCAAGACTGAGTATCTGAAGTGTGATTTTGACGAAACCGGGACGGATGATGGAGAACTGTTGCTAGACGGACAGATTGTACCAAGGAAAGAATCCTTTCGATATCTGGGATCTATGATCCAGAGTGATGGGGACATATGCGAGGACATTCGACACAGAATTCAGTCGGGATGGGCAAGATGAAGACTGGCGACAGGAGTCCTGTGTGATCGTAAGGTCCCAGCTAAACTGAAAGGAAAGTTCTACAAACGGCAATCCGACCCGCAATGCTGTATGGAGCGGAATGTTGGGCGACTACAAACCCACACATCAGAGAGCTCCATGTGACGGAAATGAGGATGCTAAGGTGGGCATGTGGACATACAAGACACGATAAAATCAGAAATGAGTTTCTCCGTGGTAAACTTGGGGTAGCACCAATGGAGGATATACTCTCACAACACCGGTTACGTTGGTTCGGGCATCTCCAGCGAAGACCACCTGATGGACCGGTTCATGTAGGACGCATCACACGAGCGGAAGGTAGAATGAAGCGTAGAGGACGACCAAAACTGACTTGGGATGAATTGATTAGACAGGATTTGACTGACTGAGGCTTGGAGAGAGAGTTGGCGCTTGACAGAACCGCATGGAAAACAGCGATCCATGTGAAAGAGGTATGCACACGAGGTACGTGAGTTGTCCCTATTACTTTTGAATCTACCATTTTTTAGTAGGATTGTCCATAGGAACTTTACCCGACACTGTTGAACGTTAAGGCCGTCGTTATCGATGCATCTGGCGTTTTGCCCTTCGGGGTGGCCTAAGGTATGTCTGGATTTTTATCCAGGTGTATACTCTCCTTCGACCAGGGTCACACTCTTTCGGTGGCTATACCTTCAACATGCGAACATGTAAACCCATTCCCCGGCAGGTCGGCAAGTGTCCCTTGCTCTGCACTCTGGGCAGGGATAAAGTGGATATGCCGCTTTAACGGTCGCGAATGCGTAAACCCAACTAGAGTAGTGTGTTCACTCCCTGTTCATTGCAACACGACACGGAATGTGTTAAGGATTACTCTTACCCATGGGTAAGTTGCGTCTAGGCCTGCAGGCATCCGGTGTAAAAACTTCGCCGCATCTCTGGAGAGAAGATCGTTACGCGATACTATCTCCGCCCTACCTGGTACTTGCTACTGGGAAAAAAAAGGGCTTTGGTTTCTGGGGATAGATCATTGCAATGGACTCTGTCCAAAGGTAATCCAACAACCAGACTCGATTACCACAACAATGTTGAGCGTTAAGGCCGTTGTTATCGACGCATCTGGCGTTTTTCCCATCTGGGTGGCTTAAGATACGCCTGGACCCCCAGGTGTATGCTCGCCTTTGAACAGGGTCACACTCTTTCGATGGCTATACCCTCAACATGCGAACATGTTAAACCATCCTTTTGGAGGTCTGCCCTCTGGGCAGGGATAAAGTGGATTTGCTGCCCTAACGGTCGCGAATGCGTAAACCTACTAGATCAGTATATTCACTCCCTGCTTTTCACAAAAACGACACGGAATGTGTTAAGGATTACTCTTACCTCTGGGTAAGTTGCGTCTAGGCCTGCAGGCAGCCGGTGTAAAAATATCGCCGCACTATTGGAGATACGATCTTTACGAGATACTATCTCTGCTCTACCCAGTACTTGCTACTGGAAAAAGAGCTCTGGTTTCTGGATTATGCTGTTATTAGGGACCGTGGTATATGTTACGGGGTCACTTACCAGTTCTCACTTCTCATAATATCGAGACACAAAAGTGAAAAAAGAAGAAGTTCGATTAGGAGAGCCGTGGGAAGAAAACAAACAAACTACTGTAGGATTTAATCATCGCAGTCGATTCGTCGATAGTGGAAGGAGTCAATTTTGGGTTTCAGATAGAAGCTACTCCTAGGCCCTAATACAAATTTAAGGTAATCTTTTCATCAATTAAGTTTTTTTTTTTTTTAATTTCATGGTTTGATTTTTCTTTTTAGTGTAAAGAGAAATTGTGTGATGGTGAGTTCTATTCAGCGATTTAATTGTTTCTGAAGGATTCTGGTTCCAACGTTGATTTCTAAGTATGCTGCGATTATTATTTTTTAACTTTCAAAATCTTCATTTGAATGGTCAAATCTTATTTGTTAGTGAAGTTAAATGTGACCTTAATAGAAAGTTAAGAGTTGAAATTCAGCTCAGACTAAAATGTGGCTTGGATTTTGTATTGGTTTTCAAAGCAACATTGTGCTGAAAAAACCCTAATTTTTTTTCAGCTCAGGATGATAAGTGGTAGACAGTATGCTGCTGCAATTAGGGGTTACAGTTGGTTGAAACTAGCGTTTCTTTGGTTCGTTTATGGGTTACAAAGAGTTGATTTAGCAGTGTGAATGAACATGTGTTTTTGTTTCTCAAATTCCCTGGAATTGTAGTTCCGACTTTCAGTGGAATCGTTTTTCTCTCACACTTCAGTTGGTTCTCCCTTGGCCAGATTGGTCCTGAATATCCTGATATTGATGATCAAGGACTAACTATTTTGATATCTTTAGTAAACTACCATTCACTGCAACATCAATTTATCAGAGTTAGTCATTGTTTCCAGTAAAAAATATTAATCAGGTCTAGGGAATTTGCTGCTAAAATAACTTTATTAACTTTGTGCCTGACAATTGCAATGCCTACTAACCTGTTTTGCTTTTATTTTGCAGCAAGAGGGAGGTACTAGACTCCAATTACCTACTGAGCTACTTGAATTTACTGGTGAAATCTTTGTTACCAGCTTTTTAGATTTCAAACGTTCTTGCTCACAGGTGAGCTGGTTCGAAGACGATAATCTCAGAAAGAACAGTAGAAAACCCTCAAAGTACTGTCCTAACTTATGGAGCAACCATTGGACCTCTCCTCCCGAACACTTGAAAGTTCAGGAAGTTCTAATATTCATGAGTCCACAAATGTTAGTCGGGTTAGGAAGCTATTGTTCCACCGTATGCTTGTTGGGATCAATGATGGACGGTTCTTTTATGGTGCTTTCCACTGCTTGGACAAGCAAGGAAATATTATATTACAAGATGCAGTGGAGTACCGTAGCATCCGAAGCTCCTCACCTTCTCCTATGGAGCAACGGTCTCTTGGCCTCATTCTTATACCTTCATCATGCAGAAAATCTTGCCATATCGACAATGAAGCCATTGAAGAACAATTATCACAATTATCACTTGAGAAATAAGGGTAAGCTTTACCAAACCCTTGCATGAAACTGTTTTCAAGAATTCTGAGTGTTCTATATTGCTTGATAGTTATCATACCTCCAGATGTTAAACACAAAAAGAGCAGGTAGGTAACTCATCAAACTACTGTCACACATGGAGTAGGCAGGCATTGGAATTTTCTTCCATTGTAAGGTTTTCAAGTGATTATTTCCAGTTTATAGTCGTTTTCTTCTTCTCTTGGAACATTGTATATTAAATTCTTAAAGGGGCTGCTATAGCTGTCTTTTACTTCTATTTAAAACTGTTCCAGAGTTGTAGCGGGTTAAAGAAAAGATGGGCGTTTCACTTCAAACATACTTCTTGATGCAAATTTGTGGTTTGGGCTTCTCTACATATTTCTCTCGTGTCAATTGTGTGCTAATTATAATAAATTTCTTTCAGTACATATCGAAAAATAGCATACATTACCATAGACTGCATAGCGCAATGAAATGTAGTTTACGATGGAGTTGTTCCTTCACCTTTTTACATTAAGTTTCCTCCTTGATAAATTGACCATGAAGATGAAGGCAGTTCGCTTCCCAGAGTTCGTGTACCAAGTCATGACTCAAGCAAGCAAGTGACAAGACAGATTCATGAATTGGATCTCTTTCAAGTTCTGCTTCTAGTTTACCTCAATTTTTGAAATGAACAACCTGTTTAAAGTATGATTGCTAGAACACCGATTTCCATTCCTGCGGAACAAACCCTTGCGTTGTTCTAGGATGCTAGCTCTAGTTTTTTTGGACTTCAGGAAGCAAAATTTTATAAGTTAAGTTGGGAACAAAATTTAAAAATAACTTTTAGAAACAAAAAAATTAACCTTTTATGAAGCAAAATGTTTTTATTTCTGACTTCTGGGATTGATTTATGCTTCTGGAGAAGCAGAGCGCATTTCTGGTTATGGTATCCAAACAACCTCTTAAAAAGAAACCTAATATAGGGGTTTCACATTCCAATAGAGGGGCTTCACTAATAAGACAAGAACGGGTCACCCGTTGGTAATTTCAAAAACCCCTTATCTAAAATATTTTCATAATGGCTAAACAACCCTCATGTGGTTAGTGCTAGAAATCTAATTAACTAATAATTATATTGATAAGCTTTTTTATATAATTAGTGATAAAAAAATCATATTAAGTGTAGGTATTTTTGTGGGAAGAAAAAATTGAAAAAAAAATGAGAAATTTTGGAGATTTTTTTCTAACTAAAACCCTAGATCTTAGATCACCCAACCAATGTCCTTTTTATTTCTCAAAATTGATGAAAATACGTAAAAAAAATTAAAAAAATTAGCTTTTCAGAGCGGTTTACGGTTGGGTTTTTCCTTCTTAGTCAACCGTAAGACAAATTTACGGTTAGGTGATGATGAACTCCTAACCGTAACTAGGTGAAATAAGGGAAACCCAATTGTAAAACAGTTACGGCTGGGTTTTTTGGTTTTACGGTTAGGTTTGGTCTTGAACGAACCCAACTGTAACTGGGTAAAACCCAACTGTAAATCAGTTACGGCTGGGTTTTTTTTGGTCGAACCCAACTCTAAATCAGTTACGGTTGGGGGGTTTTTGTCGAACCCAACTGTAAAACAGTTACAGCTGGATTTTTTGTGATCGAACCTAACTGTAAATGAATTACGATTGGGGGTTTTTTTGGTCGAACCTAACTGTAAAACAGTTACGGTTGGATTTTTTTGAGGAAAACCCAACCGTAACTGGTTCTGAAACCTAAATTTTTCTACTGTTTCAATCAATCTGACCATTTCAAACGTAATTGGTTTGTTGATTACCATCACTTCTATCAATATACTTCTTCCGCATCTTTAATAAAGAATTTGATCGACGATTATAAGTTTTTCGAACAGCCGATTGATCGAAGATGGTGAAATAATTTTGATTGAAAAAAAAAAAAGGGAACGATTTACGATTGATGAAGGAGAGGAAGTTAAGAAGAAGAAGATGAAGAAGAGGAGCAGATTTTTGAATTATAACTAGGTTTTGATTTTAGTTGAAGGTTATTTTAGACATTTGATATTGGATCAAGAATACCCCATAACCAATTTTTTGATCACTAGGAATCCAAGTGAAGCCCTCTATTGGATTGTGAAGCCCCTATAATAGGTTTCCAGTTTTTAGGTTTTAATTTTAGTTGAAGGGTATTTTAGATATTTGGTATTGAATCAAGAATACCCCATAACCAATATTTTGGTCACTAGGAATTCAAGAAAAGCCCCTCTATTAGATTGTGAAGCCCCTGTAATAGGTTCCCTTAAAAACGGGTGGACTGTTGAGTTGGTAAACAGTAAGAGTGAAGTTGCTATCTAACACCATCCTTCAATTTATTGTTCCAGCTGGAATAGAAATAATGTAGGCTTCTCTATCAAACTGTAATAACAACAATAATAAACGGAAGCAATAATTTTTCCGTCAATCTCTTCTCTGCTACGAAATCGCAAGTCAATTGGTGAAGGAAGGGAAGAAATAAACTGTTGAATTTCTAAAAACCCTTATTAATTCTAATCCTTGATTCTTCCAAACAAAGATGTCTACTGAGGAAGAAGGAAAGAGCAGAGGTATCTATAGTGGTGGTAGTGGTGATCAACAGTCACCGCCATCAGCACCGCCTCACTATGGTACTTTCGAAGGAATTCCTCCTTCTTATCCCCAACAGCCTTCAATTGGTTACCCTCAGCCTGTTCCACCTCCAGGTCTTACTGGGGCATCTCCTTACTACCCTCATGGGTACCAGGGTATTCCAGGTAATCATCAAGAGAAGTTCAATTGTCTCTGGAATTTTTGTTTATTTATTTTGGGGTTTCATTGTTTTGTTTGATCCGTCTTTAGTTTTGATCTGATAGACAAAAATAAATTCACCATTTTTTCTAAAGGAATTTCATCTTTTTACTCGTTTTTCTTGATGGTGCTGAAGGTTATGTTGTTGAAGGAACACCTGTGAATGAACATCGACATCGTCGTCTTCCTATATGTGGTTGCCGGGTTGGTTGGTTTCTGTAAGTTCACAAAACTGCTTAATTCAATCCTATAGGAGTATGTTTGTTTGGTCCATTTGAGTTTTGTCAGTTTTGTGATTGCGCTGGTTATTTGATTCTGACATAGTTTTTCTGTTAGGTTCATAATTGGTTTCTTTATTGCTGCTATTCCATGGTATGTTGGTGCTTTCATTCTGCTCTGTGTCAGAATTGATCATAGAGAGAAACCAGGGCTGATTGCGTGCACAATTGCTGTAAGTATATTCCATTTTCACCATTCCTTTTAACTTTGCTGAGGGAGTTTGAGTATTGCATTAAACATCTCTATAATGGTTTATTAGGTAAAAATGTGTTCTTTTCTCTAACTCCACTAGTGTGTGCTAGTGAGTACACATTTTACTGCTGATCTAAGTATGTATGCTTGGGGTTAGGAGGCAAGTATTTGAAGGATACATAGTTTTTCAGATGTTAGCCTCTCAGTTTGGACTTCGGCTAAATGGTTATGTTTTCGACCATTGCAATCTGCTGGAGCCACATAATTTGTTCTTTTTTTTATCAAGACGAACTCACTTTGTTATGTCTTTACCAACCTTTCTCATTTGGTCATTTAGAGATTTCAAATTAATCGGTACCAAGTGGACTTCGCAATGTAACCAGTGATCCGTGCTCTGAAAAACTAATTATTAGGCTTTCTCAGACTTGTTTGTTACTATGGATTTTACTGTTTTCCTTTTTTTTGTGGTCGGTTGCTTGGAAAGTTTATGCATATGAAGTCTCATGTGATTGGCTGGTAATTGTAGGAAGAAGGATGTATTGTTTGATAAGGACCTATACTCATGTCAAATTTGTGAAAATTGAGATTTCAAAATACACATTAGCTTTACCATGAAACTGTACCAGCAACTTTTGTTTGTTGCTGCTAAAACATTTAAGTTGTTATTTAAGTATCTCTTTGCTCTCTATAATGTGCAAATCATTCACTTGTTTCTCCTACACCAACTTTGCTCATGTTCTAATCGATATTTTTGTTGCATTTTGTATATGGTGTACAGGCTGTTCTATCTGCTGTTGCCATTGTTATTGGAGCTTCTAGTCATTGATCGACTTCTTTCTTGTGTCCTGGCGATCCCTTGACAGAGGAGGTTGGAGTTGTATGGACTGCAATACAGATGTATATGTGTGTATGACATAATGCAGGTGGTGTTATTTATTTAATTGAGTTGCTAAGCTTGTGATGGTAGTAGATGTTTACTAGAAAGATACTGACTTGCAACCATGAATTTTTAAGTCTTAAAATTTAGTTAATCACCCGTGTTTGTATTTAAAGTCATCCATATTTGTTTATATAAAGTACAAAACATATTTTACTAGTCATGAAGTTCAATTCTTAGCAGGGTAAGGTTAGTGATCTTATTTATCACCCAATTCAGTTGACTGGAAATGCTAACTGTGAGAAACTCCATACGCATTGAGAAGAGAGATGGAAAGTCCATTGGAGACTCGCAAATGATTCTCTGTTTAGGTTGGTGGTGCTCGGACTCGGAGGTCAATTTTGTTCACCCTAAATTTGAATGCCTAGACAAAGAAAAAAAAATTAAATACTGTTTAAATTGTCTGACTCATACCCTCCGGTTTAAGTTCCATGATCCTCCGGGCTTCTCAAATAATTGCTTAAAAGTGTTCAAACCACTGTTTACAGAACATGAACTCCGAAGGTGTATTGTCCCAGTAGGGTGCCAAGGCCTTAATACATAGTGCATAAGGGGTTTTGATTTTTATCCGAAGGTCCAAATCAAAAATTTGCATTATGCGAAGGATATAAATACGTGAGTTTTCCTTAAAATAAGAAATATATTCAGCAACGCTGAATAGATTTTTTAGAACAGAGATTTTCACACCTTCAAAGCCTCAGATTTGAATGATGCAGCTGTTTACCGGATGGGCAATAATTTCAGATACTCAGCATTGACATGTATAACACCTTGATATAACATCTTAATAGATTAGAATGTCAGGGAACCTACAAAGCTTTAAATGTGAGCTCTTAGATGTAAACGTATTTATTTCAACTTAATGCTAAAAATAATACTACAGGTGCCACCTAAGAGAAGTTTGGTAAAATAAAATGTAAATATCAAGAAAGAATGTCTCCAAAGGTCCAACAGTTTCTTTTTCTGACTCGATGTCACGAGACTACACAAGAGCAAGAACATACAAGTTCCGTCATTAAATTGTCCAAGTATAGCTAGTTGAGCAGAATCCCAAGTATAGTCAGTTGGGATTTGTTCTCTCCTTCTTCCCAGCAAGAATCATAGAGATCTGTAGACCTCTACTAAATGCTTGGTTAAATAGCAACCGAGTCTGAAACTCCGAAACGAACGGGAACCATGACAATATGACTATAGGCATGAAAATTAGCATCCCCATCACATACTCGTATGCTCTTGCTAGCCCTTTTATGGACTCCCAAAATCCAATGCCCTTCAACATCGGCTTGCATGCTTGCCCAATCTACAGAAAGTAGTTAGAATATAGCCTTAGTTGTCAGAATATGAAGTACACAATACTCTCTGGCAAAATATTTTTCTTCAAAATTTGAATATTTATTAGTCTACACATCATTCAAAGCAACCTAACAAAATTAACCAGGCTGGGCTCAAACACACATGGATTTGACAAAACCAAATTTTCACAACAATTAGAAACTAAGAACCATTTCAACTTATTTTTGTCAAACTGGATAGCAACTTCAAATAACATTTACGGCTCTAGGTACCAACAAAAGCATGGTATGAATATATATATATATATATATATAAGAGTTGAGAAATGATGGTACTTACGAGAAGAATGGACCACCCTGTGGGCATGAAACCAAGTAGCGCAGCAAACAGATCCGATATTGTTAGGCCACAAACAACGAATAGAACGGCCATGACAGACACGAAACCCAGGAAAAGAAGTCCTTTGAGAATTCTGAACATCAGCTGAAAATCGGTACCAAATCTTCGTCTACCCATTGATACCATCTAAATTTAACAAGTCGGAGACAAAACCAAGTTAACTAACTAAAAAGAAGTCCTGAGCAACCAGACATTAAGAGCATATAAATGCATGCATATACTCTTCATGTCGAGATTCTGAGATATTAAGCGCTAACAAGATGAACATACCTTTAAAACTAAAAGAACAGTTGCCATTACAACCCACGAAAGTCCATACACCTGAAAGAAGAAATGGACTGTAGTAAAGCTTGGCACTAATTTTGAGGTTTCAAGTAAAGAAACAAAAATAAAATTAAGCAGACCAAAATGATAAAGTAATGGAAAAATATCGATACCAGCACATTCTTGTTATGATGGGATATATTGAGGTGGTAAACGATTCCGTATTGGTAGATCAAAAAACGCAGCGCCAACAGTATTTCAAGCAACCGACCTCGAATGTTTGTGTGTTTGAGATGCTCTTGCTCACCATCCCACCAGGATTCCCAGCTTCTATCAGGTTGGATACCAATTCCACCCCGGTTACCCATCCACCTTTTCCAGTCTCCCCAATCATCAACTGTCTTCTGCCATTCGAAACAAGAGGGATTGAACACGAACGGAGCAAATAACCATGAACCTACCAAGAACCACATGGAGAAGGTGATGAAAAAATAAAGACTTGAACTTCTATAGGAATTTCCATAGGCTTCGTACACAACGAGCAATATCATTAACTCCAGCCCTTTCACAAAATGGCTTCTTGAGTAGAATCTGTAGTTGTCTGCAAACTTTGCATGAAATACAACAAACCCACGTCCTGTAGCTCTATACTTTGCACCACCATGCAAAATTGTCCTTCCAAAATAGTGAGCTTTTGTGCCTAGCTGGAAGGTAAAGAACACAGATGCTAACTGTAGCTGCATGATTATAAATTCACCAATCGCAGTTCGGAATCCCCTCTCTAGGCCAATCTCCATCACCATTGGCAATACAAGCAACAGACCTAGCTGAAAGACAGACTGGGTAGCCAAAGCTGCTTCAAGAGCTTTACTTTCTCGGATACTTGGATCATCAAGAATCCCTTTTTCCAGACCACTCAAAACCAAATATAGACGCCCATATAAAAATACATAAACAGTAAGCACCGTAACCTGAAAATCAGAAGATGTTGATGTGAACCACCGGGATTTCCCAAAAGAACAACTGACATTTTCGAGGGGTAAGAACATAACTGACAAATGAGATGAACTGACATGATCATTTCCAAATTCTCGTAAAATATCCGATGCTTCTATATTATAGCTGTTTTAATACTTATGGAAAAAAAAATCCTTATATGGTTCTTTTTTTCTAAATAGCCAGTGACAAATGCACTTTGGTTAAACTGTTTCTAATTTTAGTTTGCAAGTCATTTAATGTGTGACACACAATTGAGGGTGGTATACCCAGCAATCACCTCCATGTTTACCACCCACCGACCCACCCAAATACACCATCTCCTACACCCCTAGTGCGATACTTGGAAACAAGCCAACCAGCAATAAATTTGTGACCCACCATTAAAAAATGGGTGCTTTGAGGTCAAATAAATTTGTGACCCACCCTGAACCCTATACTAGGCCAACCCTCTCATACTTAATCAGATACAAGACAACCCCCTGTACAAGAAATGTGGCACTCAAAAAGCTGTAGCCATTTGAAATGCGGTCTCAACCCTAAGTCTGAGTTGCAACAAGATAAGGCTCACAATTTCAAATGCACGGATCGCCTGTCATCAAACACATGGTCAAAACTAAAAAATTAACAAATGCTATATACATTAGATTCTTTCTTGGTGGTCTTTTATCTGTTCTTTCACTTTTGACAAAACTCCACCCACTTGGCATCTTTTACAGTCACAGAAGATACTATGTGCACATACCAAGATATATTCCTCTTCTATAATGAAAAAAGGAGAAAGAAAGGCGAGCATTTGATGTGCAAGGTAAGCCAATCAAAACTTAGACGATACCTCGTAGAAAATATTAAGCACATACCATACTACTGAAGTAGAAACCAACTGTGGTGAAGTAGAACGATAACATTCTAAAGAAGTCAAACCGGCGTCCTAGACGATAAATGTCCCGGCTCAGAGTTTGCTCTCCATTACCATTAGCAACCTTAGCCTCAAACTGTGAAATTTGATTCATTCCCACATCACGTCCTTTTCCTACTTGAATGTATTCATGATGAGTAACATATCCCCCGCGTAGAGTTGAATTAAACCCTGTAAACGTTTGTCTCTCAATAATTTTGATAGGTAAATTTGAACAAATGACAGTTCAATGGCACCTGAGTTTACCTGAGAATATATCCTCGCTCAAATTAATAACTTTTGATGCTTTACTAACCCCACCCCTAGTCAAGTGAAAAATTCTGTCGAACACATCCGGGTGGCCATAGTGAAAACGAACCCTGATAAAAAAACACGAATAACAGTCAGAAAGTTCATCCACACTAACACGTATTTCAAGCAGTCTAGCTTTTTCTTCCATTTATGTTGCATTTCCTCTAGCAACTTGCTGAATATGTGGATGACTAGAAACTACAGATATATTTGGGGTATCGGGCAGTCATACCATGTTGTTGATCCTAATTAACTGGCCATGCATGATTTTAAAGCGAAAAACAGGGAGACGAATTTCTGGTTTCTTAGCTCAAAATACATAAATTTCACACATTTTAAATTTATAGTTTATAAGATAAAACCTAAAAGATAATTAAACAGAACAGTATTCTCACACATTCATTTATGCTGACACAAATTAACATTTCAACTCAAGCAGTACCAACCAAAATAAATTTGTAGTATTGTAGATCATATAAATTTTCCCCTTTGACAGATAGGGAAGCATATACTAACCGAAGAGGATTCGCCAGAATACGCTGTCCAATGGTAACAAAACTCATCTCCTGATTGGACATGAACCAAGCAAGCGATGAAACACTAGAAGACACAAAACAAAAGTATATCATCATTAGTATTGTTCAGTCAACAAATATTACTCACAGTGATCAGCAAAAAAGTAATGAAATTAAAAATTACACTGATAATTATATTCGACAAACCTTCCAGTAAAAATATGCTCTCGGAGACCCAAAATCGTTGGTTTGCGCTCACCACGACGTGATTTCAGGAACTCCTCCAAAACGTTTCTCATTTTGAATGCTTCTTCAAGGTAATTATCCTGAAATATTATGGAGAGAGAGATTAAAACTTAATAACAAATACCTCATCTTCTAAGAAAAGGCAAATTAATGGTACCTGATTCATGTCTATGGTCTGAAGAGCTTCTCCACGAGTGAAAATTATAGCATGGTTTTGGTTTTCAGGCTTCCCTTCACCAATATCTGTTGGGGGACCTGGTAGCTTGATTCGGTATATTTCCTAGCAATGCAAAGATCTAATCAATAGTGTAGGATACACACTGTTTTTCCATGTAATCGCATACTCAACATATAATTTGTCTCATGCTTTAGTTAGTGCCTTCCCCATTGAGGTTAAACGGTTGATTATAAATCAAACTTTCCATCTAACCGTTTGATAAATGAGGCTTTGACAGTGTGCCTGCAACAAATCATAGGTGCATACCCAAAATTTATTTATATATTCACAAATATGTATATGCCGAATGATCTTACTACTAAGCCACAGGGGCATGTGGACCTACATAGGGATGAGCAAGGGGATTACTGTACATCATGATATCCTCACCATATAATATTTTCACAAAAAATCCACATTTTCTTAGAACTCTTAACCTCCATTACTCCTAATGCATCTATTTTATAAGAGTTTCACAGTGGTGTTGAGGAAATAGAACAATTTCTGAGGGCTACAAGTTGAAGATTAACCTATCACTCGCTAATAAGATCTATAGATTCTATATGGTTAAATTCAGCACTTGGATCACTTCTTCATGGGCCCTACATTGATATGTAAGTTGGCTAGTTCAGCCACCATTGCTCTCCAAACTCCAAAACTGGATGAATGAAAGAGTTATGATTTGCAACCACAATACTGAAAATCAACCCTAGATTAATACCGATGCAGGCCCCAAATAAGGTACATAAGCTTAATAAAACAAGAGTATCAAACTAAAGGGAATAAATGTTGCACAAACCATTATTGTGCCACTACTTCCCCACATAATGATTGATTTTCAGATTACGAAATGAAATTTAGAGACTAGCAAGAGAATATGAAAATGAATTGAGGGTTAGACATTTTGCTAAGTTGATATCAAAACCTATACACAAGATTTGCACAGATGTTAGCTCTGTGAATAATCATACTGCTTAAACTAGTTTTCATGTGCAAATGGTTACCTGGATAACATTGGTGTTAGAATTCCAGGCACCCTTAATTTTGAGATCCACCACAAATTTTCACCAATACGACCTTAGAATTTATTTATTTCTAAATACAGGACCTGACTTCTTACTGATCTCAAAAGTCCACCATAATCTACAAACACACGGTTTCTTGAGGATCCAAACTAGATGAAATGGAATTTTGTACACAGGTCTTTACGTTGTTCTGCCCTTTTGCTATCCCTAGCATTTTCAGTATACTTCTAAAAACATGGAAACTTTTATCTAGCAAGCTTCCTTACTTTCTAAATGGTTTATTTTAGTGACTGCTACTGTTACCTAAAATTAATGAAACCTTATAATAGTTATCACAATGTGATTCACTTAATCTGATATCTCAGTAAGAATTACCGGAACCTTAATTAACTCATATCTACTATTAAACAACGTCCAGTACTAAATGGTGAAAAGAAAAGCAAAAGTGCACACTAAAATGCAAACAAAATTCATTAGCTTTACAGCATATTACTCTCGTCAGTATCAGCGTCGATAATGTGATTTTATAATGATTGAGCATTAGCCCATTAGCTCTGCTACACTGAAGTCAAACTTGAAACCAGAATCATGATTCTCTAGATTCTGCTGCACAGACATATCAAATATACACTTTTTAGGGAATTCCATACCTCGTCTAATTTGTCTCCTCCTTTAACGAGAACAGAGTAGTAAACCCTTTCAGACTTTCCATTTAGCATCTCCTCTCTGTCATCTATGTAAGCAACACGCAGGGACGGATACCTATAGACAATAAAAGTTAAGTATCAATAAGGTTGAATGGGTCCAGGAGACATGGCATAATCAGTCAGGGTCACCTATGCCTTTCCAGATATCATTCAAACAAGTCACATCTGCATCGGACTTGGACCAAACCTCAAATGTGTCTGGCCTACATTATTCACCAGAACTTTCCAGATCACCCGAGTCAACTAAATTTAATTTGGGGCAATCCAAACTATAAGACGAAGCGTCAGCTAGATCCATGGGTCAGAATATAAGTCATATAGCTTACATTAGCATGAGGTTTAGAATGTTCTGGTAACAACTTCGATCTCGAAGTTCACCAGACTTCTTCTGGGCCCCATAGACCTGACAAGAAACGACATAGGTAAACTTCATATCAGCTACAGCTTGTGAACGAGCAGCAAAAGCCATCTCATCGTCGTGATGATCTATATTGACTGTTCGATATCCACCAAAAATGGCTGCAACAAAATTTTAAAGAGCTGATGGTCAATTGGTATCCGAAAAAACAACTACAAAGAAATTATCTGAGGATATTACATGGAGACTGTGATTATCCAATTTTTGTTTCTTTTTACATCAAAAGTTGTATATATTGTTTGTGCCGGTTGCAACTCAAATATGGATTGGTTATAAGAAATCGCATCAAATGAAATTTAAAAGCCAAGTACCAAGATCTCCTGCCATATCGAGGAAGCATTGAAGTTCTAGTGCCTGCCTATAGTACATCATCCCTCTCACTATAAAATGCAAAAAAGAAAAGAAAGAAGCAATGGTAAATATAAATAACCAATACAGTACCACAAAGAGATAAGCTACTTGTTTTCTTGTTATCTTAACACTTAACCTGTCCTGAAAAGAGTTTGCCCCCTGTAAGATACCCATCTGCGAATTAATTCCACCTTTTCTTTTCCACCATTTTCATCCTTCACATCATTAGTTCGTTCAAGAAAGTTGTTCCATTCATCTATTCGTAGTCATAAGATAAATATTATATCGTGGGAAATAATTAGCGCAGAAAATTGGTTGAAATAACTTCTCAACACTTACCAGGATATATTTTCTGAAGGTAAAATAAAGTTGATATCCCGTCTTCGTTTTCCTTGTTCAGTTCCTCCTCTGAATAAAGAACATCTTCTTTGTAGTATGGAGTCAAAACACTGAACGATAAAGAGTTACATCAAGTATTAAGGGAATTTTCACAGGCATGTAACTTAAACAAATATCTTCTCTAAACCCAGAGTCTGAAAAGACTGGTGACAACATGGCATACACTCTTATATAGACAACAGTTAGAAACA
Source organism: Papaver atlanticum (assembly GCA_023531105.1). Lineage (NCBI taxonomy): Eukaryota > Viridiplantae > Streptophyta > Magnoliopsida > Ranunculales > Papaveraceae > Papaver > Papaver atlanticum. The sequence continues at coordinate 638,006 of JAJJMB010005585.1, read as the reverse complement.
GAAAAACATATACATGATGGAAATGACTCAAAAAATTTTACCAGTTATACAAACATATTACGACTCTTCTCGACTATGAAGTTTTTTGATCAATTAGGTCCAGGACTTAGGGCATCCCCTATGGAATCCAATTGATAGATCAAATTCATGTTCAGCTACTATGGGAAATTCATATATCCATCAGTAGTTGGATTTCGAAAATGCTAGAGAGAGAGGATAATTGCCGGATGTTTTAAACAGCCACATCCGGCAATCAACTCCCCCATCCAGTAAATGCTGGAGACGGGCATGAATTTAATGTACACTTGACTCCATGGTGGAGTTATTCTATGGGTCAAATTCACTCCAGAGCGCATACTTCCCGCAGGTGCCTAACTATCGTTTTAACCAAAATCAGTGAAGTTATACGTAGCCGAGAAGCCTCTTTCTATCGGAATTCTCAACAGACAAGTAATTCAGTTTCTACATGGAAACCTTAATAGTTTAAGCACAGAGAAAGCAAGTCAAAAATCCTAGAACACATGACCCTGAGAAAAGCCGAAGTGCTACGACTTTTGAGTCTATGTATAAACTGAGTAGTTCAACATTAAGCATACCAGAGCCTTTAGTTTAAGAAAAAAGTGCTCTGTGTTTCTTCTTTACATAACAGATACCACTAAAGAGAAACTGTACATTTTCTAAGAAGGAAACTATATCAGTATATATAAAAGCCAAACAGAACCAAAGGCAGAAATTTGTATCTAACCATACAGGGTAGAGTTAATAAGGTTTAATCACCAAAGATAACAAATAAGTAAAAAAGGTATAGATGAGATTTGATGGCGAAAACTTTGCTCAAGGGTATCAAACCTGAAGGATAGCATGTTACGGACTTTGGGAGCAGTTGGCATATTCATAAACAAAGAGTTACTAAAGAAAGTAATGCGGCGGCGAGCTTCCAAATTCATTGGCACATTTATTGCTGATTCCTTAACAGTTAACAGCAAATGAAGCCTCACGACCTACAAAAAATGCAGAATAATATCTATCTCTCGTCATGCTGACACAAAAATAAGAAATGCAAATGAAACCTCGCAGCCTGCAGAACTTATCAGCAATAAAACAAAAGAGTATATAGCATTTGATTAATACTACTACCTTCTCCATCCATGATCTATTTCGCATAAGGTTGAGATCTAAATTTTGAAATTTTTGTTTTTTCTTCCCATGATCATCAGCAAGGCTACAAGTAGAATCATTGCAAAGTGTGAACATTAAACCAATTTTTCTGAAGCAAGAAGAAAGAATCAAATATAATCTTACACAAGTGCAGAAGTCATCACATCCTGAGTTATTATCTCCATAATATCCTGAAGGACATTAACTATCTGTGCTTTGTAGTTTTCGATATCTTCATGATCACCTTTCTGTAAACATAACGATCTTAAGTTTACAAGTGCAACAGCTAATTAGTTGCAACTGAAGCAGTCTTCCCAGCTAAAAAGGAAGACAAAAGCAATACATCTCACCAAAAGATTTAGAAGTTTCTCCAACTTATTGCTGAGCTGAGGAAGCTCGCTCATACGGAAGTCTTTCAAGAAACAGCGCCGTTCTAAACTTGCATCTACTTCTCGACATATCTGCCTAATAAGCCTAGACATAAAGCATGAAACAAGTTTCATCATTCATGCCTTTGAGGAATTATGAAGTAGAATGACAAAAGGAAAGTGAAGAACATCCAGATTTTGACATAATGGTGCAGTAAAATTGTCTATCAACGGAGTCGAGAATATAGATACAAGTTCTACTTACATCTCATCTTCGTCATCCAATAGAAGACCATACAGTATATCTCTGAACGTTTCATAACATTCAATTACTGCTGAATGCATGTACTCATCGTTCTTGATCTTTCTAAACAAATCCATGTCATTCCTACCCTTGAAATCTTTCGCCATGTCCAAGGCAATGGGTATCTATCAGCAGACAACATGTAGGGTCAAAGGCAGAACACACCTCAAAATCTAGAAAATGAAAAAAAAAAATGGTATTATACCTTACTCGCAAGCAAAAAAGGAGGCCACTGGACAACAGAAACATCATTAGAAGAATAAGGCACAAGAAGCAGATCCTTTTCCCTGGATGATAGAAAGAAGATACAAATGATGACCAATTGGAATCAATAACTATAGTTGAATAAGTTAATCAGTAAGCATGTGCTAGTCTATACTTATTGCTGATTAAGTCCTCAGCCCGCATGCAACTGATGAACTCATTCCAAAATTGAGAGAATTTGGCAATGTTCTTCCTTTCCCATGTCCCATCCTGTTAGTATATGGCCCAAATTCCACCAAGAAATAACAAGTTAGTCTTATTTCATTATGACAATTTGTAATACATTGACATTAACAAGTATTTACGGATTACCATCTGGTCCTTCTTGGATTCTTCCTTTGAAGTTGGTACAAGACGTTTACTGAAAGCACTGGGCACAGATTCAAATCTGGATCTCAACATCCCAAGGGTCCGTATCTAGAAAGCCAGGGAGGAGCAACTGATAGTGAGAAACAAGGAAGAAAAGGAAGAAATTTTTCTGTGGTGCCTGTTTCTGAGCTATTCATCTGACTAAAATTGGATATCAAATGCGTTAAACAAATAAATCTACAGACACATGATAACGCCTAACCTCTCCCAAGTGGCTGAATGCACCATGAATACCACCAAATATGGTGGAGAAAATAGCATACCAAATTTGAGTATCCATGAAATACACCTACAGAGCAAGAAAGGGTTGAGTATCACAATAAATCTTGATGGGGACGAAGAGCACCAAGTGATTTGCTCCAAATCCAAGAGTCAACAGTTACATCCTCTAGAATATTCTGTTGTTTTTTTGGTACTCAATAACAGGTAAAATTCAACCTCTTAAAAAGGAATGACATGTCAAATGAATATGCACATCAATTTTATAGCGCACATGGATTTCTAATTAAAAACAATTTAGCAATTTTGGTTTTTAATCTTACATGTGAATGTTTTTAAGTGTATTTCCCAGTGTTTCAACCTTTTCGATTAACCCCTGTCATTCGTTGATTGATTAAGAGAAGTTCTTTTAGTTTTAAAGAAGTGTAAACACTGATCTTGTTGGATTAAAAATCAAAGTTATTGGATTCAGATCCAAGTCATAAACCAGCTGTACTTGTATGAATAATCTATACACGGATGAAATAAGACCATCATATCTGTTGGTATAGACAGCAGCCTACTTACTTGATGAAACTATTGATACTAGATAAACTGATGGAGGAATTATAACTAACACTAATGCATATTTTGATCCAGCTTCTTACATTAGAATTATTTAGCGATTCAAATAACATCCTAATCTTTGTGTATGCAATGATATCTATTGCACTATTTTCAGATTTTAAAAAGTTAAATAAAAGAAGACAGTACGGAGATGATGAATGAAAAATCTTTAACAATAATCAATTCAGTGAATCATTCAAATCTGCTTACCAAGACAATGGGAGCCCATATGGAAATAACAACACCAATGTTGTACTTGACTGCATCAATTTTAGCTTACCAGTTAGTACACGCACAAGTCACGATAAATAAGCAACGTCCAATAGCAGCATATACCATATCTTACCATTAGGGAAAAATTCGTGCCACTCATAGTTGCCAATATGGATGCCCATGATCAACTTTGTTGGCCCAACTAATGGCAATATCTACAAGGGACCCAACATTTTTGCTTGATTTTCGCTTTGCATAAAATAAGTAACTTCACGATGTTTAAGGTTACCACTGAAAAAGCTCACCAAGAAACTAAAGACTTCTGACTGTATATATGTCATAAAGAAAGTATAATAATTGTTTACTACTTTACTTTAATCAATGATCAGTATTATGATGAGTATGATATATATAGTGTTGAAAACTTAGAAGGATTTCAGGGAAAAACGAGAAAAACAAGTTACTCGACACCCTCAGGGTTTCATAAGTATGGATGGTGAGGAAAAGAGCTTATTGCTGCACGTCAAACAGAAGAAGAAAAAAATATGCTCATATGGAAAGTAAACTTACCTCCACGTAATAGCTAAACGCTAGCTTGCTGATTAACAGAAGGATCCAAAACATTGTATATCTGAATGCACGAGACATGATCCCGTTAGTGAAATGTGAAAGAAGCTCGTACTTATAGTTTTCTACAACCAAACATCAAATTTTCTTACTTTAGAAGAGAGAACATATCTTCGTGCATGCCTCTTCCTAAAAAAAGTTTTGGCTGTAATATAGTTAAACAGATTAGACATATTGTTCAGTAATAAAGGTCTGCAAAGAAAGTAAACAACAGTGATGAAAGAAAACCGAGATATAAATGCTTACCTGAGCCCACCACATAAGGAGCACAACAATTCGCCAGTTCGAACGCTCCATATGTCTTCGAAGAGGTGGAAGAAAAAATACTAGAGCAGCCAAGATATTGGGCAGCACAAAAATTACAATCGCGTAGCTATAAAATGACTGGTTTTGCCAATTAACCCAGTTGCTGAAATATTTGACCAGACCCGAGGGATTTTGGACAGAGCTGGAATACCCTATAGGGAGGACAACTACCCAAACTGCCGCAACCGCAAATTTCAATAAGTAACGAAGAATTTGGGTAAATTTCAAACTTCCCCAAGCCTTCCAACTAAGAATTACATCCAGAGTCACTGCAGCATAGTCTTAGAGTGTATTAAAACAATTTGATACATTAAGGCAACACCTTAAAACAGCAAATGAAAGGTGATTAAGCTTTTGTACCTTGCAGGAAACTGAGTAAAGCCCATGTTACAAAAATACTCAACACACTTTTGAATACGTCTTCTTCAAAAAGAGCTATAGGAGATCCAGAAGGACTCCATGCAATGATAACCATAGCCTAAAAACCAGCCAAAACGGATAGGAAATTACCAGCCATGCTGGAGAATTAAAGGGAAATAAGACCACGGCTTTAGATTGACAATACCTGGAGAGCCAAAATAAAAAATATCCACATCCGGTCAAAACTTCTAAAAAGGTGCCAAAAAGTCCGAACTTCAACAAAATTTGTCTTCGGCTTCCTCTCTCCAGCAGTAACTTGGTTTGGTCGTGGCTGAAATAGTGTAACATAGAGAAGTTACTCTGTCGCTATAAGTAACCAAATCCTAGTTTATACGACTAGGGTTATTATAAATAATGCAAGCATGCCTTCCTTTCATGCTAGAACTAGAACAGTTATACTTAGAATGGATAAAGGATTAACCTGAAAGGATTTATATTCAGCTAACTAATGAGCACAACTGTTAAGTGGTATGGTACCCCTTTTGGATAGGGTTCTGTAGAGCACTATTAGCTGGATTTCAGACATCTTAAATGGTTCAATCATCAGCAGAGCACTATTAGCCTTTGATTTTGTTCTTAATCATACAATGTGCATATTTAGATTAGATCATGTTTAAGGATAACTTGTTTTTAAAGAGATGATCTACATCAAAGAAATTGGTCAAGCTCAAAGCAACTCATCAGAGTATCTACACATTAAAGAGGATCCTCTATACTACTTGAAATGCCACTAAAAGCGTAATACAGCTTTCAAACCTGGAGCTTAGGATCTTTCTTCTCCGTATGAATAAAAAACTCTGACTCAAGATCCATCGGCCACCTCAACTTAAAACATTTTTCTGACCTGCCCAAGGACCAAAGGATATCAATGCTACTCAACTATATCATGTAATTAACTATCTGTAAACTAACCCGTAGTATCTTACCAAAAATATTCATTTAGATCATCATAATTTCTCCACTTTGAATGGCTAGCTGTACCTCCTTTGTTCCTCCTCGTTTCCTGTTGGACCAAGCAAGGATTGCATTTTCCATACCAACTTCACATGTCCAGCCAAATGAAATGGAAAAACTGAAATGAAGCATGAACAAATAGTTTACCTTGCGCATAACCTGGTAAATAGGCGTTATCACTTTTTCCAAAAATGATTCTTCACCCTGGTATGCAGGTCGGAATGCTTCTCCACTGGCAGAATGGGCATTGCTATATAAAATCCCATAGAGCTCATCCGCCATCTTGTTAATGTAAAATAGCAAACGGGACATCACTAATACAGATCTCAAAAAAAAAAAAAAAAAAAAAAAAACACTGGATTCTATTAAATCAGATTATGCAATCTCTTCACAAATATGAGGCAGGATCCAGAACTGTACAAGGATAATATAAAATCAGGTAGCAATTCAAAACTGCTTATGTAGAGATAGCAAAACACTGATTCAGGTAACTAGTTGATGCTCAAGGCTTCCATATGCACACAACTCTTTACCTCCTATTATTGGAGAAAACCATTTTAATCATGCGAAATTTTGATGTGTATCACACATTGGTCTGTAAATAGCTCTCATGTGTAAAAGTTTCATTCCTTGTTGGTCTCGACTCCTCCATGACTAAAATTCCATCTTTACTCCTTCTCAATTTCAAATTGTCTCTATGCTTGAGCAACTGTTTACTAATATGTTATAGAGTAACTTAACCGATTACCGGCCCTGCACCCTTTGTTTTTTTGTATTAAATCATGTGTAACCATGTTAGAGAAGGGATGCAAGATTATATCTCCAAAGAGATGTGATGATGGGCCTCAATTGTATCCCTTTGGTTCAAAGCATAAGGCTCCACTCATTGAGTTGGGCTTCACTCAGCATGGCTCCTGCATCAAACCCCCCCCCCCAGTGAGAAGTCTCGAATTCGAAACCTCGGGTTCGAATCCTCAGATAACACTTGAAGGGGGGCAGAGATCAGCACTACAAAAGGCAATGACTGGCCAGAAAGGCCATTAGACACAAATTGAGCGATATATTGTCCTTTGCTGTGAAAGTTAGCGAACACATCTTTTACATCTATAGGCAAGCAGACCTAGCTATCCCATTTCCAGTGCAACTCAGACAAAATCAAGTAGACTAGAAATAAAAGGAAGAAGGTGGCATACATGATGAAAGATATAACAGATGCATTCTGGCATGAATCGAACATTTGAAGCTTCTCCCCAAATGAGAAGATAAAGTCCAATATAGAGAAGCTCCATCTGCTGTCTATCACCATTAACTGGGAACCTGAAGCCAATAATAATAATTCTATCAAGTGTGGTACTTATCCTCAAGTGGTAAAACCAGATAAATAATAAAGTTTCCTTGAATTGAGCTTGCCAGTAAGTTTGCTTACTTGAGGTGCGTTTCACAACGCAAATATGCACACCAGGAGCGATAGTTTTTAAAAAACTTATCCATTAAATGCTTTACGCTCTTACTATCCACCTGCAATATGTACCAAGATTAACCGTTCTGCCTTTCAAAAATGCAAAGATGGGAGTTGCGGCTTAACGAGTAAACACAAAGGTGACGAAGCAGTAACTGAACGAGAAAATGAAATACCTGTGTATAGTTTTCTTGCTGCCTATTCCTAATGTCAACATTTGCAAGTAGCAAAATTAAGTGCTCCCTCTGATTTGCTATATTTCCTTTCTTAAAACAGCAAAAAAAAAAAAAAAACACACATTAAGTCAGTCACACTGCATATTATTTTGGTCATTCAAAAGCTCCTTCATTCAGTAAATATTAATTAGTATAGAAATATGGTAGCAAGTTAGGAGTATTCCCCTTGAAGTAGATCAAACAGATAATCACCTAGAGTTAAAGGTCGTACACATAATATTTTCATGCGCATTTCGGTGGGACCTAACACTATGACAACCAAATCAGATTTAGCCAAAATCTTTCTACAAGTAGAGGCAATGATTACTTTGGCTGTTACCCAATGAAATCAAGTTTAGGTAAAGAAAACCTCAATAATGACAGTCGCACTATACTCTTCACCGCTTATAATTCATGCAGCTAAGGAACCATGTACTTTTAGTCTACCTTGTTTGGAACGAACCGTTGAAGTTACCCGAGCTATAATTAATATGAAATGAATGGAGAGCTCAGATTATAAATTACCTGAAACCCGAAAACTAACCAAAGCCAGTCTAGCAAATCATGGATAGATATATCTGCGTCCTCAGTCATGACATTGTTGTGTTGAGCAGTATCAGTTGATGGTATTCTTGGTTTGGGAAGATTATCCACTTTGCGTAGAGCACGAAGTGCAGCTTTTATCTATGATTTGCAGACACCAAGAAACATAATGCAATCAGGTGAGAAAAAAGCAGCCTGCAAAATCAAGAAATGTCATATGCAACATTGTACAACCTCAGGAAGTTCCATTATTGCTGGAGTAGTCCCAACCGCATACAAGGGAAGAATATTAAAGTGCACATAGTTCTCCTTTTTCCTCTCAACTTCTTGAGCATATCTATTTATCTGCAAATATTATAGTCTTTATCATTTTAATACCTAAGTTCTTTCCAAGTCCAAAAATACAATTGGCTTGATAAAGGAAAACAGAAAAATAAGAAATATCAAACCTCCTCATAAACTTTATCGGAGGGTACCACAGTTTTCAGCACGTCATACAATACTGATGCAATCTGATATATTTTAGCCATTTCCTCACTGCATGACATTGAGATAATAAAAACGGTGTAGTAAAAGATAATTCTCATAGACTTTGTACGTTTTCTTAATATTCAGCAACAACTAAACCAAGAATTGAAAAAATTGCAAAAACCAAGCCTCACGGTTTCTTTTTGAGTGGGTCTTGTCTAACTTTTTCTTCGTAATACATCTTATAGAACTTCTGGATTTCACCTGGATCACCTCTCGAAAGTTGAGGTTTTGTTTCCTCCTCTTCCTACCACCAAAAGAAATTATAAAATCATGGTTCTAGCAATATTTGCTGCTACAAATCGCAAGCCTGTGACTAACTCCAAATATATATAAATATACAAAATATACACTTTACATAAGATTGCTTAGATGTAATTAACTTTATCAATTATGCTATATTAAAGTACTCGTCGTCCAAAACCTGATAACTTTTAACGTCATGAAATACACCGTCAAACCTCTCTTAAATGCAGAGGTTAAAAGCACGCCACTTCAGACACAACAAATGAGGCTAACTACGGCATGAATAACAGAACGGAAATATGTAATGACATGATAAGAAGCCAAGTTGAAGCAGGTAAAACAGAGCCAGAATAATAAAAATGAGAGAAAAAGTAAAAGCAGAAGATAGAGCTTAGGCTTGCTCTGAATGCACCATACTTCAATTATCCAACATGTTTATAAACGATAGTGGGTCACCTTACAGGAACAAGATGATGGTAATATTTCCTGGCTCACGTTCGAGTCGAAAATTCCTTGTCAGCAATACCCAATCCTTATGGACCAACATTTCCTACTTTGGGGAAACAAACACCAAGGAAGTTTTACATATCCAACCTGGGTCAGATTGGACCAATAAAACACAACCTTACCAAGTTAAAACAAAAAGGACATATGCTGGCGTAGTCTAGGTTACATCTGCTAAGTGCTGACACTCCAATTCTGCACACCCATTGACCGTGACACACGTTCCCAATTCGATCAAATCCCTCGAACAAAGACCAAAGTCAGATGACATTTTCCTTGAAAACCGAATTAAACGGTTTTCTACTTATGCTCAGTATGCATTATATCTTCTTTCCTTTCCTGAGTCTACCCAACTGGAGATTTATTTTCAGGCTATGTAGGAAACCAAGAACTTCAAACAAATAATATTTCCATGACACACATATAAGGTTTTATGATTCACACGAAGACCATGGGCTTGTATAAGGTTAGGAAACTTGGATGATTTGGATACAAAGAGTGGCTTGATAACCTCTGAAGCAGACTTGGGGATATCGTTTCAACCATAGGTTACACTAAAAGCCTAAAATTAGCTGTGAATTAAAAATAGTTTCAGATGATTAACAAGTGCATAAGAATTTTAAAAAGCTGGTCGGCTAACAAGGACCACTAGAGATCAATGAATATTTATACAACATAACACTAAGAAGGAAATATCAAATATGCAAACCAACAAAAAAAAAGGGTACAGATTAATGCAATGCCTAAAGACTAGAGTAGGTCCTAAACTAACCACTACAGAGGAAAAACATGAGATCTTCACGATGGAAAAAGAGAAAAAATCGAGTAATCAAGTTCACCTTTTCTAGCCTATGTAACAGATAGGTTTTGAACTGACGAACACCACGCCCAGTTGATTTAGGATCCAATCTGTGAGCCTTCTCAAATGCGTGGAAGCGACCTTATAGAATACATGAACCAGAATGAAAAGAAAAAGGTGGTAAATACAAATTTCTGGTTGAAGAGACAAAAACAAAATACAGTGAAAAGGAGATCAAAATGGCAAATAGATTGTGACCATCATGCGTTTGCAATAAATTCTGATAGAGCATCTTGATCCACCGAATACGATTATCCCAAGTCATTTATTATATCTAATATATTTTGATTAAACAAAATGTAGATCACTCGATAGTTTTAGTAAAGGATGGTCACAACCAAAACATATTAATAGACACTATAGGAAGTCTTTAATTTTCTTCTTTTGGACATATCTTTTGCCATAATGAAGCTACATTTTTTTTCCTCCCATCTTTTGAATTCATATCCTTATTTTACATATCACATCCTTACAAATTACAACTGCTGTATGTTTTAGAAGCCTCTTTGTTGAGATATCTATTTAGTTTATTTATTTCAGTTTTTTGACTTTACAAAAAAAAAAAAAAATGTTTCAGTTTATTTAGGTTTTCACCTTCCAGTTTAAATAGATTTCCAATCTCTGCAAGAGCAGAGAAACAGAAACTGGTGCAACTGTTCTTGAAGTGGTATAACAATCAAGATGACAGTCTAAAATCATTACTACCCATGTGAATGTGGCAAACAAAATTCAATCAATGAATGATTTTGCTAATGATTATGTAGCAAAGTAAGATGTAAGCATTTCAGTTCAATGTCCAGTGTAAAAATAGTAGTAAATGTAGTAGAAGTAAAAATTAGGAGCTTACAGAGGTAGGCAACTCTAGGATTCTCAGGTTCAATTTCATTGGCGACACGAAGAATGGGAGTAATCGATACAAGAGAAGACGGAACAAGCTCACTGTCAATTGCAGTAGAATCCTCCTCATTATTATCATCAAACATAGTACCAGCTCTAGTCATCCTCCTTGATAATGTTTTCCCACGAGGAGGAAGACGAGGCTGTTGCATGTCGTTCTTAGTTCCACTAGTACTTGCCATCTTCTTCGGCAAAACATCAAATTCTTCTGATTTGAAACCATTTTTGTTGCGTTAATTTATATGAAAGGAGAGAAAGTGAGGGAGATACTTTGGTGAGTGATGTGTTGAAAATGTGGGGTAATGTAATTATGCTTTTAATAGGGTTTCTCCATATAGGCAAGTAAGGAATGAGAGTAGAGAGTCTTGTATAATAATAGTATTACTAAAACAGACTCAGAGAAAAGAGAAAGAGAACCCTAACTTTTGCTTCTTTTTGGGTTTTGATTTGGGATTATACTTTTCCTTCTTTAATTAAAGGCAAATGTGGACACAGAAATTCTTCCTGCTTTTGCTTTTGTTTCCAGGGTGTATCGATAGCGGGGATGAGAGAAAGAGAACATTGTGAAGAAAAATATGGAAGGGAAACGCGGTCGGTGAAACATTCTTTCAAAGGGCCAAAAAAAAAAAAAAAAAAAAAAAAAAAAAAAAAAAAAAAAGGTCAAAAAAAAGAGTTAATTGGGGATACATAAACTAATTTGGGGATATTTCACTGTAGCTGCCGGTATGGTTTTTCAATGTCGGCAATCCATCGACCATGCCGGCAGCTACAGTAAAAATATCCCCCAATTTGGTGTTCGTCAAAAACCCTTTCCTTCAGCAAGAACGCTAATTATCACGAGCACGGAGCACCTTCCGACTCCAATTTGGGCACCCAAAAAAAAGAAAACCTTCTCTATAACTAAGTCGTATGGTCTTCTAATCTAGCATCTAGATTGGCAGCTAGGACAACCTCCTAAGTCCTATGGCAGTTCTAATCTGGCATCTACATGTGCTGAATGGAACAACGAGAAGTATAATTAGGTTGCGTTGAACAGAACAGCGCCACCATCTCAGCCGTCGGATCAAAAAATAAATCAATCTGCGCTGAACCATTCAGCGAAAAATTGATTTTCTCTGCGCTGAACCATTCAGCAAAACTATCTTGCTACTAGTTGGAATGCGAGATATATCTGGAAAGAGAAGTAGTGTTAAAGAATAGGCAACACTTTTTGTGTAATCTGCAACGCTTTTTGGCTAATCTAGCAGCCAAATCTAGCCTGTAGGACTTAGTCTAAAGGGTTTCGTTATTGTGTAGCCAATCGGTTGTTGGATTGGTAGTTGTTTCTGCTTGTGTTGTATGACTCCTGTCCCCACCTTCTATGAGCACCTTTTGTTGTTGTTGTTGTTTATGTGAAACTTGCATAAAGTAATCCCGTTGTTGTTGCATAAACTATCTTCAGTACTACTAATAAACCTGTCTAAAAACATGGAAGAAAAAAACACAAAAGAAAATATTGGTTGACGATTACGGTCATTCTCACACTTGTTGGCAAAGTTGTATCGACTACTCGCTTTGTTCCTTGAATTCTTAGGGACCTATCATTCGGCCGAACTTATTTTTCTAAACACTCATATAAAGCCCAAGGGGACACCCCAGATAAATTTAGTTGTCTTGAGAGAAGCCCTTGATAAGGTTGTGCTCCGTTTGTTCATTTTTCTAATCCAAGATGGTAGTTCTATATTTGTGTCAGCTCTATTTGTTTCTGAGGATCCGCAGCTATTTCAGCTAATGGTATATGACTTTGGAAGGTGACAATACTTTATGTGGTATTTGGTGTCTGGCTTAAGACTTTAAACTTAGCACTCTTTGGGAAGTAACCCGTTCATACGATACGATAATATTCTTCCTTTTTCCTTTCCTTCAAGTGGCAACAGTTTCTCCTTGTTCATGCTTTTGATTTCATCTTTAGAACATTGAGGACAATGTAAGATTAAAGTTTGGGGGTATGGGATAAACTTTTAGTTGCAGTAAATAAACCCCAAATCCTATAAATTTGTGTCAATTAAGGATAGCACTAACCAATCTAAGTGGATGGAAGCATCTTGATTGTAGGAGTTGAGGAACCCAAAAATAGAGTCTATTCATAAAAGCACAAAGCTCAGGTGTTAGAAATAACATGGTAGTTTCATCTTATTTCGGAGTAGTCACCATATCACTTTTTGTTTTTATTTTTTGCAAACTTAGGGTGTTTCTCTAAGTGATTTGGTGGGGCACCAGCATCAAATTGTTATCGCCGATAGGATGAAGTAGTGTGATTGAGATACCAACAACAAAAAAATGAATGGAAAAAGTAGACCAGACCATTAGACCAACCGAAATAAATTATTCAATAAAATCGACCATTAGTCCCTTTGTATATGCCAGTTGTGTTGATATATAGTTAGGATTATCGACCGCTGGTCCCCTTGTATATGCCAGCTGTGTTGAAGTATTCAGACCAGTATCTCAATCCATTAGGATAGGATTCATCTTGGGAGTAACCTTCAGACAGATATGGGAAACACCGTTCACCTTAGTCAACATCAGCAAACCATCTATTATTTCCACCTCCATCTTCTTAATCTTTTCACATGTGATTGTGATTTTTTAACTCTAGATATTGATGTCCATAGTGCGACTATCTGAGTAGAGCTATGCCACTCACATTAGGGTACTTCCTCGTGTAGTCAATGAGAGTATGCCAACCAAGGAGATTCTTCAGTGCCTTCAAAGGTTCTGCATAGCTAGCTAGGGTTTGGAGTAAAGGTTTTGTGGGTATACCTCTTGTAAATCATCTCGAGACTATAACTCGGCCACTAGGGCCACCTAGGGGTTCAAAGGCTTATTGCACACGCTAAGTGCAGTCGCGTTTCCTGCGACAGTGAGTTAGGATTTTTATTTTCTAGATTAGATTTGCTCGTGGACTAATAAGTTTGGGGGTATTTGATAGACACATTTTTGTGTCTGAATTGTCCTCAATGTATGTATAATTAGTGCTTGATTTTGTACTTATTATGGTGTTTTATGTATGTATACGTGTCTTCGGTAAAATACACTCTCGTGGAAAAATTGGCTCGGAAAAATGATGTTTTGCACCCCCAGAGAAAATTACTAAAGGCACCCCAGAAATGTGTTAAAGGCACCCAAAAAAGTATTCGGAACACCCCCCAAAAGTGTTAAAGGCATCCCTGAAAATTTACTAAAGGCACCCACCGAATTACTAAGGGCACCCCTGTAATTACTAAAGGCACCCAAGGACAGGATAAGGGGCACCCTTTCTTTCCGTTTGAATAACGAATTGGAGGGAAAAATATTTGGGAACTACGGGATCCTCCGGATTTGGTTTGGAGAGTTTCTGGTGAGATTCAATCGCAGAGTTAGCTTGATTGGGGTCTGTTGCACTTAAACAAGACTGGCAGGTCCATCAAATTCGAAGAAATTGGGCTGAATCACAGGGTTTTGAGAAAACATGGGTGTGTTTATTCCCGTGAAATATTCTCGGGATTTCTTGTTGTTTTGGAAAGATTTGATGAATCTGCGGCGTGTTGAATCAATCCTACAACGTGTACGATCATGTTTGGAGTGTTTCTGCTTCATTTCAGCGCGTGAAGAGTTAAATCAGGGAAGAAAATATTCCCGAGAATATTTTTCTTCAATGTCGAGTAATGGAAGATTTTTTTGTAGTTACGGGGGAGTATTCTTGGTGCTGGGAGGCTATATAAGGTTTGGAGGAGTACAACGAAGAACGGGGAAAATTGGGAGAAGTTTAGAGCATCACAAAGCCGGAAAGATCAGTTGCAAGAGATTTGTTTTCTGCTGGTGTAATGAAGAACACGAAGAACATTAGATGCCATAAAACTGTCGTTTAGTTACAGTGACAGTGACACATTAGTTGTATCGTTCTTTGTAACAGTTAGTTTGTAACAAATATAAGTGTTACAAACCCGGTTTTAATCATTTTTCATCCCTTTTCATTAATTGTGAACACCTTTTGAGCAATGACATCATATTTTGAGAGTGTTTCCATGATGAGGAGCTAAACCCAATCATTGGGGCGATGGAGGAAGCTATTGTTTCGGTAAAAGTGATGTATCTCTATTTTAAATTAATTACATCAATTCTATTATGATTTTTTGCATTGAACTAAAACAATTGGTTATATGATTTTGATTAGTTAGCTGTATTTTCTCTTGATAAAGCATGCTTGCTTTAGGGTTTTGATGTTCTATGCTTGCGATTAACAATTATTCTTTTGAAAATCTACATGTCTAGGCAATACTATTAGAATCAAATCGAACGTTGAGTTGCATAATTATTGTTTTATTAAATCACTAATATCAGCCAATGGTGAAATCCTAGCCCCAGTTTCTCCACAATATTCACATCACCCTTTTGGCGCCGCCGACGCGGACTTGTTTATAGGTTAGAGTTTTTAGATTTATTTATAGGTTTTTATTTTTATTATTTTTACTTTGTTCTATTTTACGTTTCTTTGATATTTATGTTTGTGCTACAGGTTTGGAGTTTGGATCGAAAAGAAATTGAGCCAAAGACTTTGGTGACTAAAAGACTTGGAGTCAAAGATAAAAGCTAAAAGAAAAGGAAAAAAGACAAAAAAAATTATTTATTTATGTATTTATTTATTTTTTAGGTTTTTAGATTTTAGTTTTATTTTTCTTTTAATTTTTTAGATTTTCTTTTTAGAAATTGTATATCTTTTTGTAATCGGTCTGCGAGTTATAAACCCAAAGGTGTCACTATCCATCCACAAAAAACCCATCAAAACAAAAGTAACACAAAAAACCCAAAGAATTTGATGAATCATAAAATTTGATGAAACCAATTTTGAAATTTGGGGTTTTTGTATCAATTTTTAAAATTTCGGGGTTTTGTATCAATTTTGTTTAAGATGGGGTTTTAATGGATCCCAACATTTGAATGGGGTTTTTGTACCACAAGTTTGGTCACCTTGGGTTTTTATGACTAGTTCTGTTTTGTAATTTTCTTTTCTTTTGGACTTTTTGGACTTTGGACTTTGGACATTTGGACATTATTTTTATTTTTAAACTCTAAGGAAGGGTATATTAAATATTAAACTGCACATGGAAGGACGGCAATTACGATATTGCCTCGGCCCCTCGGGTTCGTACACTGACATAAGAGTCGGTAGCCCGAGTCGACTTCAGCGGTTCATCCCCCATCTAGAACGAGAGAATAGAATGACGACTAGCTTGGAGGAATCTCTTAGTATACTGACAAAGAGCCAAGATATGTTAGCAAAGAGCCAGGAAATGTTAGTAAAGATCCAGGTTAGTTTTCAACAGGAAACCGAACATAATTTTCAAACTAGTACCCAGACTCTTGCTAAGTTAGAACTTCAAGTAAGTCAAATAGCTAAGACTCTAATTGAAAGAGATAACGGAAGTTTCCCTAGTCAACCACAACCTAATCCTAGAGGAGTTCATCAAATATCTTTAGCTGGTGAGAAATCATCAAATCATGTGAATTCGATAACAACCCTTAGGAGCGGTAAAACGGTAGACAATAAGGTAGCCATGCCTAGTGGAATACTGTAGTTCCATATTCTACTTCCCATGAGGAACCCGTAGCTGAGGAAACTGAAACAATCGCTAAAACTTCCCAAGAAATTCCTGATAGGACTACCTTTGTGCCTAGAGCCCCATATCCACAGTTGTTAGCCCCAACAAAGAAGGAGTCGACTTTCAACGAGATAATGGAAACATTTAAGCAGGTGAACATCAACATTCCATTATTAAAAGCAATTAGGCAAATGCCTGGTTATGCCAAGTTCCTTAAATATCTTTGTACACGAAAGCGTAAGCTTAATGTCCATAAGAACGTCTTTTTAGCTGGTCAGGTAAGTTCAATTCTTCTGAACCAAACACCCCCTAAGTATAAGGACCCTGGATGCACCACTATATCTTGTGTGATTGGTAATCATGTAGTTGATAAGGCATTGCTTGACTTAGGATCTAGTGTTACCTTATTACCGTATCATGTGTACACCCATCTAGGTCTTGGTAAGTTGAAACCGACCAAAATGACTCTGCAATTAGTAGATAGGTCTGTTAAAGTCCCTCATGGTGTCATAGAAGATGTTCTTATTGAGGTTGATAGGTTCATATACCCAGTGGATTTTGTTGTTCTAGATACCCAGCCTGTTCAGGACCCAAGTGCTCAAATACCGGTATTTTAGGTCGCCCATTCATAGCCACATCTAATGCTGTCATCAATTGTCGAACCGGGCTTATGAACATATCTTTTGGTAATATGACTACTAAGCTAAATGTCTTTAACGTTATTAAGTCTTCTGAGATGAATGATTTAGAAGTGGTGAACATGATTAGCACTCTAGTTCCGGATCCTTTAGCCTGCACTATGTTTGATAATCCAGTATTTGATGAACTTTCAGTGATTCGGAGGAGGTAACCATGACGGACACCTTAGTTTATGAGCCTATGCTAGAGACTTTCTTTGATAATCCATTAATGATGATGTTGTTCGTTTAGATGACCATTCCCCAAAAGAAGCTAGTCATTGTGCTGACTTTATGGACCCTAGAATCCATCCCATAGATTTTGGTCAATTTGAGGATATTGTTCACCCTAAGTTTGGGGGTAATGATGATTCTGGTGATCGTCAACTATCCCTAATTGAAATCTCTAACTTGGGACTCGAGCTTTGTGCCTCTAAGGTATTACTTGAGTTTCTTCAAACTCTGCTACCCGATCCTCCAGATACTTTCCATGAGGAAATCCAGTTCTTAGCGACCTGTAATTCGGCCGAACCTATTTTTCTAAACACTCATATAAACCCCACAGGGACACCCAAGATAAATCTAGTTGTCTTGAAAGAAGCCCTAGATAAGGTTGTGCTCCGTTTGTTCATTTTTCTAATCCACGATGGTAGTTCTATATTTGTGTCAGCTCTATTTGTTTCTGAGAACCCGCAGCTATTTCGGCTAATGGTATATGACTTTAGAAGGTGACAATACTTTATGTGGTATTTGATGTCTGGCAGAAGACTTTAAACTTAGCTTTCTTTGGGAGGTAACCCATGTTCATGCGACACGGTAATATTCTTCCTTTTTCCTTTCCTTCAAGTGGTAACAGTTTCTCCTTGTTCATGCTTTTAATTTCATCTTTAGAACATCGAGGACAATGTAAGATTTAAGTTTGGTGGTATGGGATAAACTTTTAGTGGCAGTAAATAAACTCTAAGTCCTAGAAATTTGTGTCAATTAAGGATAGCACTAACCAATCTAAGTGGATGAAAGCATCTTGATTATAGGAGTTGAGGAACCTAAAAATAGAGTCTATTCATAAAAGCACAGAGCTCAGGTGTTAGAAATAACATGGTAGTTTCATCGTATTTCGGAGTAGTCACCATATCACTTTCTGTTTTTATTTCTTGCAAACTTAGTGTGTTTCTCTAAGTGATTTGGTGGCACCCCAGAAAAGTACTCGGAGCACCCCCCACCCCCCCCCAAAGTGTCCCTGGAAAATTAATAAAGGCACCCACCAAATTATTAGGAGCACCCCTTGAATTACTAAAGGCACCCAAGGGCAGGATAAGGGGCATCATTTCTTCTCCGTTTGAATAAAGAATTGGCGGGAAAAATGTTTGGGAACTACGGGATTCTCTTGATTTGGTTTGGAGAGTTTCTGGTGAGATTCAATCGCAGAGTTAGCTTGATTGGGCCTGTTACACTTAAACAGGACTGGCAAGTCCATTAGATTCGAAAAAAATTGGGCTGAATCACGGGGTTTTGAGAAAACAGGGGTGTGAAATATTCTCGGGATTTCTTGTTGTTTTGGAAAGATTTGATGTGTCTGCAGCATGTTGAATCAATCCTACAACGTGTACGATCATGTTTGGAGTGTTTCTGCATCATTTCAGCTCGTGAAGAGTTAAATCAGGGATGAAAATATTCCCGAGAATATTTTTCTTTAATGTCGAGTAATGAAAGATTTTTTGTAGTTATGGAGGAGTATTCTCGATGCAGATATGCTATATAAGGTTTGAAGGAGTACAACGAACACTAGTGGAAAATAGCAGTTTCACGACCGTCAAAGCAAGTCATAGATACGAGTTAAATGACTCTCTTTGGCAGTAGGGGAAAGGGTCGTTGTTTGAGCGTCTTTGTCATCTATAACGTGTTTGTGCGGGTCGTTGTGTATCTTATATCAACGACTGGTGTTAATGGTAAATTAGTTATGACTGACCCCAATCAGTCGTAAATATAAATCTTAATATATAAAAAAAAGATTCAGATTGGTTGTCTGGCCTGACTAAATCTGACTAAATCTCAAATCAAACCCAAATGAAACTCAAATGAAAACTCAAACTAGAATTCAAATGAGAATCAAATCAATCTCAAATTAAAATTCAAATGAGAATCAAATCAAACTTAAATGAGAAACAAATTCAAATCAGATAAAAATGAGAATCAAATTAAACTTGCACACAAATAATCATTCAATTTAACATTCATTGATTCATTGGGTTCAAATTACACAAAAAGGATTAAAATCTTGAGTTCTGACCAATGTAAATCTTACAAAAAAAGTAACTAAGTTCTAGGATTTGGTTACAAAATGATGAACTAATAAACTATTAATTAAACAACAAAATCATTAACTCCGATGATGATGAAGAGCTTATCCTTACTTCATAATGGTGTACCTGCACATCAAAGATAAGTTCAGCCATGGCTAAAAACAATAACCATGCCATGCACATTATCAAAGCTTGAAATGGAGATTTGGGCAACTTTATCATTGAGGGAAACCGAAAAAACAGAGATTTAGGCAACTTTATCATTCATCAACTGATAAACTGAAACATCAATGAATCATGTTTATGGGAATAGATATAAAGACATACTTGTGAAGTAATCTTCATGTGTGGTCGTCTTGTAAAGCAGGACACACCATAACTTCAACACCAACAAAAAAAAAATCAATAAATCATATTCCAGTACAAAACAAATGTCAAAACCTATATTACGCACTAGAAGTTAAGATGAAAGGCTGCACTAATATAAGAAATAAACCTGGATCGAGTTATTCCTACCAGAAGTGACAGGGAAAGAAAGAGATGAAGCACCAATAATTCGATGAGAAATATACTAAAATAACTATCGGCAGTGAAGCTCCACAGCCTTGTTGCGTCTTCTTTTAAATCTAGGATTGGAGGTTCTGCACCCACTAACAACAATTAGCTTTGAAACTCCACTATTTCTGCCTCCTATAGATTTCTTTTAAAATCAAAAGACTTACTCTCCACATTATTCCCAATCCTGATACAATCCTTAATTAATACACTTTTATTTCTAACAATCTTGAACATGAGAGGAAAGTGATCTATAAAAGGTTGGTATCCTAACCAATATACGTAACTAGTTCATTAATTCACGACCTTGACATATCTCGAGCACAAGATATAGAATGGAGGATAAAAAGTGCAAAGTTGTGAAGATTAGTAATTAATCATATCACAAATTCCTCATAGATCAGTTAAGCATATATTGTTAGCATGTTTGGTTTCATCATCACAATAAATACGACAGATGAACAAACTAATATATGAGAGAATGCAAAAAAAACATGTGCCAGATTAAACATTGTAACCCTTTAGCAGGAAGTAAGATCTGCCAATATATTCATCGAGTTTTACGAAGACAAACAAGCAGAGGCAACAATATAATGAGATAGACAAATTGTAATAGCAAGTCCCTTGTATTGAACTAAGAGCAAGGTTAGAGGTCTCTTTAGACAACTAACAGCTCTTTCAACATGATTAGCAGCTTCCCTCAGTAAACCCATGTCTTCATTCATTACTATATATAAGGTTAAGATCAGGTTATTGGTTCTTTGACTTTTACAAATACAATCTCATTAGGTGTAACCGTGTACATGATAATGAGACAAGAATATCACCCTCAACAAGACCAGAACCGGACCTGGATTCAGACTAATGAGTTTTCTTCTGCACTTTATGATGATATCTTATTTTAAGGAGAGAAATGGGAATTCTTATTTCAGGATATAAATTCACAGCCATTTCCAAATACCTAATTGCTAGAGAATACCTCTTAGGTTTACTAGCTAATATGCCTAACATAAGCACAATCTTTCCAACCCTAATAGGATCTAAAACACCATGTATATCGAATTATAGTTACTGATTTATAAAGGATGTATGTACCAAGGTTAGAAAATTAATAAAGATACATACCTCGACAAAACATTATGATTGCATATATGCCACAATCCACATTCAGGTAGTTTCCTGGAAACGTCAAGAGTTGAATCAATGTTCAAATCTCTATGTACATAAAAAAAGGTTAAAAAAAAAAAACTAAACGGGGAACTGAATAACAGTTTTTACCTCAGCATATTGATCCCAATACTCATCATTGGCCTGAGCATCTTCATTCCAATACCCATCATCTCCAACAGTTATCGAAATTGACGGAGCTTCATTCGCGACTCCAGTAAAGACAAATGGATCTTCATAAGCGTTCTTATTGGGGTATGATCTTATAGGAGGTTCCAAAACCAAATTCCAATGCTTCCTTGTCACATCTTGGCAGTAAAAAACTTATCTAGCTTGAGAAGCATGGATGAATGGCTCGTCGGCTTCTCTTGATCTCTTCATAAACATTTCGAAGTTGGCAAACCTCGAGTTTGTATATCGATCCACATATGATCCCTTTACTTTGTCTTCCATTCGCACCCAATGATAGTTAAAAACAACTTTTGTGAAAACTCCATAGTCCACTTCAAATATATCTTGCAGAATGCCGTAGTATGTAGTATCATCATCGACAAGTTTAGTATCTATGGAACTTTCTCTGAAGATGGTACAAGCATCCATGGTAACTCCGCTATTTTGTGTAATAAAACCTTTTTCTGCATCGGTTGTATAGAAAATGTTAGAGCACTGCTCGGTCGAACTCGCAAGCGTTGCTATCTCAAGCTTGTTTGTCAAGTTTAGTGATCAAAACTATAAGTCTTGATTTCTAGTCTACTTATAGTAATGTCTCGGACTAGGATAGATTGTGTAGTTGAGCTTTAGACTTCACGACGTTCATCAATTGAAGACGAAGAACTACTAAGGAGAGCTTGTGGAACTTCATCAACAAAAGGTATGTGGAGACTGAAACTCATATATCACTCAGAAAGTCTATTTTTACTTTATCTCCTTCTTGAGACAAAAGTCATATTACTATATAGTATTCGATTATACACATTTGATATTTCGAGCTGAGTTTAACTCGCTTACATATTTCTGAAAATATGTGTTGGTAAGCTTTTGCTTTAACCAAGTTCATCTTATATTCTTGATGAAAGTCAAAAGATGATCATGTGAAAATCGCCAAGTAACATCTTACATGATTTGTGTGATACAGTCATTTGATGCAGACTTGAAATGTTTCATATTGATTATTTCAATAACTTGAAAATCGCTTTGATGCTAATAGTTAGTGAAAACAACTATTGTCATCCTATAACAATGTTTAAATGAATTAAATAGAGTTTAGAACACTTAACCATAATTGGATTATAGACATAGTATGCGTACTTGCATATATGTTGATCCAAGACCAGTATAGTATGCATACCCGTATGCGTACTGGAAAGGTCAGGTAAAGTCCAGGAGCCTTGGTATGCGTACCTGTATGCGTACTGGCGAACTTAGTTGAAGTTCGGGAACTTTTGTATGCGTACTCGTACGCGTACTAATTCAACTGTTGTTTTGGATGTGTTATAGTATGCGTACCCGTTTGCTTACTGTCGAACACAGTCCAAGTCCGGCTACTTAAGTATGCGTACCCGTTTGCATACTTTAGTGGGTTAAGTTCTAGAATCGGTTTGTTCATGAACTAATACATTTATATAATAAGGAATGCAATCTTTTGCAAACCGTGGCTATAATGTTCATGACTTGATTCTAGTGAATCAAAATCGATTTTGCTTCAATTGTGTCTTGTATACTTCTATGAGAATATAAACAATTGAACAACTCTATAACTAGTTTCATTTGAGTCATTTGAACTAGTTGTTGATAAGATGAATATGGTTGATAAGAAAGTGTTCATATGGCTAACTTCGGTTAACTATTGTCGAGCCAACAAGGTGTACACGTTTAGGTACGGTTACTCATATCTAAATGAAGGTACATTTCATTTGTGTGTAACAAGCTAAGACAATCTAACGATGGAGAGATATTTCTTTTGTTTCAAGCAAACTTAGCTTGGCTCTTAGATCAGGTTTCATCTAATGGTGAATATTGATTGCTTTGTTTCAAAGCTATTAAACCCTGATTTGAAAACTATATAAAGGAGAACTCTAGCAACTGGGAAACCTAATCCCCACACCTCCTGTGTGATACTAGTTACGACTATAGTCGATTCTCCTTTGACCTTAGGTTTTTCACGAACCCCTGTAGGTTAACGACTTGAAGACTTCATTGGGATAGTGAAGCCAGACCCAACTATTTTCTATGTAGTTGCGTGTTCTGATCTTGCTATTTTTTATCGTGATTGAGTACTATCTTCTCTAAGATTTGCTCGAGATTTAATCTCCAATAGGCAAGATAAAAAGTAGTCACAATCATCTTTGTCTCATCATTTGTGATTCCACAATATCTTGTTTCGCTACCATACGATTAAGATTATTGTGAGGTTATTGATATTTCTAGGCTGTTCATCGGGAATATAAGTCCGGTATATAAATTAGTTCCTGTTCACCTTGATTTATCAAAAGACGGAACAAAACTCATAGTTTTATCTGTGGAGACGGATTTATCTATACAATAGACTTTTCTGTGTGATACAGATTGGTTTATCAAGTCTTCGACTTTAGGTCGTAGCAACTCTTAGTTGTGGGTGAGATCAGCTAAGGGAATCAACTGCACTGAATCCGGCGTGGTTCTAAAGGCGTAAGGAACGCGACTGTACCTTGATCAGTGTGGGATTGGTTAGGGCTCAACTACATTCCAGTCCGAAGTTAACTTGGAGTAGGCTAGTGTCTGTAGCGGCTTAACACAGTATGGTGTTCAAATATGGACTAGGTCCCGTTTTTTTTTTGCATTTGTGGTTTCCTCGTTAACAAAATTTCTGGTGTCTGTGTTATTTCTTTTCCGCATTATATTTATATATATAATTAAAATATCACAGGTTGTGTGTAAGATCAATCAATTAGATAATCCAACCTTTAGTTGTTGATATAAATTTATTGACACTTGAACATTGGTCTTTGGTACCGTTCAAGTTATTACTTATATTCAATCGGGCTCGCAAATTCCTATTTGTTTGATTGCAGATTGAATTGAGATACAACTCTTTGATATACTTTTCTTAAGATTGAGTCTGACTGTCTAGTTGATTCTCTTGAAAGTATATTTGAGTTAGTCCATACAGATTGCTAAGAGAAATATTGGGTGTGGTTGTTAGACCCCCGCTTTTTCAATTGGTATCAGAGCAGGCAAACACGTTTAAGACCTCATAAGTCTGTGTTTGTAGCGATCTAACTCTATGGACAATAGTGTTATCTCTGATAAATGTATCACCAGAAAAAAAAAAGTTATGTTTCTATGAAACACGTTTAAGACCTCATAAGTTATGTTTCTATGTTAAAGCAAAACTGCAACTCGTTGATACTATGAAGGGTCTTGATGTGTTAAAAACTGAGTTGAAAAAGGTTAATTCAGACCTTGTTCTCATGAAGACACATGTTAAAGATCTTCTCTGAAGAAGCAGTGGATGCGGTCAATCACAAGCTTGAAGGTCTAAAGAGTCATGGGGGTTCCGGAAGTGATCTTTGCATTGACAAGTGTTATCCCGATTACCTTTCAAACGAGTCTGACTCTGTTGAAGAAAGTGATGCAGCCGAAGAGAGTAAACTGATTCTAAATCTTATTAGAATCCAGGCTGATAGAATCAATCGGTTGAAAAACAACGTCAATACTCTTATCGGTATAGTAAATGTTCGTGACTCTAAATTAAGCCTCTTAGCGAGGAAAACGCTGAAGTTTTCTCTTCACGAACCTTACTCGAGGCGAAACTCAAAAAGGATGCCTTGGAGATTGAACAGCTTTTAAGTAAACTCTGTATTCAATGATGTTCTAAAGAGTCCACTATACCAACTGCTTCTGACTCTACTATAAGAAATTTAGTTCCAAAAGCAAAGTTGAAATCCCTTCCTATTGATAAACAAGTGCCTGGTTCTTCCACTAATCATGGATTTACCTCGTCTCATGGAAGGGAGAAATCTTCTAACGATTTTTCTAATGTTACACACTCTAATCACTCCGGTGATAAGAAAGTATGTCTTTTTTGTAATTCAAAAGGACATGTTCAACGGAAGAGCAAACTGAAGCCGAATGACAATTACTTTTGTCGACTTCAGCATACCTTGGATTTAATTCTCAAAGGTGTTACTGACATTCGGATGTCTAAACCTATTGGTTTTAGTACTCTCCATGTGAATTCTCCTAGGAATGTCAGTTCAAATTGCTCATCGAACGTTCGAACCAATTGTAGCATTAATACAAATCGTTCTAGAAGAATTCAGAAAGGTCCCTCTCAACTTAAAGTGATGAATGATGTTCAAGATGTGAAAAGGGTTCCTGTAGAGAGAAGCAACGCTGGAGATATGGAGGACAACCTTAATCTGATAATTGAAGGATACAAGGATCTTATCAACAGGCTGTCGAAATCCTCCTTCGAACTTCTTCTGGTAAGGACTCGAACTCTGTCTCGTTTTTTTATGATAGCAAGTTTTATGATAATTTTCCACATCATAAAGGATTCTTTCCTAGAATTTGAAGGAAAAAGAGACTCAACCGTGAACTCCAGTCATTTAATGAGCTTAGGGCTCATACTTGTGCTAATTAATCACAAGGGTTGAATGCTTACTCATAAAAATCATATTGAGTAAGATTTGTTAATAATCAGGTATACTTTCGGCAAAAAAAAATGCTTTTTGTTTAGTTTAGCTATTTTCTTATCGTCCATAGCTAAACTATTGTCCACAGACAGCTTTGCCTAAAGTATTGGTTGTGTCTCAAGAATCTCGTCTTTTTTTTTTTTTTAAAGTTTTTGTTGCAACTAAATTGCATGCTACTCTTGTGCTCTAAATTGTTTCTCTGTGGAGATATAAAATTTATTGAGCCAAAATTTGTGAAAGAAAATATTCACGTAGCAAAATTATACTGTTGAGTCTTAAAGTTTTTTCTGTGTTGGTTTGTTTTTCTTATGGGTCAAGCTTGTGTGCGTTCGAGTACTCGTGTTACTTGTCACGAACCAACTATGGAAATCCTAAAAGTTACTGTCCCTAAGAAACCGTTTATATGCCAAACCTATTGAGTCACGTACGCGTACTCTAGGTTATTGTTGTTTTGTCAAGAATGGCTTCACCTTCACGCACTGGAGGTTTTGTAAGAGGGTTTCTTGAAAAAGGGATTGGTTTCGAGTCCAAAGAGAGGAAAAAAAGAACCCTAGTAGAAGATGATGATCAAAATCCTAATGCCTCATGCTACTATGCCTATACTCATCAGGATGTTGAGAATGAGGATATGGTTTCTGCTGAAGTGGTTCATGACTTTCTTAAATACTTTGTGAAAGCAAAACTGCAACTCGTTGATACTATGAAGGGTCTTGATGTGTTAAAAACTGAGTTGAAAAAGGTTAATTCAGACCTTGTTCTCATGAAGACACATGTTAAAGATCTTCTCTCAAGAAGCAGTGGATGAGGTCAATCCCAAGCTTGAAGGTCTAAAGAGTCATGAGGGTTCCGGAAGTGATCTTTGATTTCCGTTCATGATCGATTTTGTTGATTTAAGGGTCTTTTGATTTTTGCTTGTTGTCTTTATTTTTTTGTCTAGGAAACTTCTAATGGGAATTTATTCTTGTGTTTTAAGAAGGATAACTAGGGTTTGGAATAGCCATTATTGTGAGTACACATAGCTATTTCCAACGATTTTCATCTTGCAATGTTTTTAGATTTATTTATTTAAATTCTAAAGTTTATTTGGAAAATGATTTTGCAGCATTAATCTTTATGATTTTATATATTGCAACTTGTTATGGGATATGTGTGTTTGCGTCCGTGAACTATGATTGTCCCATACTTGCTCAAAAGTTAAGTCTATCATATGTCTTAATTGATAAAAGATAGAATGAACTTTTGATAACAAAAGTTAAGCCTATTATGTCATTATGCAAATATTGATGGAAGATAGGGTGAACTTTTGTCTACAAAGATTAAGTCTATTATAAGTCTCTATGCAAATATTGATGAAAAATAGAATGAATCTTTGAATATTCCGCGGTATTGATCTTCCCCTGATCCATTTCTTGTGAATATACCGTGTGGCTCTGTAAGTTCTCTTATGTTGAGCATTTACGATTAAATTAATCATGGGTTCTCTTGTGGTTAATTTAATTGAGTATTTTGGATTACGATTCATGTTTCACGTGATTTGTTAATGTCCAAAGAAATCCTTCTTTTCTTGTGAAAGTAAGGTCGCTCTTGTTGTTCTTTCGGGAATGACATTTTATGGGGGAGAGTTCTTTTTTAACTTGCGCTTAATTGCCAAATCTTTGTGGGGAGTGCGGCTGTGGAATATTGTAGGAGTTTTCTTGTATCTTTATAAACTCCTTGATGAATACACTAGTTTCGGCTATGTGAAATCATCGAAACAAAGTTGTTATGTTCTCTTTTGGTCATGAAGCATCTATATGAAAATTTCATTAGGATCCCACTAGTTTTTGTACCTTTGCCAATTTATATTGACAAAAATGGGGAGAATTAATGTGTAGTTCACACTACAAATACATATGGTTTACGGATCATTATGTAAGGGGGAGTGGTGAGATGAAGTATTGACTAAGGGGGAGTGATACATATCACCATAGTATTGTTGTCAAAGTTGTGATACAATTGAACTTTGATGCTGTGTAATAATACTATGACATTGTATAACAATGATTGAGAGCAACTGTTTTCTCATTGTTATAGCTACGGATCTTCAACAACTATGATGCTGAGTTGAACACGTTCAGAACCACTGGAGTACTTGGAAGTGACGAAGATTTCGAGTAATGTTGAAGAACCAAGGAGATCAAACATGATGAGAAGCTAAAAAGTTTATTTATTTTATAATCCATATGTATTGATAGTTTTGTCACTAAAATTGACAAAGGGGGAGATTGTTAGAGCACTGCTCGGTCGAACTCGCAAGCGTTGTTATCTCAATCTTGTTTGTCAAGTTTAGTGATCAAAACTATAAGTATTGATTTCTAGTCTACTTATAGTAATGTCTCGGACTAGGATAAATTGTGTAGTTGAGCTTTAGACTTCACGACGTTCATCAATTGAAAACGAAGAGCTACTAAGGAGAGCTTATGGAATTTCATCGACAAAAGGTATGTGGAGACTGAAACTCATCTATCACTCAGAAAGCCTATTTCTACTCTATCTCCTTCTTGGGACAAAAGTAGTATTACTATATAGTATTCGATTATACACATTTGATATTTTGAGATGAATTTATCTCGCTTACATATTTATCGAAATATGTGTTGGTAAGCTTTTGATTTAACCAAGTTCTCTTATATTCTTGACGCAAGTCAAAAGATGAACATGTGAAAATCGCCAAGTAACATCTTACATGATTTGTGTGATACAGTCATTTGATGCAGACTTGAAATGTTTCATATTGATTATTTCAATAACTTGAAAATCGCTTTGATGCTAATAGTTAGTGAAAACAACTATTGTCATCCTCTAAGAATGTTTCAATGATTGAAATAGAGTTTAGAACACTTAACCATAATTGGATTATAGACATAGTATGCGTACTTGCATATATGTTGATCCAAGACCGGTATAGTATGCATTACCCGTATGTGTACTGGAAAGGTCAAGTAAAGTCCAAGATCCTTGGTATGCGTATCCGTATGTGTACTGGCGAACTCAGTTGAAGTTCAGGAACTTTTGTATGCGTACCCGTACGCGTACTAATTCAACTGTTGTTTTGGATGTGTTATAGTATGCGTACCCGTTTGCTTACTGTCGAACACAGTCCAAGTCCGGCTACTTAAGTATGCGTACCCGTTTGCATACTTGAGTGGGTTAAGTTCTAGAATCGGTTTGTTCATGAACTAATACATTTATATAATAAGGAATGCAATCTTTTGCAAACCGTGGCTATAATGTTCATGACTTGATTCGAGTGAATCAAAATCGATTTTGCTTCAATTGTGTCTTGTATACTTCTATGAGAATATAAACAATTGAACAACTCTATAACTAGTTTCATTTGAGTCATTTGAACTAGTTGTTGATAAGATGAATATGGTTGATAAGAAAGTGTTCATATGGCTAACTTCGGTTAACTATTGTCGAGCCAACAAGGTGTACACATTTAGGTACGGTTACTCATATCTAAATGAAGGTACATTTCATTTGTGTGTAATAAGCTAAGACCATCTAACGATGGAGAGATATTTCTTTGGTTTCAAGCAAACTTAGCTTGGCTCTTAGATCAGGTTTCATCTAACGATGAATATTGATTGCTTTGTTTCAAAGCTATCAAACCCTGATTTGAAAACTTTATAAAGGAGAACTCTAGCAACTGGGAAACCTAATCCCCACACCTCCCGTGTGATACTAGTTGCGACTATAGTCGATTCTCCTTTAACCTTAGGTTTTTCAAGAAACCATGTAGGTTAACGACTTAAAGACTTCATTGGGATTGTGAAGCCAGACCCAACTATTTTCTCTGTAGTTGCGTATTTTGATCTTGCTGTTTTCTATCGTGATTGAGTACTATCTTCTCTAAGATTTGCTCGAGATTTAATCTCCGATAGGCAAGATAAAAAGTAGTCATAAACATCTTCGTCTCATCGTTTATGATTCCACAATATCTTGTTTCACTACCATACAATTAAGATTATTACGAGGTTATTGATATTTCTAGGCTGTTCATCGGGAATATAAGTCCGGTATATCAATTGGTTCCTGTTCACCTTGATTTATCAAAAGACGGAACAAAACTCATAGGTTTATCCGTGGGAGACGGATTTATCTATACAATAGACTTTTCTGTGTGAGACAGATTGGTTTATCAAGTCTTCGACTTTGGGTCGTAGCAACTCTTAGTTGTGGGTGAGATCAGCTAAGGGAATCAACTGCGCAGAATCCGGCGTGGTTCTAGAGGCATAAGGAACGCGACTGTACCTTGATCAGTGTGATATTGGTTAGGGCTCAACTACATTCCAGTCCGAAGTTAACTTGGAGTAGGATAGTGTCTGTAGCGGCTTAATACAGTGTGCTATTCAAATATTGACTAGGTCCCGTTTTTTTTTTGCATTTGCGGTTTCCTCGTTAACAAAATTTCTGGTGCCTGTGTTATTTTTTTTCCGCATTATATTTGTTCATATAATAAAAATATCACAGGTTTTGCGTAAGATCAATCAATTAGATAATCCAACCTTTGGTTGTTGATATAAATTGATTGACACTTGAACATTGGTCTTTGGTACCGTTCAAGTTATTTCTTATATTCAATCGGGCTCGCAAATTCCTATTTGTTTTATTGCAGATTGAATTGAGAAATTGAGATACAACTCTTTGATATACTTTTCTTAAGATTGAGTCTGACTGTCTAGTTGATTCTCTTGAAATTATATTGGAGTTAGTCAATACAGATTGCTAAGTGAAATATTGGGTACGGTTGTTAGACCCCCACTTTTTCAGAAAAGATACCCATTAACAAAATATGCGTTATACGAAACTGCTGAGAAGGAAGGACCAAGTGCCTGCCTACGAAAATCTGTCATGGAATTGCCTTCAAGTTTTTCAGGTTGTTCCTGTAGCCATGGAACGTAGTCCAAACGCTTCATCCTACCCGTAAGAGTTTGGTTAAAATTATGAAGATATGTAGCGTAATTCCTGTTACATAAGGATGAAACCGATCTTTTAAAAACCTTCTATAACCCATATAAGCAAACTTCGAATCGCATTTTAGCCTTAATGCCTCTGTATTTTCTCCACACAGGACCCGAAACATGGGCATATGCAGGAAAGTCATGTATACACCACAACAACATTGCTTTCATTGTAAAGTAAGTCTTCGTATGTGCATCGTAGGTTACCTTTCTGAGTGACCATAACTCATTTAACTTGTCGATCAATGGCTACAAATAAACATCAATGTTATGGTTGGGACCAAGTGGACCAGGAATCAGCAGGGTTAACATTGTGAAATCATTTGTCGTGCATTCAGATGGTGGAAGGTTGTAACAAACAAGCATAACAGGCCAAGTACTGTGCGTGTTCATCATTCCAAAAGGATGAAAACCATTTGTTTCTAGTCCTATAAGGACATTTCTTTTTTCTGAAGAAAACTCAGGCCACTTCTTGAGTAGGTTATGTTCTAAAATCGGTTTGTTCATGAACTAATATATTTATAAATTAAGGATTGCAATCTTTAGCAAACCGTGGCTATAATGTTCATGAATTGATTTGAGTGAATCAAAATCGATTTTGCTTCAATTGTGTCTTGTATACTTCTATGAGAATATAAACAATTGAACAACTCTAAAACTAGTTTCATTTGAGTCATTTAAACTAGTTGTGTTAAGCTGAACAAGGTTGATATAAAAGTGTTCATATGGCTAACTTCAATTAACTATTATTGAGCCAACAAGGTGTACACATTTAGGTACGGTTACCCATATATAAATGAAGTCACTTTTCATTTGTGTGTAACAAGCTAATTTTGATCTAACGGTTGAAAGATATTAGCTTGAGTCTAATCAGGTTTTCATATAACGGTGAATATTGAATGCTTTGTTACCAAGGTAACATTATTGCAAACCCTAATTTGAAGACTATATAAGGGAGAACTCTAGCAACTGGGAAACCTAATCCCCACACCTCCTGTGTGATACTAGTTGCGACTAGAATCGATTCTCCTTTAACCTAGGTTTTTCTAAAACCATTATAGGTTAACGACTTAAAGACTTCATTGGGATTGTGAAGCCAGGCTGAACTATTTTCTCTGTAGTTGCGTGTTCTGATCTTTCTTTATTCTATCGTATCGAGTACTATCTTCTCTAAGATTTCCTCAAAATGTAATCTCCGATAGGCAATATAAAAAGTAGTCACAAACATCTTCGTCTCATCATTTGTGATTCCACAATATCTTATTTCGCTACCATACGATTAATATTATTGTGAGGTGATTGATATTACTAGGCTGTTCTTCGGGAATATAAGTCCGGTGTATCAATTGGTTCCTGTTCACCTTGAATTATCAAAATACGGAACAAAAACTCGTAGGTATTTATGTGGGAGACATATTTATCTATTCAATAGACTTTTCTGTGTGAGACAGATTGGTTTATCAAGTCTTCGACTTTGGGTCGTAGCAACTCTTAGTTGTGGGTGAGATCAGCTAAGGGAATCAAGTGCGTGGAGTCCTGCTGGGATTCAGAGGCGTAAGGAACGTGACTGTACCTTAATCAATGTGAGATTGGTTAGGGCTCAACTATATTCCAGACCGAAGTTAGCTTGTAGTAGGCTAGTGTTTGTAGCGGCTTAATACAGTGTGGTGTTCAAATCTGGACTAGGTCCCAGGGTTTTTCTGCATATGCGGTTTCCTCGTTAACAAAATTTCTGGTGTCTGTGTTATTTCTTTTCCGCATTATATTTGTTTATATAATTGAAATATCACAGGTTGTGCGTAGTTCAATCAATTAGATAATCCAACCTTTGGTTGTTGATATAAATTGATTGACACTTGAACATTGGTCTTTGGTACCGTTCAAGTTGTTTTACATAATAATCAGGCTCGCGGATTTTTATATGTTTGATTTGATGATTACATTGTGAAACAGAGATACAACTCTTGGATATATTTCCATTGATTGAGTCTGACTGTCTAGTTGACTCTTTTGGAATTATATTGGAGTTTGTCCATACAGATTGCCTAAACGAAATATTGGGTGTGGTTGTTAGACCCGCGCCTTTTCACCTAGTTTGTTTATTCTTGAGAATTTTCTCTCCTGATATAAGATTCACTCAAACTAGATAGAAGTATCGACGGGATCTTTAGAACTGTTTGTAGATCTAAAGACATCTTGTGATAATCCATTGTTAATAGACTCCGTTATGTGCGTGATTGATCACAAGAGATTCGAGTGGTGTTGTGCAGGTTTTAATTGAAGATTAAATAAGATTTGAAGATGAATAAGATTTCTTATTATTTCTCATATCTTTGTGTGTTGCACAAACCTTGATCGGCTGGAATCCAACTAAAATCGAATTTATTCAATTGATTAGTTGCGTGAGATCGGTAACACCTAATAGTTCTCTTGAGATCTATTTTGATTGTTACAAATCCGAATCTTATTTGTTTGAGCATAGCTCGGTTGAACCCACCAAGCATTGGTATGTCAAGTTTGGTTGTCATATTTTAGTGAATCAAAACTCAATTTAAGAGTCGCTTGATTATGTACTAGAGACAACTTCGTATAGGTTAGGCTAGAAAGATTGGGATAATGAGACATACAAGTATTACTCGAAGACTTGAAGAATGTGAAGAAGTAACAAGCTACATCGACGACATCATCCTTCCTCTTGAGGTTAGTAATATTTTGACTTGAACTGTTTCATTCCCAACGTATCTTTCAAGTCGTGCTATATTGAAAACATAACTGCGAAGCTATGAATGATTATACTCTAGTACACATAGTGTTAAGGAATTAGAATAGAAGTATAACGCTTATCATTTGAACTTCGTATATAAGACATCGACATAATCGTATGAATGCTATTGTGATTATGTGTATGGGTATGGGTGAAGATTTCGTTCTAGGAAACAATGTTTACATTCGTTTAAAGGAAGTACATTCATGAACTTGTTTTATGAATCGAAATGGAAATCGCTAGGCTTATTGGTATTGTTATTCATTGCATATCTTTGGATTACTAATATGTGTGAGTTAGTAGAACCGATCATAACTTGTTATGTATCTTGGTAAAACTAGTCACAATGCCTGACTTATGTATTGGTGTGACTTTTATTAATGTAACCGATCCTAAGTAATCAAATAAGATGGTATGATTGATATTTGTAATTGGTGTGACCGATCCTAGTAATTGGTGTAACTGATCACAAAAAAGTGTGTAATCGATCCTTGTAATTGGTGTAACCGGTCCTGGTAATTGGTGTAACCGATCCTGGTAACTGGTGTGACCGATCACAAGTAATACCATGAGAATATGGTAACCGGTCCTGGTAATTGATGTAACCAATCCTGGTAACTGATGTAATCGGTCCCAGTAACCATATTAAGGTAGAACCGATCCTTGTGTTTGGTAGAACCGTAAACCCATGATTAGTGTATTGATATTTGATCAATCACATAGTTCTTGGAAATCAGATGAACCAGTTCTAAACTTGTTTGGAAGTGTGGTATAATCGGTTCGAAGATTGTAAATATGAAAAAGAATTTACAAAGAAATAAGATGTCGACATACTTTGAACATGTTCAGTAACTCTTATCTTTTATTGTTCAAAGATATTCCTTAATAACTCAAGGAGATCCCGGACCGAAATAAGTTGAGAATCTTTTAATTAAGGTTGTTAATTTTATATGGTTTTAATTACCAGCAATTAAAATGCATATCTCTTGAAAATAAAAATTTGTAATGTACATTTACTAATTGGAGATTTTCTAGTAGGATTTAGTTTATTTTTGGACAGAGCATTTCTAGGAATTATGAAAACCGATTTGGAAATATATTGCATATCTTGAGAATATTCTGTTTTGGAAATTTCTTGGTGTCCAAACTTCCTTGGTCTATAAATACCCAAGTTTGCATTTCGAGCAAACTATCCTAAGAGCCAGCAAAACTACCTTGTTGTGTTGTTACTGGTGGAGCTGTCTATTCGGAGAGGAAAGTACCCTGATTAGGAGAAATCTCTTACAACCGCTCGTTTAAAGACTTCTATGGGATCAAGAAGCTCTATGAGTACTGTTGGTGGGAAACTAGATAATTGCAGTATTATTAGTTTTCGATTTGATTTGATTGACTAACGGTTGTTGAACTTTGATTGCACCTAGTTTGTTTATTCTTGAGAATCTTCTCTTTTGATATAAG
Source organism: Papaver atlanticum (assembly GCA_023531105.1). Taxonomy (NCBI): domain Eukaryota; kingdom Viridiplantae; phylum Streptophyta; class Magnoliopsida; order Ranunculales; family Papaveraceae; genus Papaver; species Papaver atlanticum. The sequence goes on along the minus strand of JAJJMB010005585.1, from coordinate 602,720 downwards.
ATTCACTCAAACTAGATCGAAGTGTCGACGGGATCTTTAGAACTGTTTGTAAATCTAAAGACATCTTGTGATAATCCATTGTTAACAGACTCCGTTCTGTGCGTGATTGATCACAAGAGATTCAAGTTGTGGCGTGCAGGTGTTTATTGAAGATTTAAGAAGATTTGAAGACAAAGAAGATTTCTTATTGGGTTTCTGTAAAGACCCTCAAGCACGTCAACGCTATTAGACTAATCACGAGACGTATTAGCCGCTAATAACTCGATTAATTTAACACGAACGTTAATTAATAGAAATTAATCTAACAACGATTTAGATACAAAATTAGTACCGTTGAATAGATCTCGATAAGTTACGCAGAATGGTCTTCTCGAACGTGTCAATCAGATATCAGACGAAGAAGTAATCATTAGATACATATGAAGGGCAAAGTAGTCTTTTCATAATTTTGATTGACCTGGCTGTCCATATCGTTTTGTTGGGTGCCTTTATCATTTGTCTTGGCCTTATCAGATCCAGTCGAGCAGATAAGCTCATTCAGCCTTCTTCTTTCTCTTTCTTTCTCGTTTTTCTTCTTTCCTCTTGTCTTTTCTTTCTTCTCCTGTTCTTCTTCTACGGCAAATTTGACAGATCAAATGGAAGTTTTGAGGTCATGCGAAAAAGGGTATGAACAAGGGATCAGTGATGGTGCTGGTGTTGATTCAAGTAGTTAATTCTGTTTTACGGGAAGAGTTAATTCAGAGAGGAAATAAGTTAGGGTTTATAGTTGGTTAATGGTTTGAAGACTTAGAAGACGAAGAATAGGGCTGCGGGTAGATAAAGAAGCAAGGGTTAAGGTTTAATTTCAGTTCTGAAGTTGTTTTGGAGATGATCAAAGAATTAGGGTTTCTGCTGATAGAAGTTAGAATTCGATTGACTGATGGTTAAGGAGAAGTTAGAAGATGGGTTTGCTTAATTGAAGAGTTTAATTGATGTTTTGAGTTTGAATTCGAGATTGAAGATAATTAGGGTTCTGTGATTTGGAGTTGGTTGAAGATCTATGAGAAATTGAGGATGAAACTAAGTTATTGATGGGGGGTTCTGCGTGTTGGGGACAAAGAAGATAAATTAGAGTTTGATTCTCAAACTTCAGAGAAGAATTGAAGAATTTAGGTTCTTGAGTTAACCGGATCTTAGAAGATGAAATTGAGGTTTTAAAGGAAGGATTAGAGATGTGTATGGATTGATTGAGTGAAGTTACAGTTGGAATTAAGTTGTAATCGGTGAATTGATGAATCAATGGATTAGGGTTCCGGTGTTGAGGGGTTGTTGTTAGTTTTGAGGCGGGCTGTTGAACTGAGTCAAGTAAAGAAGAAATTGAAGTTTAATCGCTTGGGTAATTCAGACTTGAGGTAATTGTTCTTCTCTGTGATTTTAGTTAAGTTATGCAATTTCAGTTGTTGAGTTTCTGTGATTATGAGTGAAACTAAGTTTGGGATGAGTTTACAATGAAGTTGTGGGTGAAATTTAGATTATAATTGAGTTACAGGGAGTAACTGGTGATGGCGCTGTTGTGTTATGAATGGCAGTTGAAGTTGAGATGTTAATGATGTTGGTGTTGAAGATGTTGAGTTAGTGAAGTTGAGATTGGATAGTGGGTGCAGGCAGTGTATGTTTGAGATGAACTCAGAATGATGTAGGAGCTGAGGGTATTGGAATTGCAGGTGGTAAGGAAAGTGAAATGGCAGAACTTGCAGAGAAGAGCTGAGTTAACGATGAACTGTTGGATGAGTTGCAGTTGAGTTGTGCAGGGCTTGTGATTAGTGGTTATGGAGTGAGAGATGTAATTTGCTAGTAGCAATAGAACTGAAGTTGTAGGTGGTGTAGGTTTGTTCAAGTTCAGAGTTTAGAGTTGCAATTGTTTGAGTTGACTTGGCTGTGAACTGAAATGGTAATTGCAGTCCATGAGAATGGTGTTACTGAGTTTATGGTTTGTACAAACAGGAACTGAAATGTGTTGGTTAATGTTGTTGAAAGAAACAAAATGTGCAGAGAGTAGAAAATGGATGTGTATGAGTTCCGTAGAAGACCTGCAGTCAGTGGATTGAACTATAAGGTTTCTGATCCAGCAAAAGAAGATTATGTGACTAAGGTTTTGGAATGAGGGTTAGAGGAGTGTGTGGAGTTGAATCTCTCTTGTAGGACTTTAGAGCTGCAATTGCAGGTAATCAAGTTGTTGTTTGTAGATGAAATTCATTGTTGTCATGTATTTGAATTGAAGTTGCTTTGTTAATCAAGAAGTTGAGAATATAAGAAATAGAGTTGATCTTGGTCTGCAATAGAAGTATGCCTGTTAGTCATCCCAATCAGATGTCTGACTAAATTGTTTAGCTGACTCAGTTAGTCTGACTGAGTTGAGTCGTTGTGACTCACTAGTTTCCCTGTTTTGACCTGAGTAGACTCAGTTGACCGAGTTAGAAATTGACCTGACATTCACCATTTGACCAGGACTTTGACGTTGCCGTTGACTGTTAGTTGACATTTGACCATCAGTTTGACTGTTAGTTGACTAGGATGAACCTTGTTTCTTAAATTGATGTTTGGACCCTTTATGGTCCGAATTAGCCTTTGGCTTCTTCTACAAGTTGTAGATATTCTTATGACTTAGCTAATGAATTATAAAACCAATCTAATTGGATTAGTAAATTCTTAGTTATGCTAAAGATAGATGATAAAAAGGTGTAGAACCATAAATGGGCTTAGAACCATTAGATAGACTTGTATGATTCTTGTGTGAGCCATTTTGGCTAGATTCTTAGAGTTCTTGTGTGATTAACAGTTAGTTATTAACAACGATCGATTCAAAGAATGAACCAGTGGATCGTGGATCTCGAGGTAGGCGTGGCTTATCATCAAAAGAGGTGGGAATTTACATTTAGCTCTTTTGTGATTATTGTTGTTTTCTTACAAGAGTTTGTGTTTAACAAATTCATGCATTGTCTGATTGTATATCCATGCATTGTTTTATTTAAAATTCCGAAAGTACTGATGAATCCTTTAATCTTTCCATGGTTTGGAAAGGAGCTGTAGTGCTTTGTTTGTCTTTATGAATTGTTTGGGAAATAAGAATTTCCATTTGAATGCTCTTATTTTCCATCTGTGGTATATAGGATACTGCTCCTTCATTTATACCTACTTACTTTCAGCTTTTATGCAATGGCTAGGGCGATACACCACAATATTATTATCTAGGTGTGGAACTGGTTGACACCATATTATACATTGTTTGACGAAGGAGTTAGTTCCATATACATGATTGTTTACCTATTTGAAATTGGTTGTGTTTTAGTGTTTTGGGAAAACATGAATTGTTTTTAAATCATTCCAATGATTACTTGAAAGTTAAATGTTATTCCTACTGGGCACCCCTTTTAGGGATGATGTGCTCATCCATTCCCACTTTCAATTTCAAAGACAGATCAGAGTTGCGCAGCGAAAGCTTCAAGGGTTGAGTTCGTTAGTTGGTTAACTTCTGCTATGTTTATTATGTTGTATATTCTATTTGTAAACTAAATGACTATTGTTTAAGTATCATTTGAGAGGAGTTCTTGTATTTATATTTCAGAGCGGGGCTAGTTTTGGGTTAAGTTTCGTAGCAGATTTCTTAATTGAATGCTTAAGTATATGATTTAGATTCTTAGTGCCTCTTTATTTAGTTAATCTCTTGGATTAGTCAGCTACTAGCTTAGGGGGCGGTACAGTTTCATAATCTTTGGTGTGCACAAAACTTGATCGGCTGGGATCCAACTATAATCGGTTTATCTTTGATAGATTTGATTGATTAGTTGCGTAGATCGGCATCAGTATTTAGTATCTTGGTAGATCCTATTATTGATTGCAAAATCTAATCTCTGCTACTTTGGTAGTTGTTGAATAGATAGATCTAAACCCGACAAAGAAGTTTATTGGATTAAACAGAAGAGCCTTTGTCTAACTCATATCACTGAGATTGAATAGAGTTGTTACCGAACAGATTTGTTGTTTCTTTACTGTTTGGAATACGAACCAAAGGAACTGTTCCAGTGTGTGCACTTATTGAATGTCGGAAGCGCAGGGATACTGAAGAACTAGGTGAACTATAGGTTTAGTTGCTTGGTCTCAACTATACGAAGTTGGTATGATTTTGTATAGCGGTTTAATTATGAGAGTATTCAATTTTGGACTAGGTCCCGTGGTTTTTCTGCATGTGCGGTTTCCTCGTTAACAAAATCTTGTTGTGTCATTTACTTTTGTTTTCCGCAATTATAATTGTTGTTATTATAATTTAAAGTAAATTACACAAACGTTAACTCCGTATTACTTGATAGTGATCCTATAGAGTTTGGTTCAGTCCGAACCTATTATCAAGTAATCACACTTTGTTTGTTGTATTGTCTCGATCTCGTATAAATAGACAATCACACAAAGTGTGAATACCGACTCGTTGTATTGTCTCGACTCAGTTCATAGACAATCACTTTCGGTAAGAGGACTTATAGGTGGATAAATTAAAGATTGTGGTGTATTTTGGTACCCTCGTCTTTTCAGGAATCTTTCTTGGCTATGCTTCTGATAGTCGTGCCTTCCGAGTATATAATCTCCGAACCAAAGTCATGATGGAATCAGTTAATGTAGTCATTGATGACATTAGTGATTTTCATCAAGATAATCATATTGCTACAGAGCTTCCTCCTTCAGAAACTGTTAATAAAGAAAAACAGATTGAAGAAGAACCAGGAATTGTTCCTATCATTAGTGACATGGATGATAAAGATGATAATGATAGTATTGTTGAACAACCCAATGATACTGAAAATATTGACCACAAACCTGCTAAGTGGGTTCATCAAAGACATTCCACCGAAGATATCAAAGGAGATGCCAATGCCAGAGTTATGACTCGAAGGGAACTCCAGAATGTCTGTCACTATACATGCTTTCTTTCCTTAATATAACCAAAAAACATTGAGGAAGCCCTCAGTGATCCTGCTTGGGTAAGCTCAATGCATGAGGAACTTAATCAATTCGAAAGACAATGAGTATGGGAGCGTGTTCCTAAACCAGAAGGTGTAAATATTCTCTGAACAAAGTGGATTTTCAAGAACAAATCAGACGAATACGGAATTATTGTCCGAAACAAAGCCAGACTGGTTGCTCAAGGATATTCGCAAATTCAAGGTATTGACTTTGATGAAACTTTTTCTCATGTTGCTCGTTTAGAATCAATTAGACTTTTACTTGCTTATGCCTGTAATCTTAAGATAAAGCTTTTTCAAATGGACATTAAATCTGCATTTCTCAATGAGGATTTAAAGGAAGAAGTTTTTGTTGCTCAACTCAAAGGATTTGAAGATCCATTATTTGCAGATCATGTTCTTAAGCTCAAAAAGGCTTTATACGGCCTAAAACAAGCTCCAAAAGCTTGGTATGATAAGTTAACGTCCTTTTTACTTCAAAAAGGGTTCTCTAGAGGTGGTGTTGATAAGACACTTTTCACCAAATGGAATGGAAATAATGTTCTTGTAGCACAAATTTATGTTGATGATATCATCTATGGCAACACCAATGCCAACTACTGGAAAACTTCAGTCCAGTCCAGGTGAAAAATCAGTAGATCAAAAATTGTACCGATCCATGATAGGAAGTTTGTTGTACTTGATTACAACAAGGCCAGACATTTCCTTCAGTGTGGGATGTTGTGCCAGGTTTCAAGCAAGTCCTAAAGAATCACATCTAAAAGCTGTAAAACGAATCATAAGATACGTTAATGGTACCCTAGATTATGGTCTATCATATTCTATGGATACAAACAATAGTCTTGTTGCATATTCAGATGCTGATTGGGCAAGATGTGTAGAAGATCAGAAAAACACCTCTGGTGGTTGTTTCTATGTTGCTCAAAACCTCGTAGCCTTGCATAGCAAGAAACAAAACTCACAATCTTTATCAACCTGTGAAGCAGAATATATTGCTGCTGGTACCTGCTGTACTCAACTTCTGTGGATGAAACAAATGCTCATTGACTATGGCATAAATATTCCAACTATGAGTATTCTTTGTGATAACTCAAGTACTATTCGTCTAACAGAAAATCCTGTTGAACATTCTCGTATTAAACACATAGATATTAGATATCATTTTATTAGAGAATTTTATGAGAATGAAGTTATCAAACTAGAATATGTTCCCTCTGAACGTCAACTAGCTGATATTCTCACTAAGCCATTAGACCGGTGATAAGCACGTAAGTGTGACGCATTTTCACCCATAACTACATTATCTAGGACTCATTTTATTTCTAATAAAGTTGTTTTAAGTCTTTTCTAGGGAATAAGCTCTTGCGGAAAAATTGGCTCGAAAAGTGGTGTTTTACACCCCAGGATAGAGTACTAAAGGCACCCCAGAAATGCACCGGAAGCACCCCAAAAATGTGTCGGAGGAACCCCGGAAAAATTACTATCTACGCCCAAAAAATACTATTTGCACCCCATAAGACAAGTGCTAAAGGGACACCCGTGCAGGATTAGGGGGAGGACATCTTCTTATCAAATTCAAAAAATGAATTTTGGCCGGAAAACGTTTCTCTTCACTGGCAGAATTTCGATCGGATGTTTGGACGTGATTTAGTGAGATTCAATCCCTTAAACTTAGTGGGTAGACGTGATATGACTATAGAAAGCTAGTATGGGTGATTTTATCGATCAAATTTGGCTGGATAACTTGGTTTAATCCAAACAGGGAGTTGGAGAAAAAACATGAGCTTGCACGAGTTGTGAGAAATTTAAACGTGTACTGCACGTGCTTGGAAGACTTAATCGATATCCTGGAGCGTGAAGAAGGTATAGAAGGAAAGAAATACAGCTTCAGAGGCGTGAAAATCAAAATCAATGATAAAAATGGAAAAAAATATACCCGAGTAAAAGAAGATTATTTGTAGTAAATGGAGGAGATTCAATGTCGAAATGATGTATAAATAGGTTCCTAGGATCACATAGAAGGGGTGTCGAGAGTTTGGGGAGCTTAGGAGAGCCAGAGAGGAAGAAATCACGAGTTGCAGAAACTCGGGTTCTGCTGCTGCAGAACTGAAGAACACGAAGAACAAAAGCCTGTAAAGGAAAGTCGTTGAAAACTGTCGCTTAAATGCGACAGTTCCCAACTCCTTTCCAGCGACCGCGGAACAGAGTCTACAACACTTCTCTTGTATCATTCATTTTGTGACGATTTTTGTGCGTCGCAAATTACTGTTTTTCACTATTTTCTCCGTTTTCACCATTGTAAACAATTTTTGAGCAAATAAAAAATATTTTGACAGTGTCTATAATATGAGGAGCTAAACCCCAACACTGGGACGACGGAGGAGGCCGAACTTCATACATGGGTAAATTTGTTTTATTCTTTTTTATGACTTTTGCACTAAAATTAATTGAAATATGATTTGATTAAATTGGTTGTCATTTGATTAGATGGGTCATGCTTAGCTTAGGTGATTTGATGTCCCATGCTTAACATTTACAATCAATGTTTTGAGAATCTACCTTGGCAAAAATAGAGTCCATGTTTATATTTCTTGAGCTAAAATTGTTGAGAATAAATAAGTGAACCTTATGTTATGAAGATTGGCTAAATCCTTAGTCCCAGTACCTCTTGCACCAATTGTAATATTATTGTATATTTTTATTAAATTTAAAAACTCGAATCTTCACAAGTCTCAACGAACCTTTTACTACAACAAAGTTGAAATCACATCAACCGGGCAACCTTTGAAAATCTCAGGAAGTCTATTGGTATTGTTAAGGTACATTAGTACCTTATGTTTCCAGTTTTCAACTTTTGCTATTGGCACGCATTAGTTAAAAACCGATTCAACCTTTCTCTAGTAAAGGTTGCTTTTGTTGTTATTCTTTTGTTCTTGCGAGAGGATGACAACATACTGGGGGATAGTTCTTATTTGAACTTGCGCTTAATGATATATCTTTCTGGGGAGAAGAGGATGTGGAATCTGAGGTAACGAATTTGTTAGTTAATCGTTTTCCTGTTTAAGAAAATCCTGTTTATATTGCATATATTTTGCTTTTTCTTAACAAAATTTCGGTACAATTGATATATTCCATTATGATGTGTATCGATGTGTGTGTGTGTGTGTGTGATTCAATTGTTTCCGGTTAAGAAAAACTGTGTCAATTTATGTGGCTTATTGTTTTGTATCTTCTTTATAGTTGGGTATCAAGTGTTTTTGCTTAACGAAATTTCGGTGCAATTGCGGTGCTATAATGTCTATGTTTGTTTCAATTGCTTCCGTTTAAGAAAATAATTGTGCAAGTCAAGTTATTTTGGTCTGTATGTATTGTTTATGGCTTAACAAAATACGGGATCATTTGTTTTGTCCAATTTGATTCCGGATAAGAGAAACTAAGTTAATTCTGATATTAGTTAGACTTATCAAAGTGAAGGATTTGGTTATTCAAGTCTAATCGAATGCCTTGACAATAAAAACTAGTTAACTAACCTAGTGTTTTTTGTCTAAAGAGAAAGGTCTAAGTTATTGTCTGAATAATTAGAGCCCGATGAGAGAAATAAAGTTAATTATGATCTTTATTTTGGTCTTATCGAAATAAGCAATTGTATGTTTACAATCGGTTTAACAAGGAAACTAACTTTCTTAGTCAATTTGTTAAACTATTAAGGAAAATTGCTTCGGGCAATAGTTTTCCTTGATAACATATTAAAACTAAATTACTTGTAGTTTCGGTTTTAATATTGGTTATCTAAAGTGGTATGTGAAACCTTCATGCTTAACTCTTATAGGTTGTTTACAAGTCTTTTAGATTTGTAAGATCCTTTCGGTTTGACCTTTATTTGCTTGAACCTTTGTCATTTTATGACAAAAAGGGGGAGAAATATATGGAGTAAACAAGTGATTTGCAATCACTAAGGAAAGGATAATTGTGTTTAAACATTATATCTAACGAATGAGTAAATTGACTAAGGGGGAGAAACATATCATATTATTGTTGTAGTTATCTTGACTACAAAAGGGGAATACAAAGATGTTCGGATTGAATATCTACCTATCTTACCTTTAGGGGGAGTATAAGCTTTGCTATTCGAATGTCAACAACGGCATTTATTGATTGAATATATGCATGTTATTGTGTTGTTGAAACTTGGAATCAAGCGTATGTATAATGAATCGTGTAATTTGTTTATCCATATGTATTAAGAGTTTTGTCACTAAAATTGACAAAGGGGGAGATTGTTAGAGCATAGCTCGGTTGAACCCACCAAACGTTGGTATGTCAAGTTTGGTTGTCATATTTTAGTGTGTCAAAACTCATCTAAGAGTCGTTTGATTATGTACTAGAGACAACTTCGTTTAGGTTAGACTAGAAAGTCTAGGATTGTTGAGACAGACAAGTATTACTCGAAGACCTGAAGAACGTGAAGAAGTAACAAGCTAAAACGACGATATCATCCTTCCTCTTGAGGTTAGTAATATTGACTTGAACTGTTTCATTCCTAACGTATCTTTCAAGTCGTGCTATATTGAAAACATAACTGCGAAGCTCTGTATTAGATATATTACTCTAGTAGTGAGACATGATCACATGATCATAGTATTAGGCAATTAGACTACGAAGTATAACGCTTATCTTTTGAACTTCGTAGATATGACATCGACACAATCTTATGAATGCTGTTATGATTATATGAATGGGTAATGATGAAGATTTCATCCTCGGAAACAATGTTTACATTTTTTTAAAGGAAGTACTGTTAGAGCACTGCTCGGTCAAACTAGCGTTGCTATCTCAAGCTTGTTTGTCAATATTAGTGATCAAAACTATAAGTCTTCATTTCTAGTCTACTTATAGTGATGTCTCGGACTAGGATAGATTGTGTGGTTGTGCATTAGACTTCACGACGTTCATCAAATGAAGACGAAGAACTACTAAGGCGAGCTTGTGGAACTTCATCAACAAAGGGTATGTGGAGACTAAAACTCATCTATCACTTGGAAAGTCTATTTCTACTCTATCTCCTATATTGAGACATAAGTCGTATTACTATATGGTTTTCAATTATACACATTTGAGATTTCGAGCTGAGTTTAACTCGCTTATATATTTCTTGAAATATGTGTTGGTAAGCTTTCGCTTCAACCAAGTTCATCTTATATTCTTGACGAAAGTCAAAAGATGATCATGTGAAAATTTCCGAGTAACATCTTACATGGTTTGTGTGATACAATCATTTGGTGTAAACTTGGAATGTTTCGTTATGATTATTTTAATAACTTGAAAATTGCTTTGATGCTAATAGTGTGTGAAAACGGCTATAATCATCCTCTAAGAAAGTTTCAATGATTGAAATAAGAGTTTAGAACACTTAACCAACATTGGATTATAAACATGTTGTGCACTATTGCATATATGTGATCCATGTCCGGGAACCATAGTATGTGTACCTGTTGGTTTTAGAAGTCCGGGAACCTAAGTGCGCGTACCCGTACGCATACTGGCATAGGTTTATGTCCGGAATTTTCTGCTGGGTTTGGAGGTATACGTACCAGTTCGCATACTGGCGAAAACCAAACTTGGTCCAGCTATTTCAAGTATGCGTACCCGTTTGCATACTTGAATGGTTAAAGTTCTAAAATCGGTTTTGTTATGAACAAATACATTTATATAATAAGGAATACATTCTTTGCAAACCGTGGCTATAATGTTCATGATGGATTCGAGTGAATCAAACCGATTTTGCTTCAATTGTGTTCTTGTATACTTCTATGAGAATATAACAATTGAACAACTCTTTAACTAGTTTCATTTGAGTCATTTGAACTAGTTATGGTTAAGATGAATAAGGTTGATATGAGAGTGTTCGTATAGCTAACCTCGGATAACTATTGTTAAGCCAACATGGTGTACACGTTTAGGTACGGTTACATAAACCCAAATGAGGGTACATTTCATTTGTGTATAACAAGCTAAGTTCGATCTAACGGTTGAAAGATATTAGCTTGAATCTAATCAGGATTTCATCTAACGGTGAATATTGAATGCTTTGTTACCAAGGTAACTTAGATTGCAAACCCTTATTTGAAAACTATATAAAGGAGAACTTAGCAAATGGGAAACCTAATCCCTACACCTCCTGTGTGTACATAAGCTAGTGTCGATTCTCCTTTAACCTTAGGTTTTTCACGAAACCCTGTAGGTTAACTTCTTAAAGACTTCATTGGGATTGTGAAGCCAGACCCAACTATTTTCTCTGTAGTTGCGTGTTCTGATCTTACTTTTACTATCGTGATTGAGTACTATCTTTGATAAGATTTGCTTGAGATTTATCTCCGATAGGTAAGATTGAAAAGAAGTCACAAACATCTTCGTCTCATCGTTTGTGTTTCCACAATATCTTGTTTCGTTAATCGATTGGGATTATTGTGAGGTGATTGATATTTCTAGGCTGTTCTTCGGGAATATAAGTCCGGTATATCAATTGGTTCCTGTTCACCTTGATTTATCAAAAGACGGAACAAAACTCGTAGGTATTTCTGTGGAAGACATATTTATCTATTCCAATAGACTTTTCTGTGTGAGACAAATTTGTTTATCAAGTCTTCGAATTTGGGTCGTAGCAACTCTTGGTTGTGGGTGAGATCAGCTAAGGGAATCAAGTGCGTAGTATCCTGCTGGGATCAGAGACATAAGGAACACGACTGTACCTTGAATAAGTGTGAGATTGATTAGGGTTCAACTACATTCCAGTCCGACCTTCATTGGTAGTAGGCTTGTGTCTGTAGCTACTTAATATAGTGTGGGGTTCAAAACTGGACTAGGTCCCGGGGGTTTTCTGCATTTGCGGTTTCCTCGTTAACAGAACTTCTGGTGTCTGTGTTATTTCTTTTCCGCATTATATTTTGTTATATAATTGAAATGGTTGTGCGTTGAATCGATCAATTGGGAAATCCAACCTTTTGTTGTAGATTTAAATTGATTGATCCTTGAACATTGGTCTTTGGTACCGTTCAAGTTATTTCTATTTCAATCGGGCTCGCAAATTCCTATTTTTTTTATTGCGGATTGAAATGAGAGATAGAGATATAAAACTCTTTGATATACTTTTCTCTAGATTGAGTCTGATTGTCTAGTTGATTCTCTTGAAAGTATATTGGAGTTTGTCTATTCAGATTGCCAAATGAAATATAGGGTGTGGTTGTTAGACCCCCTGTTTTTCAGTAGCAACTCTTAGTTGTGGGTGAGATCAACTAAGGGAATCAAGTGCGTAAAATCCTGCTGGGATTCAGAGGCGTAAGGAACGTGACTGTACCTTAATCAGTGTGAGATTGGTTAGGGCTCAACTACATTCCAATCCGAAGTTAATTTGTAGTAGGCTAGTGTCTGTAGCGTCTTAATACAGTGTGGTGTTCAAATTTAGACTAGGTCCTGGGGGTTTTCAGCATTTGCGGTTTCCTCGTTAACAAAATTTCTGGTGTCTGTGCTATTTCTTTTCCGCATTATATTTTCTATATAATTGAAATATCACAGGTTGTGCGTAAGTTCAATCAATTGTTAGAGGGAGTGGTTTTCATGTTGAGATGAAGTATTTACTAATAGGGAGTGATACATATCACCATAGTATTGTTGTCAAAGTTCGTTGATGTTGTATAATGATACTATGATACTATATAACAATGATTGAGAGCAACTGTTTTCTCATTTTTATACCTACGGATGTTCAACAACAATGATGCGGAGTTGAACATATTTGGAATCATTGGAGTACTTAGTGACGAAGATTTCGAGTAATGTTGAAGAACCAAGGAGATCAAGCATTTGGATGATAAGCTACAAAGTTTATTTATTTTGTAATCCATATGTATTGATAGTTTTGTCACTAAAATTGACAAAGGGGGAGATTGTTAGAGCACTGCTCGATCGAACTCGCAAGCGTTGCTATCTCAAGCTTGTTTGTCAATGTTAGTGATCAAAACTATAAGTCTTGATTTCTAGTCTACTTATAGTGATGTCTCGGACTGGGATAGATTGTGTAGTTGAGCATTAGACTTCACGGTGTTCATCAAATGAAGACGAAGAACTACTAAGGCGAGCTTGTGGAACTTCATCAACAAAAGGTATGTGGAGACTAAAACTCATCTATCACTTGGAAAGTCTATTTCTACTCTATCTCCTATATTGAGACATAAGTCGTATTACTATATGGTTTTCAATTATACACATTTGAGATTTCGAGCTGAGTTTAACTCGCTTATATATTTCTTGAAATATGTGTTGGTAAGCTTTCGCTTCAACCAAGTTCATCTTATATTCTTGACGAAAGTCAAAAGATGATCATGTGAAAATTTCCGAGTAACATCTTACATGGTTTGTGTGATATAATCATTTGGTGTAGACTTTGAATGTTTTGTTATGATTATTTCATTAACTTGAAAATTGCTTTGATGCTAATAGTGTGTGAAAACGGCTATTGTCATCCTCTAAGAAAGTTTCAATGATTGAAATAAGAGTTTAGAACACTTAACCAACATTGGATTATAAACATGTTGTGCACTCTTGCATATATGTGATCCATGTCCGGGAACCATAGTATGCGTACCTGTTGGTTTGAAAAGTCCGGGAACCTAAGTGCGCGTACCCGTACGCATGCTGGCGTGGGTTTATGTCCGGAATTTTTTGCTGGGCTTGGAGGTATGCGTACCCATTTTCATACTGGCGAAAACCAAACTTGGTCCGGCTATTTCAAGTACACGTACCAGTTTGCATACTTGAATGGTTAAAGTTCTAAATTCGGTCTTGTTATGAACAAATACATTTATATAATAACGAATGAATTCTTTGAAAACCGCGGCTATAATGTTCATGATTGATTCGAGTGAATCAAACCGTTTTTTTTTCAATTGTGTTCTTGTATACTTCTATGAGAATATAGCAATTGAACAACTCTTTAACTAGTTTCATTTGAGTCATTTGAACTAGTTATGGTTAAGATGAATAAGGTTGATATGAGAGTGTTCATATAGCTAACCCCGGTTAACTACTGTTGAGCCAACATGGTGTACACGTTTAGGTACGGTTACATAAACCTAAATGAGGGTACATTTTATTTGTATATAACAAGCTAAGTTCAATCTAATGGTTGAAAGATATTAGCTTGAATCTAATCAGGATTTCATCTAACGGTGAATATTGAATGCTATGTTACCAAGGTAACTTAGATTGCAAACCCTGATTTGAAAACTATATAAAGGAGAACTCTAGCAACTGGGAAACCTAATCCCCACACCTCCTGTGTGTTACTAGTTGCATAAGCTAGAGTCGATTCTCCTTTAACCTTAGGTTTTTCACGAAACCCTGTAGGTTAACGACTTAAAGACTTCATTGGGATTGTGAAGCCAGACCCAACTATTTTCTCTGTAGTTGCGTGCTCTGATCTTACTTTTACTATCGTGATTGAGTACTATCTTTGATAAGATTTGCTTGAGATTTATCTCCGATAGGTAAGATTGAAAAGAAGTCACAAACATCTTAGTCTCATCGTTTGTGATTCAACAATATATTGTTTCGTTAATCGATTGGGATTATTGTGAGGTGATTGATATTTCTAGGCTGTTCTTTGGGAATATAAGTACGGTCTATCAATTGGTTCCTGTTCACCTTGATTTATCAAAAGACGGAACAAAACTCGTAGGTATTTCTGTGGGAGATAAATTTATCTATTCCAATAGACTTTTCTATGTGAGACAAATTTGTTTATCAAGTCTTCGACTTTGGGTCGTAGCAACTCTGGTTGTGGGTGAGATCAACTAAGGGAATCAAGTGCATAGTATCCTGCTAGGATCAGAGATGTAATGAGCACTACTGTACCTTGAATTAGTGTGAGATTGATTAGGGTTCAACTACATACCAGTCTGAAATTCATTGGTAGTAGGCTAGTGTCTGTAGCGGCTTAATACAGTATGGTGTTCAAAACTGGACTAGGTCCCGGGGGTTTTCTGTATTTACGGTTTCCTCATTAACAAAACTTCTGGTGTATGTGTTATCTCTTTTCCGCATTATATTTTGTTATATAATTGAAATATCACAGGTTGTGCGTTGAATCGATCAATTGGGAAATCCAACCTTTGGTTGTTGATTGAAATTTATTGATCCTTGAACATTGGTCTTTGGTACCGTTCAAGTTATTTCTCTCATATTCAATCGGGCTCGCAAATTCCTATTTGTTGATTGCGGATTGAATTGAGAGATAGAGATATAAAACTCTTTGATATACTTTTCTCTAGATTGAGTCTGACTGTCTAGTTGATTCTCTTGAAAGTATATTGGAGTTTGTCTATTCAGATTGCCAAACGAAATATTGGGTGTGGTTGTTAGACCCCCTGTTTTTCAGTAGCAACTCTTAGTTGTGGGTGAGATCAGCTAAGGGAATCAAGTGCGTAAAATCCTGCTGGGATTCAGAGGCGTAAGGAACGCGACTGTACCTTAATCAGTGTGAGATTGGTTAGGGCTCAACTACATTCCAGTCCGAAGTTAACTTCTAGTAGGTGATAGACGCATTTATGTGTCTATTTTCATCTCTATTGTATATATTATTAGTACCCATTTTTGTACTTATTATGGTGTTTTATGTCTTTGTAGGTATTTTTAGAGAAATAAGCTCTTGCGACGAAATTGGCTCGTAAAGTGGTGCTTTACACCCCAGGATAGAGTACTAAAGGCACCCCAGAAATTCACCGGAGGAACCCCGAAAAAATGTTGAAAACACCCCAGAAAAAGTGTTAAGGCACCCACCAAAATTACTAAAGGCACCCTAAAAATGGATAAGGGCGCCCCCAAGGTAGCCGAGCTGTTAAAGGCACCCGCGTTTTGGATTCAGGGCACTTCACCTTCATCGTTTGAAAAATAATTTTGGCGGGAAAAAAATTCATTTTTCTGCAGAATTTTCTGTTGGATTTTTGAAGGAGTTTTAGTGAGATTCAGTCATTGATTTTGATTGGGATGAACGTGATATGCCCAAACAATGGGTGTATGAGTGTTCTAATGCGTTCAGTTGGGTTGAATTTTCGTCGGGAAGAAAATATTCAACCTCGGAATACAACGTGTTTGAACGTGCATGGATTGAGTTGTGATGGAGTTTGGTTGCTGCAGAAGTGTGGAGGAGTCAAACAAGGAAGTTCTGGAGCGTGTATACGTCGAAAAGATGCGTAAGAACCTAAAACATAAAAGAAAATATTCATGAGTTAATGGTTGGATATCGAGAAGATTTTTGGGTTATTACGATATTATTCTTGATCCTGTGACTATATAAAGGCTTTAGGAGACTCAAAGAAGGGATAGAGAGTTTAGGGGGAGAATAGGGAGACGTTTAGAGTATAAAAAATCGAAAAAAAAAGTTACAGGAAAAAACCATTTTTCTGCTGGTGAAGAAGGTACGAAGAACATAAGACCCTTAAAGACCGTCGTTCTTCAACAGTTCCAGCGACGGTATTCCTTTATCGTTTTCTGTAACAATTGATTTTGTAACAAATATAAGTGTTACAAAACCCGGTTTTATTCATTTTTCTCCCATTTCATCATTTGTGAACCATTTTTGAGCATTAATAAAGATGAATTTTGAGCATGTTTCCATGATAATGATGAGCTAATTCTCGCGTAATCAAGGCACGGAGGAAGCTATTTATGCATGAATAATTGGTAACTATTCTATTTTTCTCTAATTTGTATTTTATAATTCACTCAATCACTACTTTGTAGAATTTTAATTGTTTGCATAATTTTTCCTAATTAGTTGTGATTCAATTAGATAGGTTATGCTTTGGTTAGATAATCTATGCTTAAGGGATACAATTAATGTTTGAGAATATGCTTGATAATTTGTGAATTAAGAAAAAGAGATTTTAAAAAAATAATTAGAGTTTTGGAATTTTTATCATCATTTATTCATGTGTAATAGTGGAATCTAGTGTCTTGGTTATTTTCACTCTAAAAAAATAAAAAATAAATTTGGATTTAAATTTTCTCTACTTTTAGTTTAAATAAGTTTAAATTCAATTGCTTTCACAAGTCTTACGAACCTCATTCTTACCACTATCTAAAATTCATCAGTAGGCTAGATTTTGTAGCGGCTTAATACAATGTGGTGTTCAAATATGGACTAGGTCCCAGGGTTTTTCTTTTTTTGATGTTTCCTCGTTAATAAAATTTCTGGTGTCTGTGTTATTTCTTTTCCGCATAATATTTGTTTATATAATTGAAATATCACAGGTTGTGCGTAGTTCAATCAATTAGATAATCCAACCTTTGGTTGTTGATATAAATTGATTGACACTTGAATATTGGCCTTTGGTACCGTTCAAGTTGTTTCTCATAATAATCAGGCTCGCGTATTTCTATCTGTTTGATTTGCTGATTACATTGGGAAACAGAGATATAACTCTTGGATGTATTTTCCTTGATTGAGTCTGATTGTCTAGTTGATTCTCTTGGAAGTATATTGGAGTTAGTCCATACAGATTTCCTAAACGAAATATTGGGTGTGGTTGTTAGGCCCCCGTTTTTTTCCATTGGTATTTGAGCACGCAAACATGTTTAAGACCTCATAAGTCTGTGTTTGTAGCAATCTGATTCTATGGAAAGAAACGCTATCTTTATAAAAGTACCACCAGTCTTCGATGGCTCGAATTATCTATGGTGGAAAATTGCTATGCGTGCCTTTCTTCAAGCGCGTGATTTTCAATCATGGGTTCGTGTAGTTAATGGCTATGATCCTCCGGTGGTTGCAGAAGGCGATGTAACTATTCCGAAGGATATTGGTGCTTATGATCCTGCTGAGATTCTTGTTGCAAAGCAAAATTCTGGTGGATTAAATGCTATTATCCATGCCATTACCCCAGATCTTCAGCACCATGTGACAACGTGCACTAAGTCTAAACAAGCCTGGGATATCTTAGAAACTGTATTCGAAGGAAATTCCTCTGAGAAAGAAATTAGGCTTCAAAACCTAAATTATGATTGGGAAAACTTGCGTATGGCTGATGAAGATTCATTTGATGAGTTTAATCACAAAGTGTCTGAAATTGTTAATGCATCTTTTGCGTTGGGTAAGACTATTCCTGAAAAGGACATTATGATGAAAATTCTCAGATCGTTGCCAGCCAAATACGATTCTAAGAAGCATGCCATCGTTGAAGGAAATAACATTAATACTTTATCGAGAAATACTCTTGTTGGGAAGTTAAAGATCTTTGATCATGAGCATACATCAAAATCTGGGAAGGATATTACTTTCAAAGCACAAAAGAACACTAAATTGCTTGACAAAAGTAAAAGTGTTGGCAACTCTGTTGTTGATCCTATTGAGACTGATTCATCAGATGAAGATCTTGACAACTCAGTTTCACTGATCACAAGACAGTTTAGAGATCTTATTTTGAAGAGAAGTAAACGGTTCATCAGAGATAAACCTAGGTCATCAGTCAAACCTCACGACCGTGATCCTCCTAAAAACTGGGACACCGTCGATACTGATGATGAGGATATGCCATAGTGCTTCAAGTGTAAAGGTTTTGTTCATTTTGCTAATGAGTGTCCAAATCGTAGAAAATACACTGGGAACAAAGGTCTTGTTGCAACTCCATATGAGATGTCTGATCACTATGATTCAGATGAAGATGAAAAGTCAAGTGTTGCACTCCTTGGTGAAAATATTGATTTTGATAATTGTAGCATTACGTACATCAATATTGATATTCTTCCTGAAAAAACTTCGTCAACCACTATGCAGGATAAAATGGATTTTTCCCTGTCTACTGAAAATTCTATTTCACATGTTTCAGGTACCTCAATTTGTTTAGCAGCATGTTCAGCTATGGTGTCTGAACCGTCCTCCACATTGACATGTTCTTATTGTACTTTTAAGGGTCATGAACTCTCTAAGTGTTACAAGTACAAACATAAAATAAGATATGTAAATAAACTTCAACGGAGAGCAAATCGATTAGCAAACAAGCTCAAACTTGTCCATAAGACTAATTCACCCGAGGTAAGTAAAAAACTCAATTCCTCACCGAAAAAGTTAATTTCTAAAGAATTAATTAGACCTCCCCGGAAAAGAACAAGGTCTAAACATTTTGTGAAAAAGGATATTAAGAATTTTGTACAAAAAGTGTATGGTGGACAGATTATTGTTCACCCCAACACAACTTAATTGTGTTGAAAGTGCGTCTTGTCTCATGTTCCTGACTTTAAAGAGACAAGAGTTTGCACAGTTCAGGCTTTAGGAAAAGATTTTTTTCTTTTCTTTTTGGTTGTTGTTTTCTGGAATTCTGTTGATCTTTTCATATCATAAATTGGTATTGAAAAGAATTTCTTTTTTTTATTAAAAGAGGGTTAAAATCGACAATTCTACCTTCTTTAGGGTTATGAATTGGTCGTATGTGAATCCTACTCTGTACATAGGTTTCGTAACCCTACAGTTCTTTTTCCTTTCCTGAAAAAAAAAACTCTTTTTATCACAAGATTGCTTGTTGAGCTTTAGTTGTGTATTTCTTTCACAATTCCATACTTATATGGAGACTCCAAGCATCATGTCTTCTGATGAAAAAGATGTTAATATGATTGTTAAGCCATCAATCATGAAGGAAGAAGATAAGTCTCCTTCCTCTACAACTTTGAAGAGAAAAAGGAAGAATATGAAGAAACGAACCCCTCTAATCTTCTGAAGTTTTCTGGTGTTCTTGAAGAGTTGAAGGAAACAAGTAAGGAGACTCAACAAATAAAGGCTACTATTCTAAGAACCCTTGAAATTCAGAAGGCCCTGATTCGGCATCAGTCAAGAAGGTTTGTTGGAATTGACTCCTTTCTTCACGAACCTTACGTTCCAATGGCTGTTGACGACAAGGAGTTTGGGGACGATAAAGAATTTTTAAGAGGTCTTAATGTCTAGGATACTTCTTATGATAATTTATTCATGTGTTTTAAGAAGGATAACTAGGGTTTGGAATAACCTATATTGTGATTTCACATTGCTATTGCCAACGATTTTCAGCTTGTAATGTTTTTAGATTTATATATTTAAATTCTAAAGTTTATTTGGAAGATGATTTTGCAGTATTAATCTTTATTGGTTTCATATATTGCAAATAATGTTATGGGATATGTGTGTTTACATCCGTGAACTATGATTGTCCCATATATGTCAAAAGCTAAGTCTATTATGTCATTATGCAAATGTTGATTGAAAATAGAATGAACTTTTGATGTCAAAGATTGAGTCTATGGTATCATTATGCATATATTGATGAAAAATAGAAAAATTGTTTGTATATTCCGCAGTATTGATCTTTCCCTGATCCACTTCTATGTGAAAGTACTGTATGGCTCCGTAAGTTCTCTTATGTTGAGCATTTCCAATTAAATTAATCATGAGTTCTCTTGTGGATAATTTAATTGAGTTTTCTGGATAAAAATTCATGTTTCATGTGATTTTTTAATTTCGAAATAAATCCTTCTTTTCTTGTGAAAGTAAGGTCGCTCTTGTTGTTCTTTCGAGAATGACATTTTATGGGGGAGAGTTCTTAATTGAACTTGTGATTAATTGCCAAATATTTGTGGGGAGTGCGGCTGTGGAATATTGTAGGAGTTTTCTTGTATCTTTATAAACTCCTTGATGAACACACTAAGTTTCGACTATGTGAAATCATCGAAACAAAGTTGATATGTTCTCTTTTAGTCATGAAGTATCTCTATGAGAATTTCATTATGATCCCGCTAGTTTTCGTACCTTTGCCAATTTATACTGACAAAAAGGGGGAGAATTATTGTGTAGTTCACACTAAAAATACATATAGTTTACGAATCATTATGTAAGAGGGAGTGGTTTTCATTGTGAGATGAAGTATTGACTAAGGGGGAGTGATACATATCACCGTAGTATTATTGTCAAAGTTATGATACAATTGAACTTTGATGCTGTGTAATAATATTATGACACTGTATAACAATAAGAAAATAGTCTTGTGGAATTATTGTTATGGCTACGGATCTTCAACAACGATGATGCTGAGTTGAACACGTTCAGAATCACTGGAGTACTTGGAAGTGACGAAGATTTCTAGTAATGTTGAAGAACCAAGGAAATCAAGCATTTGGATGAGAAGCTACAAAGTTTATTTATTTTGTAATCCATATGTATTGATAGTTTTGTCACTAAAATTGACAAAGGGGGAGATTGTTAGAGCACTGCTCGGTCGAACTCGCAAGCGTTGCTATCTCAAGCTTGTTTGTCAAGTTTAGTTGTCAAAACTATAAGTCTTGATTTCTAGTCTACTTATAGCTATGTCTCGGATTAGGATAGAATGTGTAGTTGAGCTTTAAACTTCACGGCGTTCATCGATTGAAGATGAAAAACTACTAAGGGGATCTTGTGGAACTTTATCAACAAAATGTATGTGGAAACTTGAACTCATTTATCACTCAGAAGTCTATTTCTATTCTATCTCCTATTGAGACAAAAGTTGTATAGCTATATAGACTTCACTTTATACACATTTGATATTTCGAGCTGAGTTTAACTCACTTACATATTTCTCGAAATATGTGTTGGTAAGCTTTCGCTTTAACCAAGTTAATCTTTTTTCTTGACGAAAGTCAAAAGATAATCATGTGACAATCGCCTGGTAACATTTTACATGATTTGTGTGAGACAGTCATTTGATGTAGACTCGGAATGTTTCGTATTGATCTATTTATCACTTGAAAATTTCTTTGAAGCTAATAGTTTGTGTGAGACAGCTATTCCCGTCTTCTAAGAATGTTTCAATGATTAAGATGGAGTTTAGAACAATTAACCATTGATTGGATATAACACATTATGCGTACTTGTATGCTAACTGTTGCAAGTTATTCCAAGTCCGGGAACCATAGTATGCATACCCGTATGCGTACGGGTTTAATAGTTGAAGTCCGGGAACTTAGTATGCATACTGGCGTAAACAGTTCAAGTCCGGGAATTCAACTGAGGTTGGTCGTGAACGACAGTATGCGTACCCATTCGCATACTGGCGGACAGACCATGTTCGTAACTCTAAGTATGCGTACCCGTTTGCATACTTGAGTGGGTTAAGTTCCAAAATCGGTTTATTCATGAAAAAATACATTTATATAATAAAGAATGCAATCTTTTGCAAACCGTGGCTATAATGTTCATGAATTGATTCAGGTGAATCAAAATCGATTTTGCTTCAATTGTGTCTTGTATACTATTATGAAAATATAAACAATTGAACAACTCTATAACTAGTTTCATTTTAGTCATTTGAACTAGTTGTGATTAAGATGAACAAGGTTGATATGAAAGTGTTCATACGGCTAACTTATGTTAACTATTGTTGAGACAACCAAGTGTACACGTTTAGGTACGATTACCCATATCTAAATGAAAGCACATTTCATTTGTGTGTAACAATCTAAGTTCGATCTAACGGTTGAAAGATATTAGCTTGAATCTAATCAGGTTTTAATCTAACGATAAATATTGAATGCTTTGTTACCAAGGTAGCATTGATTGCAAACCCTGATTTGAAGACTATATAAGGGAGAACTCTAGCAACTTGGAAACCCAATCCCCGCACCTCATGTGTGATACTAGTTGCGACTATAGTCGATTCTCCTTTAACCTAGGTTTTTCTAAAACCATTATAGGTTAACGACTGAAAGACTTCATTGGGATTGTGAAGCCAGACCCAACTATTTTTACTGTAGTTGCGCGTTCTGATCTTACTTTGTTCTATCGTATTGAGTACTGTCTTCTCTAAGATTTGCTCGAGATTCAATATCTGATAGGTAAGATTTAAAGTAGTCACAAACATATTCGTCTCATCATTTGTGATTCCACAATATCTTGTTCCGCTTCACTACGGTTAAGATCATTGTGAGGTGATTGATATTACTAGGCTGTTTTTCGGGAATATAAGTCCGGTGTATCAATTGGTTCCCGTTCACCTTGATTTATCAAAAGACGGAACAAAAAATCGTAGGTAATTCTGTGGGAGACAAATTTATCTATTCAATAGACTTTTCTATGTGAGGCAGATTTGTTTATAAAGTCTTCGACTTTGGGTTGTCGCAACTTAGTTGTGGGTGAGATCAGCTAAGGGAATCAAGTGCGTAGAGTCCTGCTGGGATTCAAAGGCGTAAGGAACGCGACTGTACCTTAATCAGTGTGATATTGGTTAGGGATTAACTACATTCCAGTCCGAAGTTAACTTCTAGTAGGCTAGAGTATGTAGCGACTTAATACAGTGTGGTGTTCAAATCTGGACTAAGTCCCGGGTTTTTTTTTATATTTGCGGTTTCCTCGTTAATAAAATTTCTGGTGTCTGTGTTATTTATTTTCCGCATTATGTTTGTTTATATAATTTAAATATCACAGGTTGTGCGTAGTTCAATCAATTAGATAATCCAACCTTTGGTTGTTGATATAAATTGAGTGACACTTGAACATTGGTCTTTGGTACCGTTCAAGTTGTTTCTCATAATAATCAGGCTCACGGATTTCTATCTGTTTGATTTGCTGATTACATTGAGAAAGAGGGATATAACTCTTGGATGTATTTTCCTTGATTGAGTCTGACTGTCTAGTTGATTCTCTTGGAAGTATATTGGAAGAAATATTGGGTGTGGTTGTTAGACCCCCGCTTTTTCATAGATAATTGCAGTGTTATTAGTTTTCGATTGATTTGATTTACTAACGGTTGTTGAAACTTTGATTGCACCTAGTTTGTTTATTCTTGAGAATCTTCTCTTTTGATATAAGATTCACTCAAACTAGAACGAAGTATCGACAGGATCTTTAGAACTGTTTGTAGATCTAAATACGTCTTGTGATAATCCATTGTTAACAGACTCCAGTCTGTGCGTGATTGATCACACGAGATTCAAGTGGTGTTGTGCAAGTTTTAATTTAAGATTCAAGAAAATTTGAAGACGAAGAAGATTTCTTATTGGTTTCTCATATCTTTGTGTTGCACAAACCTTGATCGGTTGGGATCCAACCATACTCGGATTTATTCGATTGATAGTTGCGTGAGATCGCATTCACAATATATCTCTTTGAGATTTATTTGGTTTGAGTGTGAATGTAAACTTGACTACTTTTGTAGTTATTGGATAGATTGATCTAACCAGGCAAAAGGGTTTATTAGCTTAAATGGAAGAGCCTTTGCATATGACTTGAGATATCTTATCTTAAAGAATCAATAGAGTTGTCACCAAACAGATTTGTTGTTCCTTTACTGTTTGGAATACGATCCAAAGGAATTGTTCCAGTGCGTGCACTCATCGAAGTCGGAAGCACATGGATACTGAGGAAACTAAGTGAACTAGGGGTAGTTGCTTGGTCTCAACTATAATAAGTTGGTTTAGATTTTGTATATCGGCTTACTTCTGAGAGTATTAAATTATGGACTAGGTCCCGGGGATTTCTGCTTTTGCGGTTTCCTCGTTAACAAAATCTTGATGTGTCTTTTACTTTTCTATTCCCGCAATTATGATTGTTTATTATAATTAGAAGTAAAATACACAAACGTCAACTCCGCTTTACTTGATAGTGATCCTATAGAGTTTGGTTAAGTCCGCACCTATTATCAAGTAATCACACTTTAGTTGTCGTATTGTCTCGATCTCGTATCCATAGACAATCACACAAAGTGTGAATACCGATTTGTAGTATTGTCTCGACTTTGTCCATAGACAAACACTTTCGTTAAGAGGACTTATAGGTGGATAAATAAAAGATTGTGTTGTATTTGGGTAACTTCGTCTTTTCACTTTTTAGCAGTTGGACTACTCCCTTCTGGTGGTTTTTGCCATATACTTTCACCACATTTAGGACACTTATCATCATTAGCATAATCCTTGCGATAGAGAATACAATCGTTAATACAAGCATGAATAATTTGCACCGGCAACTGAAATGGCTTAATCATCTTCTTATCTTTACTACAAGTAGATGGTAACGTGTTCCCAGCTGGTAGAATAGTTTTCATATATCCCAATAACTCATTCATGAAAACATCGGAACATTGATACCTTGCTTGCATACTTAGCAACTCAACAGTTGCTGAAAGTTTTGTATGTTCATCACCACAACCTGGAAATAACGGTTGCACTGCATCCTCCAACCACTTCTTACAATCGACAACAGCCTTATCTTGAACATTACCACCGGAACCATCTTCAACAGCAGCACCCGGCAGCTGATCAGGATCATTAATGCATTGTTCAGGGTTATCAAGACCAACTACACGTCCATGTGCCTCATTGAACAAGTCATATATTTTCGAATGAGATGCAGCAACATAATTCACAACATTATTTGCAGGTAAGGTGTGAGCATTGACATTATTCATCTGAGGTTGCTCTCCATGATGGATCCATGTTCGGTATGACACATCGAACCCATGATCGAGAATATCCCCATGTACATCATCTAAAGATTTTGGTAAACTACCGTAATTCTTACATTTCATACAAAGACATCGAAATTATTTGATACCTTCACCAAGACTCTCTGTTGTAAATTGGATGAAAGATTGAACACGTTTAATCCATCTGAAAAAACGGGGGTCTAACAGCCACACCCAATATTTCGCTTAGCAATCTTTACGGACTAACTCTAATATACTTTCAAGAGAATCAACTAGACAGTCAGACTCAATCTTAAGAAAAGTATATCCAAGAGTTATATCAATATTTCTCAATTCAATCTGCAATCAAACAAATAGGAATTTGCGAGCCCGATTGAATATAAGAAATAACTTGGACGGTATAAAAAACCAATATCCAAGTGTCAATCAATTTAATCAACAACCTAAAGGTCGATTCACAATTGATTGAACTTACGCACAACCTGTGATATTTCAATTATATAGAAAATATAATGCGGAAAAAAAATAACACAGACACCAGAAATTTTGTTAACGAGGAAACCGCAAATGCTGAAAACCCCCGGGACCTAGTCTAGATTTGAACACCACACTGTATTAAGACGCTACAGACACTAGCTTACTACAAGTTAACTTCGGACTGGAATGTAGTTGAGTCCTAATCAATCTCACACTGATCAAGGTACAGTCGCGTTCCTTACGCCTCTGAATCGCAGCAGGACTCTACGCACTTGATCCCTTAGCTGATCTCACCCACAATTAAGAGTTGTTACGACCCAAAGTCGAAGACTTGATAAACCAATCTGTCTCACACAGAAAAGTCTATTGAATAGATAAATCTGTCTCCCACAGAAATACCTAGAAGTTTTTGTTCCGTATTTTGATAAATCAAGGTGAATAGGAACCAAATGGTATACCGGATTTATATTCCCGAAGAACAGCCTATAAATATCATTCACCTCACAATAATCTTAATCGTATGGTAGAGAAACAAAATATTGTGGAATCACAAACGATGAGACAAAGATGTTTGTGACTACTTTTTATCTTGCCAATCTGAGAATAAATCTCGAGCAAATCTTAGAGAAGATATTACTATATACGATAGAAAACAGCAAGATCAGAAGACGCAACTACAGAGAAAATAGTTCGGTCTGGCTTCACAATCCCAATGAAGTCTTCAAGTCGTTAACCTCCAGGGTTTCGTGAAAAACCTAAGGTTAAAGGAGAATCGACTCTAGTCGCAACTAGTATCACACAGGAGGTGTGGGGATTAGGTTTACCAGTTGTTAGAATTCTCCTTTATATAGTCTTCAAATCAGGGTTTGCAATTAATGTTACCTTGGTAACAAAGCATTCAATATTCACCGTTAGATGAAAACCTGATTAGGCTCAAGCTAATATCTTTCAACCGTTAGATCGAACTTAGCTTGTTGCACACAAATGAAAAGTGACTACATTTAGATATGGGTAACCGTACCTAAACTTGTACACCTTGTTGGCTCAACAATAGTTAACCGAAGTTAGCCATATGAACACTTTCATATCAACCATATTCATCTTAACCATAACTAGTTCAAATGACTCAAATGAAACTAGTTCTAGAGTTGTTCAATTGTTTATATTCTCATAAAAGTATACAAGACACAATTGAAGCAAAATCGATTTTGATTCACTCGAATCAAGTCATGAACATTATAGCCATGGTTTGCAAAAGATTGCATTACTTATTATATAAATGTATTAGTTCATGAACAAACCGATTTTAGAACATAACCTACTCAAGTATGCAAACATGTACGCATTCCTAAGTGGTCGGACCAAGTTTGGGTTCGCCAGTATGCGAACGGGTACGCATACCTTCCAAAACTCAGTTGAATTTCCGGAACTTGAAACTCATGCCAGTACGCATACCGGTATGCATACTAAGTTCTCGGACTTCCATAACCAACTAGAATGCATACGGGCATGCATACTATGGTTCCCGGACTTGGACAACGCATATGCAAGTAGGCATACTGTGCTATATCCAATCATGGTTATTTGTTCTAAACTCCCATTTCAATCATTGAAACATTCTCGGGAGACGACAATAACTGTCTCACACAAACTATTAGCTTCAAAGCAATTTTCAAGTGATCGAATGATCAATACGAAATATTCTTAGTCTACATCAAATGAATGTCTCACACAAATCATGTAAGATGTTACAAGGCGATTTTCACATGATCATCTTTTGACTTTCATCAAGAATATAAGATGAACTTTGTTAAAGCGAAAGCTTACCAACACATATTTCGAGAAATATGTAAGCGAGTTAAACTCAACTCAAAATATCAAATGTGTATAATCGAAGTCTATATAGCTATATGACTTTTGTCTCAAATAGGAGATAAAGTAGATAGACTTTTGAGTGATAGATGAGTTCAAGTCTCCACCTACCTTTTGTTGATGAAGTTCCACAAGCTCCTCTTAGTAGTTCTTCGTCTTCAATCGATGAACGCCGTGAAGTATAATGCTTAACTACACTTACTATCCTAATCCGAGACTTAGCTATAAGTAGACTAGAAATCAAGACTTATAGTTTTGGCAACTAAACTTGACAACAAGCTTGAGATAGCAACGCTTGCGAGTTCGACCGAGCAGTGCTCTAACACCATCGAGGTGAACCCTTGGGTGCAGTCATAAATTCTTTATTTGGAGTAGTTACACGATGTTGAAACATCTGCAAAATAAAACATATATAAATCAGAACCCACAATTTAGGAGAAACTACATTAAAGTAGAACGATTTACAGTAGAGAACGATTTACATTAGCTATCATCACAACTATTTGCATATCCATATAGAACTCATCAAATCAATCCATAGACAAAAATAAATAATCCCAGATCCACTCTTAATATTCATAGTAAGTACAACTAAATAAAAATCACTCTAATTCACCATGATAGCTATTTTTGGGGAAACAAGGTCTTAACTGGGTTAATTGACAGAACCCTAGAATTCGCATTTAATTATCCAAATCCACGTACATATATGAAGTTATAACTAATAGTATTGGTTCATATTCAGATAAATATGAATTCACTCCATTCCTTAAACTCAGTTAACAAAATTAATGATGATGCTGATGAGAAGATTAGTCAAATCCTAGAAAATGTTACTACTCATCAGATTCATAACATAATTAGTTATTTTGACCTAATTAAGCAAAACCCCCAAATTTATTAAGATACACATAAATTAGTTAAAACCCAAATCTTAGGGTACTAACCAAAACTTTCCAACTGAAATTCAAATTAGGCTAAACCCACACAAATTTTAACTTAGAATTAAGTATTTACCTTAACAAATTGTTGATCTGGATATTTGAGTTCTGAAATCAAATCATTATTTCTTCACTTCATAAATCCTCTCAAATTAAAGTTAAAAGCCTAACAAATTTGTCGCAGAATGAAGACCCTACCCTCACAAATTTGTTGTGAATTATGATGCTGCATACCAATTCGATGATCAAATTTTCCGATGAGAATTGATATTGTCTGAGAAAGATTTTCAGAAAAAATAATGAGAGAGAATAAGGAAAAAAAAGAGATGAGAAGTTCAGGAGAGGTCGAGCTTTTCTGTTTTCTTAGCAGAAGCATGTGGTCTAAACCGAGTCAGATTTATAAGTGACTCGGCTGAATGGGCTGAATCGCCTCTCAGATGGATAATTTAGTCTGAAATGAGTCAGGTTTGTAACTGACTTAGCTGAATGGAAGTTCTGTTCAAGTTCTAAGATAGTACTAATGGTAACGAGTAAGGTCTGAAATATGATATTGTTTTGTTCTTCATGGTAATGTGTATCTGCCATTTCTAAGAATTTGGATTGAAGTCAAGTGTTGGAAGCTATGCAAAGAATTATAGAGTAGAACACTGAAAAAGAAGTTAAAAGCTATGTAAGTAGATTTATAAGTAGAAAACAGAAAAAGAGTTGATAAAACTGAACATTGAAACAATTGAATAAAATTGAACCAATGTTAAGAACTGAACAAGATTGATACTAATATATTCGATTAGATAAAAGCAGGGCTCTGAAACCTGCTGAAGCTACATATCCATAATAGTTGCAAGACACTTCTTTACATGTTTTAAATATCTTCTTCATCAAAAAAAAAGAAGAGATGAGACTCAAAACCATACAAACTTGCTAGTCTGACTAAACCCAAAATACATATCTGAGAGTAAGCTTCCCATAACTAGTTACATATATAAACCTGCTTCCCAAAATAGTTACATTTAAACCGAGTACGTGATATATATCCAAAAAACTTACATGTATACCAACCATGTATATATACCCAAAAAAAAAGTTCCAAAAAGTCCCAAACCTCCACACAGAACCAGAACTCCAAATCCATTAAATGCCAGCATCACCTGCGGCAATTGGACAAACATAGTGTTGTGGCCACATATTCTTGTCGCCTATGGAAACATCTTTAAAAATTCCTTCACCTTCACAGAGACTCTTAGAAGGTATACAGACTTCATCAATGAGGACCAAATGAAATTCATCATCTATTGGAGGCCTATTGGTAAATATATAGCCCACTACAGCATCTCTCTTTCTCATGTTTCTCAGAATTACTCGCTGACTTCCAGGTTGACAACCATCACCATTCATACTCTGCAGATCATAACCACATCCAATATGGCAATAAAAATTTACTGGATTACAGAAAAAAACTGCAAACTAAAAAATCATATCTTGACAAACTCAAACTAGAAAGCGTAATGAGTTGCAAACTAAAAACTAGTTATATAATGTTATTACCTGAGCATTAGCATTGATGGAGTTAGGATTGCAACTTAAACCAGCCATTAGTGTCTCAACAGTTTCCTCGAGATTACGGAAACGATCTTCTATAACTATAGTCTTCAGCACTTGCTGTCGTAACTGCTCCTTAGGAACTGCAGAAGCAAGCAGTTAAGTCTTAGATATCCCACCTCCCATTCCTCGAACACAACCTCTAGCATCAACTCCAAAAACCTACAAAGAAGTAAACAAAATCAGTTAGCTAGCTAGTAACTAATGATAGACGCATTTATGTGTCTATTTTCATCTCTATTGTGTATATTTTTAGTACCCATTTTTGTAATAATGATGGTATTTTGTCCCTTTGTAGGTATTTTTGGGGAATAAACATTTTTGGGAAAATTGGCTCGAAAAGTTGTCTAAATGCACCCTAAGGGACAAGTGTTATACGGACTCCAGCAGCGGATAAGGGGCACCCATGGCTATGTGTAGCCCAAATTCATCTTTAGCACCCATCTTCAACATTTGAAAACAGATTTTGGCGGGAAATTCTTTTCTTTACTGGCAGATTGATTGATCGAATTTTGGATGATTTTTAAGGCGATTCAAGGGCTGATTTTCGTTGGGTTAACCCTGTTAAGGATAAACAAGTATGGTATGAGCTGTAGAATCGATTAAACAGGGATAGAAATCCTTGTTGGATCGAAATAGGGAGAATTCACGATTTGAGTTGTTTTCGGTTTACAAAAGAATTTGTGAAGAGTTTACGGCAAGATTGGAGTGTATGGAGTCCTTATTCAGTCCTGAGAGAGTTTGGAAACCAAGTTAACGCGTAAAAAGAAGATTAAAATCCCGTAACGTGCGGTGAAGAAAAAAACGAAAAGATTTGGATTAACTCGAGTAATTTTGGGGTTTTGTGGATATATATAGGTTGATTCGAGTCATATTGAGAAGCAACAAAGTTTAGGGGAAAGTTTAGAGCCTTAGAGAAGCCAGAAAAATCATTAGAAGAGAACGAATTTCTGCTGGTGCAGCTGTGGCCGGAGAAGACGAAGAACACGAAACAGCATTAAAAGAAAGTCGCAGAAACTGTGACCGTAGCTTTCAAACTCTATACCCTTTGTAACAATTTTTCCAACAGTTAGCTTCAGTTCGCAACAGTTCTCTGTATGAATAGGTTCTGTAACAATTATATTTGTTACAGAATCCGTTGCTTAGCACTTTTCACTCTTTTAATCAACTTTTGAACACCAAATATGTATTTTGAGCAAGTGGTTAATATGAGGAGCTAAACCCCTTAGCCGAGGCAATGGAGGAAGCCATTGTTCCATGAAAAGTGGTATAGTTCTATTTTAATTATTTATTGCAATTATTTTACATGATTATTTGCATAGAACTTAAAAGAAAAATTGGTTTTTATTGAGTAGTTGTGAAGTGTTTTGATGGGACATGCTTAGTTTTAATACTTTTGATGTTTCATGCTTCGTGCTTACAATTATTACTTCAAAAATCTATTAGAGGCAAATATTAGAATCACTTTAAAGAAGAATATTTCATGAATATTGATTAGAGTTTATCAATTAATTGGTCAATGGTGGAATCCAGAGTCTCGGTATTTTCTCATTATTATTGAAACAATTTTATTTAATTTTCAAAAATCCTTCACAAGTTCGAGCAACGAACCTTTTTACCACCACAACTACAAAACACATCAACTAACAAGTTTTTTTTTGTTTTTGGAAACAACACAAATTCATGTGCACTCACCTTGGCGACTGCATCTCTGTCCAAATAGGTTTCCTCTCTATACTGCTCAGTTTCATTAAGCTCTCTTACTTGTGCCTGCAAAGTACATCAGATTGTATGTAAGTGGAAAAAATATTGCAAACAAAACCAACAAAGAAAAATATATGATAGTCAATGAAAACCAAAAAGAAACTTGAACTTACAACATATTCTCTGCATTTTACTTCATAATAGTTGGGGTCCATTAATTGAAGTTCGTCTTGAGGTAACTCTTTGTAAACATGTGTAGCCAAGTATAGAACAGATCTGCTTACACTACCAGTTGGAGATTATTGTTCCATAACATGTCGACGACGTGCAATACCATCCCTTCCAGTAGTATGTAAAGCTTTCAGAAGCTTCCTTGATTCCTTCCCTATCTCCCTTAGTTTCTGATCAGCTTCTAAATTATGCAAGTCCACGAATTTCTCCAAATCCTCTCTCTTCACACCATTTGGTCTGTTGTTCTCTCTCTCAGCAACGGTATCAAATTTATCACACCATTTTCTTAGGGTAGTCTTTCTGTTATTCCATGATTTATTTTCCATCCTTAGAGCCTTGTACTTGATGAGTTCAGGTACCCTGTATTCATTCTTGATGGCTTTCCAGATTTCTTCCTTAAGAACCCAAGGAACATTCCTCCAATCCTCATGATGTGGTGGGACAATACTCCTGGCTATTGTTCCAACCCTGGTAGCATATTTCTTAGAACCATCTTCTATTAGTTGTCCCATAGAATTGAACTTGAATAGGTGATCATCTGCAGAAAATAAAAACAAATTATTAGAAGATAACTTGATAACATATTATAATAATGATATAATGAAAACTGAAATACAATGTTGTGTTACCATTAATCCTGCTTTCCTCTGTATTTTCAGCTTCAGTATTTGCTTGATGAAAAGCCTCATGCCATCCATCTCCTTTAGCCTGATTCCCATTACCATGGCTCGGAGAATGCTCGTCATCTGATGAACACACACGATGACGACTCCCTTCACTTGGACTTGCAGCAATGTGACCACCATCAGTTGATGGGGACCCTTGTGAATTGAGCAAATCCCTCAACAATTAGCTGCAATTGTCCTAGGAGTAGTACTTGCAGACCTAGTACTTGCAGGCCGGGATCGACTGCTACTAGTAACAGAAAGTCTCGGCATAGTTGTCTACAACAAAATCAATTTGAAAAATTAACCACAATACAAAATCATCCAATTTCAATAACTAACCTATCAACAGACACATAAATCAAACTATAAAACCTAATTACATGCTTGTATGCTTCAACTATGCAAGTAGCACCGATCAACAGGTGAGCTTCAAAGAGCACATTAGCGCTAAAACTTATGCAGAGAAATATACTAAATGACTTAATCCTGTCTAACATACTTGCCAAGGTCCGGAGTGTTATCTACTATTAGACAGGTGAAAGACTTTCCACAAAAGTTGATACATGCGAAACTTGTACATATAACTCCCCAAATAAAAATCATTCAAGTCATTCAAATAAAGGAACTAATTAAAATTGATTGTTATGCTAAAAATTGAATAACCAATTAATCCATCAAATAAAACAGAAAGAACTAATTAACAATGCAAACCAAAAGGAAGAACAAAGAAAAAACTATACTAACAAGAGCAACAGCACTAAAACATGATTCAGTTCAACAAGAAAAAAACTAAAACATGACCCACAAACAGAATCAACAATATAACTTCACTAACTCTAATACATGATCCACATACTAGATTCAAACTCATAAACCAAAAAATTATCACCCAAATCAAATAAAATCAGATATACCTGATGAAATTTCTGAACTGCAACTTAAGCTGTTGAAATCTACCTGAAATCAACCAATAAAGAAGTAGTGGTTAAACCCCATGAACAAATTCGACCAGTAAAAGAAAAAAGAAAAAACTTGAATCCGAAACCCTAACTTTACCTGAGGAAGATATGAACCACAACTAAAGCTCTTGGGATTGACCTGAAATCCACCAATAAAACAATTATTGTTAAACCCCCATGAAGAAAATCGACAAGTAAAAGAAAAGGAGAAGAAAAAGAAAACTTCAATCAAAAACCCTAACTGTACCTGTACCTGATGATTTTGAAAAATTAAACCTAACTGAGAGATGTAAAAGGTTAATCTTAGTGAGGGTTTGTGATTTAAATGCTTAATTAGGCTTCAATAGTGGAGTTCTGAGAGAGGAGAAGAAATTTTGGGTGGTCTTCTTTTTTTCTCTGTGAATGAACTAATGGAGAGAGAGAGAGGATGTGAAGGAAATAATATAACACCGATAATAACGAGGTGGGAAATGGAGGGAAACGAGTGAGATTTCCCGCCAAAGAAAAGTAGCACTGATTCAACTAGGTACAGCGGTCGCGGTGTGGGTTGATGAATCAGGGACATAATCATAATTTTTTTTTTATAGAACGGTTGTTTTTAACGCTCTGGGATGTGGTCCGGAAATTTATTATATCTAGGACCGTCTTGACCGGTCCACGGTACATACCGCCAATGAGGGTCGGGGATGTGAGTCATTAAAACATAGTGGAAGAACGTGGAGAATTGGGAGAAGTTTAGAGCATCACAGAGCCGGAAAAATCAGTTGCAGGAGATTTGTTTTCTGCTGGTGTAATGAAGAACACGAAGAACATTAGACGCCATAGATTTGTCGTTTAGTTACATCGACAGTGACACATTAGTTGTATCGTTCTCGGTAACAGTTAGTTTGTAACAAATATAAGTGTTACAAACCCGGTTTTAATAATTTTTCATCCCTTTTCATTAATTGTGAACACCTATTGAGAAATGAAATCATATTTTTAGAGTGTTTCCATGATGAGGAGCTAAACCCAATCCTCGGGGTGATGGAGGAAGCTATTGTTTCGGTAAAAGTGATGTATCTCAATTTAAAATTAATTATAGCACTTCTATTATGATTTTTTGCATTGAACTAAAAAAATTGGTTATATGATTTTGATTAGTTAACTTTATTTTCTCTTGATAGAGCATGCTTGCTTTAGGGTTTTGATGTTCTATGCTTTCGATTAACAGTTATTCTTTTGAAAATCTACATGTCTAGGCAATACTATTAGAATCAAATCGAATGTTGAGTTGCATAATTATTGTTTTATTAAATCACTAATATCGGCCAATGGTGGAATCCTAGCCACGGTTTCTCCACAATATTCACATCACCCTTTTGTTTTGATTTTCTTTATTTCAGTACTTAAAATTAAATCTAGAATTGAATCTCTACAAGTCTTAACGAACCATCTTATTTACCACTGTATAAAATCTCATCAAAACTCAATTAGAGTCGCTTGATTAAGATTACTAGAGTCAATTTCATTTAGGTTAGACTTGAAAGTCTAGGAATGTTGAGACATACAAGTGTTACTCCGAAGACCTGAAGAACGTGAAGACGTATCGACTACAACGAAGACATCATCCTTCCACTTGAGGTTAGTAATACTGACTTGTTTGTTTCCATTCCTATCATTACTTTCAAGTCGTTTAATATTGAAAACATAACATGCGAGGTTATACATGATACTCTAGTATTAGACTTGGTCATATTATTATGATCAAAGTGTCTAGGAATTATATACCATTTGTTGAATGCTTTGATACGGTATATTAAATTACGAAGCATAATGTTTATCTTTTGAACTTCCTAGATGCGACATCGACATAATATAAGTAACTTGTTACTTGATTGTGTATTGAATATAGGTATGATTTCATCCTAGGAAACTATGTTTTATTACAATGGTTTAAGGAAGTAGATTTACGAACTTGTTTCATAATCGAAAAGAAATCAATAAGTGTTTTAGTCCGTTTTTCTATGAAAATCTATTGGATAACCAGTTCGTACTTAAGGAGGGAATTAAGGTAGAAACGATCTTAACTTATGTTGAGAGGTAAGGTAAAATCGTATACCCCTACCTATTTTGGGATATATGGTAGAACCGATCCTGGATTTTGTTGGGAGTCAAGGTAGAACCGATCCCTACCTATATTGGGAATCAAGGTAGAACCGATCCCTACCTATATTGGGATTCATGGTAGAACCGATCCTAGCCTATGTTAGGAGCCACGGTGGAAACGGTCCCAAGAAAAAAACCGATTTTCGATATTCATAACTACTTTAAGGTTTGTGTGAGTTTGAAATTAAGGTTTGTTAGATAGGGAAGTTTCTAGATGTCGACACAATTTGAACATGTGAGTATTCGGATTTTTTATTGTTTAAAGATATTGATTGATACTCAAGGTGATCCCGAACAAAAAATATTGGAAAATCTTTTAGTTAAGATTTTCGAATAATATGTTGTGATTTTCCAGCAATCAAAACATATCTCTAGTAAAACTATATTAGTCAAGTGCTAAGCTAATATTAGATATTTTCTAAGAGAGATTTCGGAATTACATGTTTGATATTATCTGTGAATATGAAAACCGAAATTAGGTACTTCATTGCATATCTTGAGAATCTTTTCGGTTTTGGAATTTCATTGTTGTCCAAACATACTTGGTCTATAAATAGTGAAGGTTGTTCTTCTTACAAACTATCCTTAGCCAGACAAACTTCATCTTTTTGTTGTTCTAGTGGAGCCGACTAATAGTCTATTCCGGAGAGAAAAGTACCCTAATTAGGCAAAATCTCTTACGTCTGCTTATTTAAAGACTTCCAAGGGATCAAGAAGCTCTAGAAAGTACCATTGGTGGGAAACTAGATGATTACATTGTTATTTTAGTTTTCGACTATTAATTTGATTGACTAACAGTTGTTGAACCTTTGATTGCACCTAGTTTGATTATTCTTGAGAACCTTCTCTTCTGACATAAGGTCACTCAAACTAGATCAAAGGATTGACGGGATCTTCAGAATTGTTTTTATATTTAAAGACAACTTGTGATCTTGTTAACAGACTCCGTTCTGTGCGTGATCGATCATAAGTGGAATCAAGTTTTGTGTGCAGGTACAATTGAAGACAATTAAATATTTTTCTGATTGATCCCGCATATTGTGATATTTGTGCACACACTTTGATTGTTGGGATCCGACTAAGATCTTATTTATCTTTGGTAGATTTGATCAACTAGTCGTATAGATTGGTAACTATCATCTGGTGGTATTCTTCAGTATCCGAATCTGATAGCTTGTGATTATTTCATATCTTGATTGATATAAACACGACAAAGGAGTTTACTTATTAAACGGAGTAGCCTTTGTCAAAAATCAACATATCTTTTATTCAAAGATTGATAGAGTGGTTACCAAACAACTTTGTTCCTTTAGTGTTTGGAAGACGATCAAAAGGAGTTGAGTGTTGAAGACTTTACATCGGTAAAGCAACTCAAGATAGTGATTTATGTCTTGGGATTCACATGCGTTGGCCAGACAGTTGTAGGCCCAGGAATACTAAGGGAATCATGTAACTAAGGGTAGATTACTTGGTCTCAACTATACGAAGCTGGCTTTGTTCTTTGTATAGCGGCTTAATTATGAGAGTATTCAAAACTGGACTAGGTCCCGAGGTTTTTTTGCATTTGTGGTTTCCTAGTTAACAAAATCTTGTTGTGTGATTTACTTTTACTTTCCGCAATTATAATTGTTTTATTATAATTAAAAGTAAATACACTTGTACGTTAATCCAATGCAATTGATAGTGATCCTATAGTATTGATCTTGTACCGTAACTATTATCAAGTGATTACCTTGTTGTTGTATTGTCTCGACTTTGTCCATAGACGATCACACAAGGTATTGGACTTATAGGTTGATATCAAAAAGATTGTGGTGTACTTAGTACCCTCTTCATGTCAAAGTTGATTTTAGATTACATCCAAAATTTCAAAAGCAAAGATACTCCGGAGATATGCAAAAACCGATTTCCAATAGAAGTTATACCAACAAATTAATTAACAGTGATGAACTCCAAAAAACAATAATCGGTTGAAAATCGGGAAAGAATCAAGACATACCATGAACTAGGAAAAAAAGATTTGGAATTGATATACTTCCGATTCGGTACGATTCCGCTTTCCGGTTCGAGCAATTCTTAGCAAAAAAACTAGTTTTCTCTGATCTTGACCTATATCAACAATTTTGTCTTCTTAATCAAACCCTGATGAACAGAACCCAAATCAACCTTAACTCTTAAACAGATTAATACCCCAATACCATGTTACTACATCACATAATAATGTTCAGGTAGCTCTTAATCAAATCAATTATATATAGTGGTGAAGGAGAAAAAGAAAGGGGTTGTTAATAAAGGTTCAGTTTGGAACTCTCAAACTGATTGAGTTATCAGAGTTGTTAATGGGATGATGGTGCTTTGTTGATTAATCTCTTTTTTTTTCTTTCTTTCTTTTTCTCTTTATGTCATGCATCGAAAGAGAGAAAGTGAATAAATTTGTTTTTGATAGCAACAAAATATACTTACAGAAAGATATAAAATTCTTGATTATATAAAACATATATATGAAGATAAAATCTTTTTAGGAACAGGAAAATATACTAGATTAAGATTCCAAAGTCATGTTATCTAGCTAATCGAACAGCCATAGAAACATACTTTAACGCTTTTACATATCAATTAGACCTTCCGAAAATTTCCTTCAGTTTGAAACTGATGATATAACTTTTCTCAATGGAGCAATATGTATGGTTTGAGATACAGACACAACTTCTAGCGAATCACAACTATTATAAAAAATCGGCAACACTGATCTACCGGTAAAATCCAAAATCTTTTTCGTATTAACTTTGATGCATGGATTAGATAACATAACCTCAATCGCAATAGCCAGCAACTGATTGTTGTGATTCACACATTGGTGAACAAATAGATTCGTTAACAAAAGATAAGACATCTCTTCTTGTAACTTTTCAAGACGAACAACCAAGTTTGGGTCCCATCTAGGACCCACTGCCAAAAATTGTAAACAGATATTAGTTCAGAAATGGTTGTAAAAAATGTGCAATCATATATGATGGAAGACGACGAACAACCAAGTTTGGGTCCCATCTTTCCATCAAAATTTCAGAGAGGTTTTTCTGGTTGGTGACATATTAGTAACTACAGAGTCTGTCTGACATCTATTCAATACCCTGATTGGACATATGGATACATGGGTGCGGCTTCTTGTTGTATTAGGGAAGCTTTCACGGGGCCTATTACTGGTGTTAAGAGATAAAATCTACATAGTATGAGGAGTCCTTCAAAAAAAATATGAACAAAAATGCAAAATACAATCAATTCATTTATTGATCCCATCAGATATTGTAGAAAATTAAGTTGCAAGATATTAAATTTATAGGAAACTGGCACAAATGGCACGTTAGTTATATGTATTTTTTTTCATGAATTTAAAAATGTGTCATGAAGTTCTTTGTGACACATTCTAGAATCTAAACCATAGAAGATTTCAGTCGAAAACAAACGTCTTTAGTAATCCAGATGATGGTAAAAACAAAAAAGGCAGAAAACAACATTTATTAATCAAAATGCAAGGCTTACATAATCACTAAAAAGAAACTAATAACGGTGATAAAAAGAAATTTGAGATGGTCATTCACATACTCTAAATCTCTAGAAAACATACTCTAAATGTCAAGAAGAACACTCAGGTGTAGTATAGCTTATTACAAGATCAATAAACATTTAATGAAAATATGCAAAAAAGAAACATTATTTCTGCAATTCACCATTCTCTTGGTATTTGGCATGATACAAGAACTAACGTTGAGAACACTTTACTTCAGCATTTTTCTGCAATCTCAAAGACTATATTAATCCAGTTTCTAATCCTTTTACTTTGTATGAGTTTCAAAGTTGTATTTCAGATACAGAGAATGTAATGCTTCGTCAACTTCCTACAGAGAAAGGGATTAAAGATGTAGGTTTTCATATTAGACCTTGATCATCACCTGGTAATGATAAATTTCAGGCATCTTTCTACTAACAATGTTGGTGTATAGTTGGAAGTGAGGTAACTTCAATGGTTCAACACTTTTTTAATCAACATTTATGCTTAAGTCTATAAACCATACTCATGAAGTCCTAATACCTAAAAGCTTACATCCTCAAACACCTAATGATTACAGACCTATTAGTCATTGTAATGTTAGTTACGAGTTACTACACAAACTCATAGCTCCAACACAATATGCATATATTTATTGTAACGCCCCACTTCGAATTCTAGGTCGGTCGCCCTAAAATCCTAAGTGTGGCATACTCATGGACCATTTTACACACTCAAACCGTCATACCAACAAATGGAGAACGGGCTATTGTATGGAGCACATTGACAACAATCCATAAATAAATGAATTTATTTAAATGAAGTTGATAAGGAAAATTATAAAATTAAAGTGAATCTTTTAGAAATAAAAATAATCCTTGACTCGCAGGTCGGCCCCCAAAATTAATGCAAAAAAATTATTTAAAAGGAACAAAGTCTGGTCTTTAAAAGAATTCAAATTAAACATTTAGCCAAGCACCTTAAATAATGACGAAGTAGCTTTCCGGAACAGAAACACAATCTACAAACTAGGATGCTTCACGGTCACGGTTTCCTGAAAAATAGTAAGTTGGGTCAGACCCCAACTAAAACAGTAGGCTTTCGCACCCTTATATTCTTTATATATAATCTAACAAGCCGGAAATTTCTCGTAGAACAATGCAGCAAAGTAAAAGATAATTTATAAGATAATTAATCAATTTTTGAAAAATGTAGTACTGTCCGCAAATCAAAGGTTTAAATATGCAATGAAGACCCGTTGTTTAAAACAAAACAAATCAAGATTTCCACCAACTGATCTAAACGACAAGGAACTATCGACATCCCCTCTCTTTACTCCTTACTCTAACTGTAGTACGAACCGAAACGTCCCTTAAGTAGTCAAAATGATTCCCTTGCCATGCGCCGGAGAAATTAAATGTTGTCGATCCCAATCAAAGATAATAGATCCATATTTTTTATTAGGCGACCCCTCTGTCATCGCCATAATACCCCATGGGAATCGAACCAACTACGGGCAACAAACAAGAAATCCTATTCATTTTCGCATAACATTCTTATATAAATTGTCCTCGCACAATCAACTGTAAATCACCCAAAAAGTATATTAGAACCAAAAGCCAC
The DNA here is from genome assembly GCA_023531105.1 of Papaver atlanticum. Classification (NCBI taxonomy): domain Eukaryota; kingdom Viridiplantae; phylum Streptophyta; class Magnoliopsida; order Ranunculales; family Papaveraceae; genus Papaver; species Papaver atlanticum. Next base: position 561,489 of record JAJJMB010005585.1, on the reverse strand, counting down.
CGGGCTCTCATTTGTCACTGGTATAACCATTTAATTACGATTAGTTAGCATCGCCATCCTACAAGAACTTTGAGTGATCTAGATAATTCTCTAAGATCTAAACAAGTAGTACTCAGTGCCCTTCTAGTACTCAGAATAGTGTCAACATCCATGTTTACCTCACAATCCCCACTACTACAACTTTGAACCCACCCATAAAATAAACAAAATAACACTTAGTATTCCTATAGTGTTGGGTACAATCAAAGGCTACAATCACAAGATGACTAATTACTAGTGGTACACAGATGGAACAGAAAAATGTATCAAGGGATGTCTATTTCGTCCCATTCTACTTCGGTACAAAAATTAATCACTTTACATCTGTGAACCGGAGCAAAAACAAGGAAAATATTTTTATATACAGAAGCAGTTAGTCCTGGGCAACTATCTCACCCATATGAGCGCAATTCTAGCACGGTTTAGATACCAAAACATGATGATTAATCAATCTATACACATCAAAAACGCATAAAGGCTGCTACACCCAATAGTTATGGGCCCTTCTTCTTCTTAATATCCCATGTATGTTAGCACAAAACTACTACGTTAAAAATCTATAGCGATGAATCCTTCTTCTTTCTTTCTTTTTAACAGGGAGGGGTCCATAAAACTGCCTTAGATTCATTAGACCATACTATAAAGACGATAAGAGTTAGAAAACCTACCTGGTATGAAGTAAAAATAATCTTCCAACCGATAGCCGTACCTTCCGCTTCAAATCGATCGTCCTTCTTTTCAGATTTCTCTTACAGCAACTAGGTTTTCCAAGAGAAAAGTTTAGTGCGGCTGTTTTGTTTTATGTTCTTGTAAGAATTACAAATTATAACCCTAATCTCCTAGTTTAAAATCCTTTATTAACTTTCCAAAACAAGTGAGATTCTTTTCTTCCAAAAAATCTCATGATCATTACTACTAGGCAAAAATTAGGGAAACCCAAAACCAAGGGTATTACTAAACAATATGCATTTTTAGGATAGGGGGATTTTACAATCTTACCCCCTAAAAGAAAAGGATTTTCCCCTCGAAATCGATCTATGTTTACCAATCTAAAATCCACATAGTGCCTTAATGTGGTCCAATTAGCCAGCTAACCGTACGTCAGCATACTAAATGTTCGCATCGGCATTTCCAAAAATATATCACCAGCTAAGCAATATAAATGCAACCCCTAGGTCATTGCATTTTTCCCATGTAAAGAAACACATATGTGACTCCTCGGTCATCGCAATAATAACTTAGGAAATTCGAGCCAACCACAAGCAATGCACAAAACAATCAACATTCATCGGCATAATAATAATAAGGAAAATAAGGAAAACATATAAATATGGGGGTTTGGAAAAGAAAAATACCTCCATCTCGAATACATGTTTACCACCACGAGGTAATATAACATTCATTCGGGGTTGTTTTCTTCCTAGTGGTTCTTCACGACGTTTCCAATTATTCTCAACTTTGGGTTTATTTTTATTTGGACAATCTGGGGATTTATGTACTTGTTCGCCACAAGCGTAACAATACCCTCTAAAAACGTAAAGTTTCCCTTCTCCATTGGTTCTTTCTGGGTAAGGTGCTTGAGCTGTTTCTCCATGGTTAGTAGTCTGCTCGTCTGCTCTTGACTTCTTCCAATTATTCCTTCCAACTTCGTTAGATCTCCCATTTCTCTTAGGTTCTACTTTATTTTTCCTAGCATCTTGGATCCTCAAGCAATGTGCCCCAGCACAATTCACAACCTTGGCATAGGTATCAAAACTAGGGTTCCCAATAATGTGCCGAGCAATCCCATTATGCAATCCACTCAAAAACCTTTTGATTTTGTCTGCTTCAGTAGGAATAAGATGAGCATCAAATATCGACAAACGATCAAACTCACACTCATATTCAACCACTGTTTGATCTTCCTTTTGCTTTAGTTCTTCAAACTTCCTAATCATAGCTTGACGCTAGGCCGGGGGGAAATAGTGTGCAAGGAAAAAATCTTTGAATCTTGTCCAAGTGACCTCCATGGCATCAACTGTCCTGCCCATTGACTCCCACCATGTCTCTGCATTCCCCTCCAGTAGGAAGGAGGCCATCCTCTGCTTATAAGCCCCAGAACAATCAAACTGAGCTAGTATCCGATCTACTTTGGTGCACCACTGATATGCTTCAGTTGCACCTCCCTTTCCTGTGAATGGGGGTTTCATCTTTAGAAAATCTTGGTAATACTGAACCCAAGACTTCGCATTTCTCTCTACAATTGCAGGTCCATTCATTTCTGGGGATGCCACATTTTTCGTACCTCCACGTGGACCAAGCCTATGATCTAATGCCGATGTGATCGCAGTATTCAACATTGTCTGAAGGTTCTCTAATGTTAAGGTGTTAGGCCCACCCTCTCTTCTTCGGTATGAACGAATCGAGAGACACTTGTGGACCTAGTCCTACGAGATCGAGAGCTACCTGTGGACCTAGTCTCATCTTCACTACGAGATCTATTATCAATATTGCGTGAGTTACTTTCTGCCACAGAATCCACAACAAAATCCTCACTCCTTCGGCCATGACCACAGCCTTCATTATTACGTCTACCGCGACCATCCATCCTTCTAAGAATGGAAAGTAAAACAAGAAACTATCAACACATATTCATACAAGGCAAACTATCAAAGTGCTCCTAAAATTCGTGTCTAACGTGATCAAACAAGACCCTCACCCGCTCCCAAGGATTTATGTTACCAGGGCTCCACCGATACTGTCCCCACTTAGCCACTGCGGTTATCCGGCAGTGTGGGATTTTCAATGGGCATCGCTGCGGTAATCCAGCAAAAACTTCCAGGGAGGTCACCCATCCTAGGATTGCTCCCGCCCGAGCACGCTTAACTGCATAGTTTTCTGCCAACTCTGGAGCCAATTGTGCTGAAAAGGCCCCGGTATAATGTAGACGTTCCATGTCTCATATGAGAGCAGTATCTGGCATAATCCCCCAGCATACTCCCCCACCCGAGCACAAGCGAACGACCCCTAATTGTATCCCAACTAACACCGATATTGTTCCCACTTACCCACTGCGGTTATCCAGTAGTGTGGGATTTTTAACGGCACTATTACGGTTATCCAGCAGCAGCTTCCTGAGAGGTCACCCATCCTGTGACTACTCCCGGACGAGCACGCTTAACTGAGAAGTTTTTCCCACAACTCAGTCAAGTGAACCCATCAGGCCTCGGTGTGTTATATTCCATTCGGTCAACCAGTGCCGAATATCGGGGTATTACAATACCACCACCTTAAATTGGAGCCGTCCTCGGCTCCAGAATATATTCGCAAGCCAAAATCTCTGACGTTCCCTGCCCCTCATGAGAAATACCTGGACCAACCCCGTCCAGCGTACCTTCCCACCCTCGGAAGGTCACCCACCGTCAGCTCTGATACCACTTTGTAACGCCCCACTTCGAATTCTAGGTCGGCCGCCCTAAAATCCCAAGTGTGGCATACTCATGGACCATTTTACACACCCAACCCGTCATACCAACAAATAGAGATCGGGCTATTATATGGAGCACATTGACAACAATCCATACATAAATGAAGTTGATAAGGAAAACTATAAAATTAAAGTGAATCTTTTAGAAATAAAAATAATCCTCGACTCGCAGGTCGGCCCCCAAAATAAATGCAAAGAATTTATTTAAAAGGAACAAAGTCTGATCTTTAAAAGAATTCAAATTAAACATTTAGCCAAGCACCTTAAATAATGACGAAGTAGCTTTCCGGAACAGAAACACAATCTACAAGCTATGATGCTTCACGGTCACGGTTTCCTGAAAAATAGTAAGTTGGGTCAGATCCCAACTAAAACAGTAGGCTTTCGCACCCTTATATTCTTTATGTATAATCTAACAAGCCGGAAATTTCTTATAGAAAAATGCAGCAAAGTAAAAGATAATTTATAAGCTAATTAATCATTTTTTGAAAAATGTAGTATTGTCCGCAACTCAAAGGTTTAAATACGCAATAAAGACTCGTTGTTTAAAACAAAACAAATCAAGATTTCCCCCATCCCCCAACTGATCTAAATGACAAGGAACTATCGACATCCCCTCTCTTTACTCCTTACTCTAACTGTAGTACGAACCGAAACGTCCCTTAGGTAGTCCAAATAATTCCCCTGACGTGCGCCGGAGAAATTAAATATTGTCGATCCCAATCAAAGATAATAGATCCATATCTTTTTTAGGCGACCCCTCGGTCATCGCCGTAATACCCCATGGCAATCGAACCAACTACGGGAAAGGAACAACAAATCCTATTCATTTTCGCATAACATTCTTATATAGATTGTCCTCGCACAATCAACTGTAAATCACCCAAAAAGTATATCAGAAACAAAAGCCATCGGGCTCTCATTTTTCACTGGTATAACCATTTAATTATGATTAGTTAGCATCGCCATCCTACCAGAACTTTGAATGATCTAGGTAATTCCCTAAAATCTAAACAAGTAGTACTCAGTACCCTTCTAGTACTCACACAAAATCTCAGTGATTAAAGAACTGTGGATAGCTGTTGCCTTCATCATTCTCACAGAAATTTGGTTCATCAGAAACAGAGAGGTATTTAAAGAAGAAATAGAGCATATTGATTTGATTAAAAGTAAAATCATCTTCCTAACAGGTGAGAATGAATTCAGATTAAAAGGAAAAATGAGGAATGAAGAATATGATCTCCAGATATTAAGTTTCTTTGGTATCAAGTACAGGCAGACTTATGGCTTCAAGGTAGCATAAGTTTTTTTCCATCTCCCTACACCTCCTAAAATCTTAATATGATGTGATGGGGCTAGTAAAGGAAATCCAAGATTAGCTGGTTATGGCTTTGTCGCAAGGGCCGGAGGAAGTGGAGATTTTCTGATTGCCGTAGCAGGAGGGCTTGGTGTTGCTACAAATTATTTTGCTGAAATTATGGCCATAGTATGTGCAGGTGAATGGGCAATGCATAATCATCATATGGAAGTAGTCTTCAACTCTAATTCTAAAGCTGATATTCTTGCCTTCCAGAAGAATGACCTGCCATGGTTTATACTTGCAAGATGGAACATAGTCTGTGATAGTATCAAATGTATAGATTTTGCCCATTGTTATAGAGAGATAAATTTTAATGCTGATAAAATGGCAAAAGAAGGCAGTGGACTGAGTATAGGCAATGTTAAGACCTATACTGACAGTAATTCTTTCATCCTAGAGTCCCCATTTCAAACCTACTATAGATTCTGTTAGTAAATTCACTTCCTGTAAATAGCCTTAAATGGTTTTTGTATTGACTTTTGTCCTGATCATAGATTAATAAAAATTTACATTGATTGAGCAAAAAAAAAGTACCCTTCTAATACTCAGAATAGTGTCAACATCCATGTTTACCTCATGATCCCCACTACTACAACTTTGAACCCACCCATAAAATAAACAAAATAACACTTAGTATTCCTATACTGCTGGGTACTCCAATCAAAGGCTACAATCACAAGATGATTAATTACTAGTGGTACACAGATGGAACAGAAAAATGTATCAATGGATGTTTATTTCATCCCATCCTACTTCGGTACAAAAATTAATCACTCTACATCTGTGAACCGGAGCAGAAACAAGGAAAAGATTTTTATATACAGAAGCAGTTAGTCATGGGCAACTAGCTCACCCATATGAGCGCAATTCTAGCACGGTTTAGATACCAAAACATGATGATTAATCAATCTATACACATCAAAAACACACAAAGGCTGCTACACCCAATAGTTATGGGCCCTTCTTCTTCTTAATATCCCCTGTATGTTAGCACAAAACTATACGTTAAAAATCTATAGCGATGAATCCTTCTTCTTTCTTTCTTTTTAACAGAGAGGGGTCCATAAAACTGCCTTAGATTCATTAGACCATACTATAAAGAAGATAAGAGTTAGAAAACCTACCTGGTATGAAGTAAGAATAATCTTCCAACCGATAGCCGTACCTTTCGCTTCAAATCGATCGTCCTTCTTTTCAGATTTCTCTCACAGCAACTAGGTTTTCCAAGAGAAAAGTTTAGTGCGGCTGTTTTGTTTTATGTTCTTGTAAGAATTAAAAATTATAACCCTAATCTCCTGGTTTAAAATCCTTTATTATTAACTTTCCAAAACAAGTGAGATTCTTTTCTTCCAAAAAATCTCACGATCATTCCTACTAGGGAAAAATTAGGGAAACCCAAAACCAAGGGTATTACTAAACAATATGCATTTTTAGGATAAGGGGATTTTACATTTATGGTAAACACATTTAAAACAATATTATCATTGCACACGGGTTACTTCATTCTATGAAGAACAAGATAAAAGGTAAAGTGTCTTATATAGGTCTCAATCTTGATACGCTGAAACCATACGACAGATTAGAATAACCCTTTCTATTTGATATTCTTCCTGGCTTGGTTTTCATCAGGATTGGCTATAATTGGTGCAGTAGTGTATTATAACAATAAATATCTCTCTTCTTATCAATAAAAGTCCTACTACATCTTTCACTCCAACAAGAGGAATTCAACAAGGTGATCCTTTATCACCACATCTTTTTCTTATTGTTATGAAGCTTTTTCTGCGATACTTCAATATCAAATTCTTTAAGGTCATTTAAAAGGAACCAAATTTTGCAAAGAATAGCCCAGAAATCAGTCATTTATTCTTCGCTGATGATTGTTTTTATAAGCTTCTCTACCTCATCTTAGGCATCTTCAATCTATATTTCAACAATTCAGTAATGCTTCTGATGAAGTCATCAATTTGCAGTTTTCGACAATTTCCTCAAGTAATAATGTGGCTCCTTCTATCAGAAATAATATGGAAAATATTCTTCAAATGAAAATTATGGGTTTAAGAGATAAATATTTAGGTATACCTTTGATGATGCAAATATCAAGATTTCAAAATTACCAGCCTATTATAGATAATATGAATTCTAAATAACAAGGATGGAAAAGTAAACTGATCAATCCAACTGGTAAGACTAAACAACTCAATTTTATCTCCAAGTACAATGGGTACATACCATATGCAGGTTCTTAAATTACCAGATATAATTATTCAGCAATTGGATCAAATACAAGGAAACTATTGGTGTTCATCTCATCAGAACAAGAAACATTTCATTTCTTGGCATAAGTTAAGTTTTCCTAAAATACATGGAGGCTTGGGATTAAAGCAATTAAATCACTACAACTCTTCATTGTTAGATAACCTTGCTTGGAAATTTGACTCATTCACCAACAGAACCATGGGTTCGGGTACTTAAGAGTGCATCTTTTCTTTTTCACGACATAAAATATGAACCTCCTCCACAGCGTGAGAATGCTAGATGGATTTGGCAAAGTCTATCTCATGGATTGCAGATTGATCATCAATTTGGCAAATGGCAGATTGGAACTGGTAACAACATCAGTATTTGGACTCAAACTTGATACTAAGTGAGAAAACAACTTTATACAAGCTGGAAGATTCGAATATAATAGCTTATCAATGAGGAGGAAGGATCCCATCACACTATCTCACATGTTGGACATCATTTTTATGAATAAAAACCAACCGTAACGGATTTGAAGCTAATTTTTTTAGGATATATTCCTCTTACCAAGTTCTATATGCCTACAAAAAATGAGCACATTCCGAAATATATAACCTCACAATCTACCGGTCTTAATTTCGACTGCCAGAAATCTGTTGATATTCAACGGTTCATTTTCAAAGTAGTAGATGGTGGTGTTATACGTTTCGGAATATGCTCATTTTTTGTAGGAATGTAGAAGTATGTAATAATAACATATCCCCAAAATATTATCTTAAAATCCGTTACGGTTTGGTTTTATTCGCAAAAATGTGGTCCAACATGTGAGATAGTGTGATAATAAAAGTGTGAGGGGATCCCTCCTCATCAATGAGTGTCACAACTAATTGATTTTGATACTGCTCAATGGAAGATCACTCTTTTAAGACAGCTCTTTACTCATGAACATGTAGATTCTATCTTAACTATTCCACTTTTTTCTTCAAAATCATGATACTTTTATATGGCCACTTACTTCAACTGGAGTGTTTACTACCAAATCAACATATCACCATCTATGTAGCATTATCTCACAGTCTACTCGTCTTTCTTCTTCAACACTACTTTCCGGTTGAAATTGTGGAAATCAAAGATACCTTGTAAGCTACAGATTTTCATATCGAAGCTTATTGAGAATGCAATTCCAGTAAAAGATAATTGGAGACATGTACTTGCAGCCACTGGATTTTCTTTTGTTTTCTGCAACACAAATCATATTGAAGACATTAATCATCTTTAATTTATGCTTCAGAAAAAAAATCGTCTTCAATTCACTTGTCCTTTTGCAACTGTCTCTTCCGCAACATTTTCTTCTGCTACAACAACCAGGGTCGGTCATCCCTTTAAAGCAAGCCAAGCCTTGCTTGAGGCCACAAATTAACGACATTTCAAGGTTAACCTAGCTACTCTAACATGAGAAAAAAGAAGGTTTAAAACGGTTTTTACTGGAGATATTTACTGTTTTGAATATAAAGTTTTTGTCTTAACAAAACAAAATGGTGACTTGTTTATTCATAAATGTAGTCGTGATCTTTCTATATTCGATTCAATTAATTAAAATAGTTAATGCATGTCTGCTCATTTATATAGACGTGTAGTTGTTGTATGTACCCGGGGTACTAGCTAGTTAAGCTCCCATCATTGCTTGTTACGCGTAGATACGTAGTGCAGGTGCACATAGATGTGTATCAAAAATTGTCTCTATGTCACAAATATATTAGTTTGATTATCTATGAACAAAAATGTACGAAGACCTCGTTTTTCCATCCATCATTGACGAGTTTGCTGTAAAAATTGTACAAAGACAATCAACTAGCAGCGGTCAATTACTTCTTTTTTAGAGCTTCTTTTCCGGAACCCAGGGACACACAAAAAAATTTCTTTAGGCCACCAAAATCCCAGGACCGGGCCTGACAACAACACCATCATCTTCATGGAATAATTGCAACTATTGGGAACATTTGGACATACAAATGTCAAGTGATTTCCAAACTCTGTATTACATCTTTTTTTCAAATATCTAGCTACTATTGCTACTTCATTACTTCCTCATCAGGCATTAGCATACATTACATGCTAGACACCTTGTAGGACACGATTATCTTTGGAACCCTCCTCCACCAGACACTTTAAGAGTTAATGTGGATGCATCATTTCATAAATCTTTTTATTTGGCCAGAAATTCTACAGGAAATCATGTTGCTTCAAAGGGAATACTTGTAAGAGTAGCTCATGCACATCAAGCTGAAACGAGGGAGTTACAAGAAGCTATGCAGTGGGTAAAGTAAAAGGTTGAAGTGAGGTTATCTCTGAATATCTTAGAGTGCGTTTGGCACCAGCGGAATTGAGGGTGGAGTGGAGTTGGGGGAGGTGGTTGGGGGAGGTAGTCCAGATTTAGGGTGTTTGGCATAAAATATTTGGGGCGGATTTTATTTTCCCGTCAAATTATTTTCCCTAGTTCAATGGAATTGTAACTCCCACCATGCCCCATGGAAGTCTGAATTCCTTCGTTATTTTCCACCCATCTTCCTTTCTTTTTTTTCTTTTTTTCCACCATCTCCCTGAAAAGCTTCGCCACAGAATCCAAACTCCCGAATTTAATCTGGTGACTCCCATTTTTCTCCTGTTTTCGACATGAACTGTAATCAAATTTCCATCAATCTTCCTCTCATATAGTCGTATCTATCATCTTTTTGATGGATTTTCGAAACCCTAGATTTTTTTTAACCCAAAATAAGTTAGGAAAAGTAAAGATGCAGCTTTTAGATTCTTGTACATAGGGGTAAACAAGTTTTCATGATCAGTTTGATGTTTCAGTTGTTATTTTGTAGAAACATGAATCCAATCTACTTGTTTTAAGATCTTTGTATGATTTGTTCTATAGATTCTCTTTTCTTCCATCATATTCATCTATAATTTGATTTTTTTTTTTTATGGTGAAACATTAATCTGATCTGTTTGGGGATCTATATACATAGATTGAATATTTATATCTGGAATCACTTTTTTTTTTCTCTCTGTTGCTGCTCACATCTTTGAACTGATGAAGATGTTATGAATTCCATTGCATTTCCAAACACCCGATCTTGGACTGGAAGTAGTAGGAACCACCTGGAATTCAAATTCTAGGTACTTTTTTTTGTGAAGCCTTTTTCCAAAAAGACAAAATAATTTGGTGTCACCGATGTCACCCTTAGATAGTTCCAAGTAACTTACTTGGTGTCACCCTTGGATAGGAATTTAAACCGGGAGTATTTGTAGTACTCCTAGAGCTTCTGCCTCTTGTGGGTCTGCTGCTGTTGCCTGGCCTGCTTTCCCTCCTCCTGCTTCTGCCTTTTATTTGTGAAGCCTTTTAGTGGGATAACCCACTATCTAGTATCTCTGTACCTATGGCTAGTGATGTAACTTTTATCTAATGTTTAATGAGAATGGTCCAGAACCATGTTCATTATACAACATTACAAAGAACCTCCAATACTCTCTTATATTCACTTCATGACCATAGTCATGACTCATGCCATTCAAATACTAAATTTATTGTCATTACAAGCTATTATTGTAGGTCCAATCGAACACACAAAATCCATAGCATGACAACCTATACACACCCTTTAGGGTAAATCAACTAATGATACATTTTATCTACACAAATGTTAAGAAACAAGAAAAGACAGACAACAAAGCATTCTCTCTGGCAAACTATCTACCTACCGAATCTCGACACTGGAGTTACATAGCTCTTTTTGCAAAGAAGCTTTATGCAGTAAAACAAAAAATTCAGAAAATAGAAGAACCCGACAATGTGAAGGCATCAATAGCTGAACTTTCTTAATCGAACTGACATGACAGACAAGAATACTATCTATACATTATTTTCGTTTCCTTTGCTTTCTATGATTAAGTATAATGAGGGTTCTATTTTGTGGGGTGGGGAGGGGAAGCGAGGGGAAGGTTTGTGTTGCTTTACTTGATTTACCCATGACAGCTGAAAACCCGTCTCCCTTTGCAGCTACTACTCTTGTTACTACTCCTTATTACTGTTGGTTATTACTGAATCTTTGCGCAATGATAGGGCGAACATCATCTGCATCCACCAGAGTCTCTAAAAACGGTAGTAATGAAACTAACGCTCTGTCAGATGGGTCATCAAACCAGCTTTGGATAGGAATCCCGTTATTAACTTGCAGCCGGAAAACCTGAAAGAAATGTTAAACTAGAATGCATAAATATGACTTAGCACAGCAGAGGGTCCCAATAAATACGAATGCGCACCACTGCCAAGTTTATGATATTAAAACAAAAGCACCACTTGCTTACTTACTGTCTATTCTACGTAATCTAAAGATAATGAGAACAAACATTTATCGGACCACTTCCAGACACCACCACTTTTAGCTTCTTACAGGACTTAATGGTTAGGCGAACATAAGTGGATGGTCCTAATCAAGTGCTTACTTCCTTAAAGGTAGTTTATATCATCAAAGATAGAAGTTGATAGTATATGATACAATATCATAATCAGTAGACTTGTTTCAATATTAATTAAAAAAAAATCAGAATAAAAAGAAGTCCGAGTCTCCGTTTAAGATTACAAACCACATTTTTCATGGCGCTTATGACCAAACCTAATGACAGCATGAGAGTTAATAATGAATGGTCATGAATTATTAACGGCACGGTAAATGGGTGTTAGCCTACACAATACAGTTAATCAGATGATAAATCAAACAGAGCCAACCATCATTCAAACGAAACAAGAGAGATTACAGTACCTGTGGAGAATTATCAATTATAGCAACCTTTGCCAAATCGACTCCCAGAACTGTCAAGTCTTTAGTATAGCTACCATCCGAGAAAAGGCAAGATTCACGGTAAGCTCGTTGAGAAATGAGCTTTCCACTCGGATCCAATATATTAAGTAGCTGTTCAGCATAGCTACTTTGACTGGCTGTGAAGACAATGATTTCAAACATCTCTGCAACTTTCTCCAGGAATGGCTTAAGGTATGGCCTCTGTCTAACGTACACAGTGTGTTCTTTCATGTTGAAGAAAACTGGAAACGTGAAATCAGCATCATCGCAGTGTTCCAGTGTAGAGTGTACAAGTGTTTCTGTAGTAATACATATGGAATAAAGCCAGAGTGAGCATACTTTTAAGAAAATTAGTTGTAAAATGAACCAATAAGAATTTGAAAAAGTTTGCCTCATAGATATGAGTTACTTCTCTTTGTAAGAAAAGAGAGCATGTTACTTTTCTTTTTCTTTCGAGAATAAAAGAAGGTAGCTTCTCTTTTACAAAAGGGAATAATAAGCATGAACGTGCTTCACACCAATCTCTGTGTACAAAAATACATAACACTAAGAGGTTCCTTACCATCCAAGTCCAGTACTAGAGTGATTGATTTCCTTTTCCGAGTTTCTTTTGGGAGCAGTAACGGCCACAAAGACGGAACAACATCAGAAAGGTCAGGCAGATTTCTAAGAAACAAGTGTGGATCAAAGCAGTCTACTTCATCCACACCGACAACCGAGTGAGAGTTGAAATCAGATTGTTCATCACAAGATTTCAACTGATGGATTGCTAGATATAAGCAAGCATCATCTGAGTTAATCGAGGCCTCTTGCTCTTCTTCTTCACATACCCGCTTGTCAAGAATATTGGTTGTTTCCCCAGTTTCCTCAAGGAAAGGAAGTATCATGTATCTCTCAGCCATATCAAACACTGTATCAGGAACAACAGAACATCCGTAATCAAAAAAATTATTGGAATCCATAATATCCTCAAATCCTGTACTTCCATCAAATGGTAAACCAGACACAGTCATGTCCGAAATGTGGAAATCCGATACATTACAAGTTTGGTATCCATATGAATTACTGCTGGCACTGTCACTATCCTCATCAGCAATCAATTGAGAAAATATAATATCATCTTTCGCTGCAAAACAATAACATGTGAGTCATGAGAACATTGGATAAAGAGCTTTCAGCAATAAAAATTTATATAAAGACTATCCAAGGCAAGTTAGTTTTAAGAGCATTCAGTACGTTTTCCATTCGTCAGCACTGTTTATCATATAAATACAAACATACTCAAAAGTCGGATGATGCAAAGTTACGGTTATCCTCATGCGATTAAAAGGTCAAAGGAAATTGTCTGCCCATCAACGATACATCTCATTTTCAGATATATGTAACCAAAATTTTGATGCCCAGATCCTTCAAGGTAAGAGATATGAAGAACTGAATTTAGAGACCAGAGGACAAGGTAACTTTTTCAGTAATTGTTTAAAAACCCTTGTCAAACAAACTAAGTAGAACATGCTTCAGGAAGGCACAGTTCTCACAAGAGAGAACTCTTTTTACAATCAATAACTAAGCAGTCTGAATTGGCAGTTCAGGTGAATCATATGGGTGTTCTTTTCAGCCACTTGCAGTTAATATAGCATCTAATAGTGACTATTTATTCTCAGTATTACAAATTGTTAGTTTCCGTCCATAATTGCAGAACCACTATACTATTTCTGGCAGCACCATTAGACGCTATATCTATGACCCACCTCATCAGGGTTATTCTTAGATGTTTACATATTTAAACTAGAAAGCAATCTCCTCAACATGTGCACAAGGTCTGCTAGCAACGTAAGCAATATTCATATAGTACAGCATACGAATAAAGAATAAATACCTGAATAATTATATATGTTTGTTTTGGAATGGATTTCATTGAACTCAAAGATAGGAGAGAAGATAGTTTCCATGTTTGATGAGCAAGTTGGTGGTGCCAAATCCTGCAGACCCCATAATGCAATATTGAGCAAACATACGGAGAAGCAAATCATATAATTTAAAGATGTGTTGATAAAAAGTTTCACAAAAAAGAAGAGTGCGAATAGAAAGGTCACAACAATAAAACCGAATCGGAGCCCATAAAAAGCCCCTGCCATAATCTAAACAAACACCACGAGCAAACACCATTGCCTACGAAATACACCACCACAGTAATTATCATCGGTTATTACCGTTCTTTTGTCTGCAGGAGATTCAACTGCGGATAGTGGTGACTCTGGAAATGAACAAGCTTCACCATTTAACAAGTTTCTGTGAGCAACATCAGGCTTATCCCATTCAATTTCCTGGGACACTTCGATGTCGGAGAAAACTGCAAAATCAGGCAAAACCAAGTAAATATAAAATGTGATAAAAATGTAGAAACTGTTTAACTACTCAATACATACAAAACTTGTTCTATTTTCATCGAAATTAGCTTCCGAAAGCTGTATAATTAAGACGTCCACTTTGAGGGACAATTTTAACTTATTTTTTACGCATTGCTCATCAAGATTTTTACTTAATTTTTGGCTAGACTACAAGACAAATAAGTTATACTGGATTGGGAGAAAAATGTTATTAGCACTTAAGTGTAAAATGGAAAGATGAATTCCCACATACACCAAAACTTCTTAAACGCAGTTAACATGTCCCAACCGAAAAGCCTATACAAGGCATGGGATAGTATTGTGAGGTTCAAATTTAGAAAGCTTGAGAGTTTAGCTTCCTACCATCATGATGATTATCAACAGATTCGTCCAACTCTGCTGTGTATTGAGATAATCTGACTTGAGAGGAAGAATTCTTTGAGATTTTACTTGACTTGTGGCACACATGGAGACCTGTACCCGTACATGGTTTAGTTTTCATCTTTAATGCTGGCATGACTTAGATTCATACAAGTACCGTGTATAAGTTCTTCTTTAGAAATGACAACGGCAAAAAGAGAACTCTGTACACTTCCCCTTCCCAACCTTGAGTAGGTTTATCATCTAATACTATCAAAATAAAGATAAAGAAAGGAAAGGAATCAGTCATGAGGTTAGGATACGAATAATATAATAGTCAAACATAGACTTTAAGCATATTCCTAGACTGTTCTAAATCAAACTCAAGCAATTAAAAACCCAAAAACTGAAAAAAATTTCCTTCAAGTAATCAACTGCAGCGTGAAAACGTACTAATTTAGAACAGAATTTGTTTGTGACAGTTCCAAGATCTTGGTGGTGTTGGATACAAATACTTCACAACATAAACCCTAAATTACTCAACACACAGAATTAACAACTCTCACAAACTAGCAAGAAAATGAAACAGGATATTCTGATCATGACTAGAGAATAAAATTCAAGGATCGGTTTTAAGTTGATCTCGCTAGTCGTCTTACCAACCAAAAAAAGTTCAAAAAACAAAAACAAAAAAAATTCCTCTTGATTACCCCCATAAGTTAAGAACAAAAAGTAACTCAACCAATCAAACCAAAATTCACAAGTAACACCAAAAATACCCCCAAAACCCTAAGTTTACAAAGGAATCAGCTAAAAATTCAAACTTTTAACAGAAAAAAAACACCCGATCACTACTTATCCAACAATTAGAAACTCAAAAACTACAAATTTAAACCTTAACTAAAATCTTGAAAACCTAAAGAAACACTAAAATAAAGTAATTAAGACGAATCAGATCATACCTGTATAAACAACAATTCCTTTCTTCCTAAATTGAAAAGAAAAAAAATGAAGAAAGGGGGGAGAAAAATTAGGGTTTGAAAAAAAAATGAAGTTTAGAATCAAAACCCTATATTTCTCCCTAACTTTAATTTTTCTGGTATAGAAGTTAACTTAGTTCCGTCTGAAACAGAAAGAAGAGTTTAGAAAGAGAGAGAGAGTTTTGTACGTCAACATTGTCAAACATCAAAAAGATCTTCCTACTTCTGAACACACGGATGGATGGATGTGTTAGAATTAAGGACGAACGAAGGGTTTGGATTTGACATCTTTCTAATCATTTCTCAACCGATAAGAATCTTACACGTTTGATTACTCCACCAACTCACCTGTGCGAGAGACTAGTTTTCTTGACCCACTTACATTTGCGTCAACAATTCCATAGCTGGCAGCTTCTTTTTTCTCCTTTTTAGTTTCTAAAATATTTCTTTTACATAGACCTTTTTTCAGAAAGAGTCACGAAACAGAAGGAATAGAATTATCTAATATCCATCCACATTCGGATTTTCGGATATTAGATCTATCTACTGAGAGTTGTTGTTGGATATAAAGAGGAGGGATATTCTCCTATTCAACAGTTGTTGTCAAGGTTCTTGTTTTTTGCTACGATGTCTGCTACCTTGTTTCCTAATCTAGAGACAAAGTTAAAGCTCAAAAATTGTTACATAAGTTAGCCAGTCTGTTGGCTTCCTCTAGAAAAGTTTTAGATCGCCAAGTAATATCCGATGCTTTGCCATGAAGGTAATTAAACAAGCTTTCACAGTCCCCTTCTATGCTGAAGTTCTCCAGATTCTTCTCTTTCGCCCAAATAGCCGCTTGTAGTACTCCTAGAGCTTCTGCCTCTTGTGGGTCTGCTGCTGTTGCCTGGCCTGCTTTCCCTCCTCCTGTGTTGCCTGCATCATCTCTCAAGATTATTGCATAACTGGAAGGTAAAGTATTATAAATCCAAGCAGCATCTACATTAATTTTCAGAGTATCCTTTAATGGTGCTAGCCAAGATTGTGCAGAGATTCTTTTATTTTGCTTCTTGGGCTTGTCCCGTGTCTTCTTCTTTGTTGACCAGAAGGAAAGATAACCTTGAATTTCTAGAGCTAAGACATTAGAAGGAGTAATTTTGTTCTCAAAGACTCTGTTACGCCTTTCCTTCCATATGAACCACATTTTAGTAAGCATTAACTCCAAAGAGATATGTTTCTTATGGTTGGTAATCCAATCTTTACATATATCTAATAAGGACCATGATTGATCTATATTAAGAGAGGTAGGGTTTGGAGCTGAGTGCCAAACCTCTTTAGCATAAGGACAATGCAATAAGAGGTGTTCTGCGGTTTTTATTCCAGTTCCACACATAGTACAATAAGGTTCAACTTCCTTGACTTTTCCAAATAACTTAGAATTAGTAGAAAGAGCATTTTGAAGACATTTCCATATAAATAGCTTGACTTTTACATAGACCCAAACCTACAAAAACAAAACAAAAATGAACAAAGGTAACCAAAAAACAAAGCCAAAATATCTACTTCTAAGATAAGCCTTGAAAAAAAAAATATCCTCTGTTATAATAGCATTAAGAACAGGACTGAAATCTCCTGGGTCAATGTGGACGAACATTTTCCTAAGGTGTAAGTCAGCGATCCTATTAGTCTCTCCGAAAATATGAGAGAAAACTACTCTTCTAAACTTCCTCCTTAGTTGATTGATCCTTCTCCAAAGATGCAATATCCCCTAATTGGTTAAGAATTTCGTGAAAACAGATTCACAACAGCTATAGAGTTAGTACCTATGCGGAGTTTAGGTAACTACAACTTCTCCAAAAACAAAACAAAAAGGAAAACAACATCCAAAAACCAAAGCCAAAAATATCTATTTTAGTGATAAGCGTTTAAACTTTTGTCTGCAGTTATAATAGCATTAAGAACAGAACCGAAATCCCCTGGATCAATCTGGACGAACATCTTCCAAAGGTGTAAGTCAGCAACCCTATTAGTCTCTCTGAAAATATGAGAGAAAACTACTCTTCTAAACTCCCTCTTTAGTTGATTGATCCTTCTCTAAAGATGCAACACCCCCAATTGGTTAAGAATTTCTGAAAACAAATTCACAGCAGCTATAGAGTCGGTAACTATATGGAGTTTAGGTAACTACAACTTCTCCCCACAGCTACAACATGATCTCCCTTATTATCCTAACTATAACAGCAAAAACCCCAGTCTCCTCTTTACGAGATCCATCTATATGAATCATAGCTTCATCTTTAGCAGGGTATTTCCATCGACAAACATAAGTCTTCTTTTTCACCAGATTAAAAGACACTACCTATCTTTTCATAAATCTGACAGAGTTAGGAGAGTCAGTATCAGTCAACTTTGAGGCGGACGCTTTCACTCTCATATCAGCTACCACTTGATAGCTAACAGTATCAGCTGAGCAACTAATTCCAGTAAACAATCTTTTATTTCTCTCTTTCCAGGTATGATAAATGAAGCTATTAAAAGTCAGTCTTGATGATAGCCATGATTCCATTACCCTTAAAATTTCCAACACACAATGGAATTTCATCTTCCCAGTTTACCAAAATATCTCTAATATGACCCATCTTAATAAGTAAACCTTTCCATAACTCAAAAGAAAAAGAACAAACACAAAATAAGTGATTTTCATCCTCCCTAACATCCTGACAAAGGAGCCAGATATCATCTTTCATCATATCCCATTGTTTCAGTTTATCTCTAGTTATTAGTGTTTTATGACAAGCAATCCAAGCAATAAATGAATGTTTTAGAATTATACCTTTGAAACAGACAAGCATAATCCAACTAAAGATTGGCCTAGAAGGAATGATGGCTCCATCGGTACAGTCCATAGATAAATCACCAAATTTATTAGCAGTCGAAATCACCTTACCCTCCTCCCAACTATTCATTTCAACCTTTTCCATATTAGACACCAACCTCATAACAGCCTCAACACTTGACAGATTCAAATCCCATTGATCATTAGTCAAAAAGCATCAACGGTCTTTTCTCCCTATGGGTCAAGTAATTTCAACACCTCATTAGAAAACTAATCCTCTAATATTCCTTTAGGGTGTCAAAAACCTTTAGTAAAACTAGTACTACTTACATTCCCTTGAATAATAGTTTTATGAATCCCCTGAATTCAAGTATCCTCATCCATCTCCAAGAACGGTCTTGAGGAGTATTCATACTCCAAAAATCTTTATTTTTGATAAGATTATTCATGACCCGTATGTACAAGTCGTTTCCTTTGCCGAAGCCAGGTCTCATATATACCTTAAATTAGTTGTTACATTTGTTAACTCTAGCGTTTTTACACCCAGACCTTCATTTTCACTACTTGAACAGACCTGATCCAAAGCAATAGGATTATGTTTTCTACCCAAATCTGAACCAGCCCATGGAAATATCTTGAAAACAGGATTTAACTCCTTGATTACTCCTTTGGGAAGGATAAAACAGGAGAACCAGAAATAAACCATACCGCATAAGACATGCTTAATCAGTTGTAATCTACTAGCATAGGGAAGAAATCTTGTTTTCCAAGATTTTGTCCTTCCAATAACCCTTTCAGTGAGGGGAAGATATTCATCATAAGACAATCTAGTTGAAACCAAAGGAACACCCAAATATCTCACTGGTAACTTCCCCCCTCACACCCCAAACAATGAAGAATGAGTGTTTTTTCCTCAAAAGAAATACTAGAGCAGAAAATGGAAGTTTTGTGAACATTCATTTCGAATCCAGAACAAGAGCTAAACTTATTGATAATCGTCTTCAGAATAACTGTAACTTCAAGAGTACCCTTAAAGAAAACCATGACATCATCAGCAAAGCAAAGATGAGTCAGACTAGTTCTTTTGCATTTAGGATGAAATCCATAGATCCCATTACAGACTTGTTATGGAGCAAAGCACTAAAAACCTTCATCACCATAACTGGGGATGCACAAACCCGACTCAACCCGCCGGCCCGACTCACACCAGCCGTGTTTTACTCGCCTAATACATGGGCCGACTACAACTCACCCCTTTTAAAATCCGCCATGCATATGTCGACTATGACTCACATCTTCCAATACCCGACCTCACCCGCCTAAAACCCTAACAACAACAACAGCAATGACGAGCTACTCTCATCCCATTTCACAACTCCACCTAATTCACCTCTCGTATATATATGTATGACTTTCATGATTCCCTTCAAATTTCATTCAATTTCACCTTTTCCTCATTGATTTCTATATTCTTCTGTCTTACTTTCTTATAATCACAGATTGATTTCAATTTGTTAAGCTATAAATTTTTTAAGATACTTCTAACTGAATTCTTGAAACCCTCAATTTTATGTAAGATCAAGTTCTATTAACTGAATTTGTCTTTCTGTTACCTTAATTATTCCTTTTAAATGCAGTAATACCCCAGCCATTTGCCAACAACTATGGGGTAGGTTTGTTTGTCATTTTTTCTTTTTTGCTTTCAGGTTAATTTTCAGATCTTGGCAATGAGTAATTGAAAGTGTAAAATGAAATGTAGTTATTACTATCCACTAAGGGTCTGTTTCGGAGCTTGGAAATGGGATAACATAGCCTAAGATAGTGTATCTTAATTTAATTTATGATAAACTTGAGATTGATTGGGTTTAGTGTTGTTTGTCTAAAACTCTATCTAGTCTTGGATTAATTTAACTTGTGTTTATTTGACACTCAATCCAGCAATATATTAACCTTAAAATTGATCAGTTTTGACTCAGCTTGAGCAAGTATATCAGACATTGAGGTAAACTAGTATGAGAAAATGACAAAACAGCCTTACAAAATTTTAAACTATGAAGTTTGTGGCTTTATCTTAGGTTGGGAAATAGGGAGAACAAATTTACAGGGGAATACCATAAACCTAACTTTTTAGCCTCCTAAAACCAAGGACGAATAAGTTATCCCTATCCAAACTTGGAATAAAATGAAAACAAACACTTTTCAACCGTTATTTTTCCCGGTGATGTCACAGTTCCCATACACGACCTAGGATACCCTGAAAATCCATTAAGTATTGATAAAGATATGGATCAGCTTACTGAACTTGTTAATTCATAGTTAATGAAGCCAGAATTGTAAAGAAAATCTTGGTCGATGTATACAAATATAACTATGCCAGTGGAAATGGTCTGGCTGTTGATCATCCTGTGTGCGTGGCTGCGTTTATCCTTCTTTGGCTCTCTAAGGATGTGTTTTAAGACTTCCCAGGGGATCATCTAAAACCCTGGCTTGTTCTCATTGTTGTAGGTCTTGCTAATGACAAGGTCTTCCTCGGTAATTTTTTCTTGGGTACCCTATATTCTCATCTAGACACCTTTGCTTGTGACATGATGATCTCTAACGGCCATGCCAAGATTGAATCCTTTATCCATATTGTAGTCTTACAGACTTGGCTTTGGAGCATTTCCCAGAATATGCTCTGAAATGTAAACCTCTGTTTCCAAGTGATGAAGGTGAATATGCTCGAATATTATATTGGAGTAGAATGATGCATGCTCCTGTAAATCTTACTGAATGGTTAGACAATGAAAAAGAAGTGAACTTCAGACCTTAGGGTTCGAAACTCTCCCGCATCCTTTCGCCTGGCACTTTCACTGAGAAACCCAAAGTTGTTTTACGCGCGGGCGGTGACGGCAACATTACGACGGATGGTGAGGCAACTTTCATGAAAATTTGCGTCCGAAGATATCTGCTTGCCATTACACAAAAATCCATATGATCCCTTTGATCATACATTAAGTGGGTTTGGCTACCACCAATCCACCCATGAGTATAAGGTTGTTAGAATCTTCTATTACAGAGCACTAGGAGTACAAGTCGACGTCCAAGTATACACTCTTGGTGACAAATGAGGATGGAGAAACAAAAAAGTAACCACACGGTACCATTTAGTGAAATCTTCTGGTATATTTTTCTATAGAGCACTTCACTGGAAAGATTACTTGAAGAAACAAGTAGTGGCGTTAGATTTGGGGACTAAGGAATTCCAAACTCTCCCATCACCCCCTTGTGTCACCATTGGTTGGGGTATCCAAGTGCTAGGAGGGTATTTGTGTGCTGTTGATATCCAACCTGATAATAATTCCGTGGACATATGGGGATTCAAGAACTCTGGCACGGAGCCTAACCATCCTCGGACCTGGAGTAAGGAATTCAATATAGAGGTCAATGATTCGGAGGGTAATATGAGATACCGTTGAGCTTGGCCCCTTGCACTTACTAAGAATAGTGAGATTTTATTGTGGTACCATGGAGAAACTTTGTTTATTAACAACCCAGAAACTAAAATTTGAAAGAAGTTATGGAACGATGGCGACGGGAATTGGAGGTTTAGACAAGCAATTCCGCACATAAACACTCTTATTTCACTCGAAGCTTTAGGAGAAAAGTCCAAAAGCCATACAAGAAAAGCAGTAGCCTAGCTAGTTTAGCAGCTCAGGTATCTGTTGGATGCATTCAGTCCGACAAAATACTCTTATTTATAAAATAAAGTTCTTTTATTTATTTATTTCATCTTATAATGATTATGGCTCAATGCATCGTTCGAATCAGTATAAATTTATAGTACATTTTTGTTAGAGGAAGTGCAAAAAGTGATCCGAGAATAATGATAATCGAAGTCAACTTTCTAATAACGAATCTGACCAATTAGAACCAAAAAGTCATGAGAGAAAGCTTCTTCTAAAAAAATTAAGCTATCAATAGTTTTATGAACAGAAAAAGCGAGGTAACAGATGAAGACAGTGATGGGATTCCAACTTCATTCGGTTTATCAAAAGGTAAACAGAGGCAACAGACCAAGTAAATTTTTTGAAAATGAACAACTGCAGTAATTTCAAAAATAGGAGGAAAAAGATTTACATACTAGAGGAAGTATTCAAATATGATTCCGGAATCAATACGGCTAGAGAAGCGTGACACAAAAATGGATACATCCACATACCTGAGCGATAAACCCATTTGAATAACACGTGATGGAGGTACTTTTGCCTGGAGTAGTGTTGTGCTGCTTCATAGAGAAGTACTGACACTATGTACAATGTGTATATCAAAACCTTAGTACTCACAAAATAAAAGAAAGAAAAGAATTTTAGGGGTTTGAGAATACAAAGCTGACCATGTCTGGGGCGTAGGCCTCCCAAAAGGTAACAGAGACGTGCAAAGGTTCCCTCGAGCTGGACAGAGATTGGCCCTCGAGTGCAAAGGAAGAAGAGAGCTTGACTGCAAGACCCACCCGTCGAGCAGGGACGAAAGTTGGCCTTAGTGATCCGATGGTGCCGAGTGAAAGGCCGTCGCTCAACGGATAAAAGTTACTCTATGGATAACAGGATGATCTTCCCCAAGAGTTCACGTTGACGGGAAGGTTTGGCACCTCGATGTCGGCTCTTCGCCACTTGGGGCTGTAGTATGTTCCAAGGGTTGGGCTGTTCGCCCATTAAAGCGGTACCAAAAAAAAAAAGTCAAAGAAAAAATCTTTGATTATTTCTCGTCTGCAAATATCCAAATTTTTATGCCTAACACCCCATAAATAGTCCGAACTGTATACGAACAATAATCAATTTTATCTTGAATGGTTTGTAAGGGAACCCTACCTTCTCTGATCCATTCGCCACGTGCTAATTTGTACTTGAATTCCTTTTGTATCTGCTTGCTCAGTTAATTCAATAGCTTTTTTCATTGCCTTTCGAAATGAAACTCACAGTAGACTACGTGGACCCATCATTTCCTGCTGAACACACGACAGTGATAGCTGAGAAATCTTGTGCTCATGATAATCAATAATTATTGAATGTAAAAACAGAGATCACGAGAGGAAGAAAAATTGTATTTCTGATGAAGGAAAAACGTTACAACACAAGAGCTATGTTTCAGACATATTTATTACAAACTATCTGGGTTGTCTGAATCAGACAACTGACTCAACTGAACTGAGTCAAGTCAAACGTATTTGACTTGACTATTCCTATTAGCCCCCCTCAAACTGATAGAGGCAAACTCGAAACAGTTTAAAAAAGAACCAAAAAAAAGACTCAACGGTAGCAAGAAACAAAACTAAAAAACAATTTATCTTGTATGATAAGAAGTAGAAATTAAAGAATTAGAAGAAATTGTAGGAGAAGCAAGTTGTACTGTAGAAGCAACAGCTGCAGACTCTCCATTACCAGTCAAAACAGAAACAATATTTTTTGGAGATGTTCCTAACAGTTGATAAAGTAAAGAAGTAAAAACTGGAGCACAAAGACCTTTAGTAAAAAGATCATCCAAGTGATTCTATGAAGCAATATGTTGAACTGTGAGAAATCAACTAGCAACCAATTCTCTGACAACATGATAGTGGATCTTTATATGTTTGGTCCTGGAGTGAGAAACAAGATTAGTTGTCAAATAAATTGCACTTGTACTATCGCAATGTAAAGTAATTGACTATTTTAATGAAACATGTAATTCAGAAAGAATTGAGGAAAGCCATTCCCAATTCTGCAGTAGCCACTAAAAAACATTTATATTCTACTTCAGTTGTAGACCTAGATACAGTAGGATGCTTTTTACTATACCAAGAAACCAAAGAAGATCCCAGAAAAATAGCATAACCACAAGTAGACCTTGTTGTTTCTGGACAGTTACCCGAATCAGAATCTGTATAAGCTGTCAAAGATTGAATATCTCCTTTCCTCATTGTTATACCAATACCAATTGAACCTTGCATGTACTGACTTACATAATTAACTCCAAAAAAAATATCTGGTTTTGTCAGACATAAATATTGAAGCATACCAACTATAGTTTTATACTCAGAAGCATTAGTTAACAAAACACCATCATTAATGGATACTCTTCGACCCTTAGGTACTGGTGTACTACAAGGATTACACTCTAGCATCTTCGCCTTCTCTAGCAGTTCCAAAGTATATTTCTTTTGTGTCAACATAATACTATCAGGTTGTCTAGTGGCTTTTATTCCCAAGAAAAAATGTAAGTCTCCTAATTCTTTCATTGCAAAAGCAGCACTTAAGTATGTAATCAAATGAGCAAGTAAACTATTTGAAGAACCAGTAAGAATTATGTCAGCAACATAAAGCAGGAGAACCATCATGTCAAACCAAGCTCTTGGAGCTTGTTTTAACCCATAAAGACTTTTCTTCAAATGACAAACCTTATTTGGAAATAAAATTATTTTTCAGAGAAGATGACATGTCTTGAAATGTATGTTCTTTTTGAAACAGGATTATAACATTTATAGCCTTTATGTAGTGAGCTATAACCTATGAACACACATTTCACAGATTCGGGAGATAACTTGTCAGGTATTGAATGACCCAAAAAAGGATAACAAATACAACCAAATACTCTTAATAAGGAATAATCTGGTTGTTCATTATATAAAACCTGAAATGGAGATTTATTATTAAGAATTGGAGTTGGAGTTCTATTTATGAGAAAAGTAGTAGCCAAAAAAGCATCATACCGATACTCTTTGGGACAAGAAGCATTAAAAACAAGGGTATCACCCATTTCAGTAATGTGTCTATGCTTCCTTTCAGCAAGATCATTCTGTTCTGGTGTTTTAGGACAAGAAATTCTTAGTTGAATGCCAGAAGACTCTATAAAAGCTTTAAAAGGACCTTTAACCAACTCACTAGCACCATCAGTTTGAAAAGCAAGAATTTTTGTCTTGAATAAATTTTCAGTAAGATTTTTGAAATGTTGAAAACATTGTAGAGCTTCAGTTTTTACTTGCATTGGATGAATCCAATGAAATCTATTAAAGTCATCAACAACAAAACATAATATCTATGTCCTGATAATGAGGTAACGGGAGCACGACCCCACTCATCACAGTGAATCAGTGCAAGTGGAGAAGTTGTATGTGAAGTAGAAGCATTAAAAGGAATCTCTTACTTTTAGCAAGCTGACAAGGATGACACAGAGTATCTGAATTAGGAGAATTTATTGGGATATTTTGACTTTGGGTCATATAAAAGTGACCAGAGTTGCGTTTGGGTCACCAGAAAATTTTAATTAGAGTTTGGGTCACAAGACCATTGTTGACCGCATTGACAGCTACCAAAGTCAGTTAAACAGTGAAATGACCAAATAAAAATTGGACTTCGATTTATTTACTAACATACCATTGTACCTTCTGTTTAACACGTGTACGGTGGGAAAGGGCCACTAATCGAGGGCTGTAATTTATTTAGAAAAAATCTGAAAATGATTTAGGGTTCGTAGATTTCTGAAAATCTAATTTATTTCTCCTTCTACTTCAACTTCTCTCTCTGTTTCATCACCTCTACCATCTTCGGATGGTAGAGAATAATTCTCCTTGGTATTTCATTCTTAGCCTTGATTTTCTACTAGTCTATTAACTCAACAGGATAACAACGGATTTGGGGATTTCTTGATTTTTTTCCTGAAATTGGATCTAATTGAGTTCTTGAGACAGTAGATGTAAGCAATGGATTAATCAACTTGGGTTTGTGGTTAATTTATGTTACACGCTCTTTGTATCCGTGGAGAATTAAATCAGCAGCAACATAAGAAGAGAAATGATTTTGTATGGGAGTGTTTGAGGAGATTGACAGTTGTTTTATTTTGTAATCCGTGGAAAAATAACAACTATTATGTTATGAATTAAGAATTCAATAATAATCATTCATTTGTTGATGAAATAAAAAGTTTAGACCAAGCTTATTTTATTTCCTCATCTGTTTATCTTTACGGGGAAGTTTATCTTTACGGAAGGAAGGGAGACGAAGGTGGAAATGCAGGTGACTGAGATGGGATGGTTTTGTGAAAATGTAAACGGTGGAGATTAATTTCTCACACGTTTGGTGTGTTTTAATTGACTAGTGCTAACGACAGTTAACAGAGCTACAAATTTCAAATTAATTTGATAAAATAAATAATTAGATAACTGTCAAGACGGTCAACCATGGTCATGTGACCCAAACTCTAATTAAAAGTTTTCCGTGACCCAAACGCAACTCTGGCCACTTTTATGTGACCCAAAGTCAAAATATCCCTTTAAAATAATATGCTTATGATTATGAAGTTGTTGAACTATTTTTGAAGAGGGATGACCTAACCTGCTATGCCATAAATCAGAAGAAGCAACAAGAGATGAAAAAGCATATTGCATTTTAGGTGTAGATATCGGATATAAATTGTTAACCATTCTTCCCTTAGCTAATAAGACATGATAATGCAAACCTCTTATCGCATACCCAAAAGGATCAAAAGTGATGTAACAAGCATTATCTCTAGTAAACTTAGCCACTGACAGCAAATTGTGTTTCATATCAGGCACATGTAAGACTTCATCTAAGATAAAACTAGTTATTGGTGTCTGAACATTTGAACTACCAGTAAAAGAAATAGGCAGATTCTTACCACTACCAATCATGACTTGCTCCTTTCCTTTGAAGCTAAAACTATTATGAAGAATAGATCTATCACCAGTCATATGTGTTGAAGCTCCACTGTCAGATATCCACATAGTACTTGAAGAAGAAGGATCATCATTGACTGCTAAACTATTTAAATTCAAACTTGTAAATGCTTGTTGAGTACCAGAAAAAACAGCTGGTGTATTTTGATAGTTTGGTTGAACATCAGCAGTAGCATAACGAGCTTGTGCATTACCATTTGAATTCCCAGTTGGAGGTGGATGATATCTAAAGAAACACCTAGATACCACATGACCATTCTTCTTACATATCTCACAAAACATCTTTGTGAAGTCCATATAGGGTCTTCTTTGACCATGGCCATTTGAAGTTGATCCATTTTGATGTGAAGTATTTGAATGACCTGAACTAGACCCATGTTGGTATTGACTATTCTTATAAGGTCCACCATTTATTCTATTATTATTATAACCAGATGGTCCATTTCTTGCATAGAATGCTACTGAATTATGTTCATCAAACGCATTTGTATTATTCTGATGTCTCTCAGCAAGAAATTGCTCATGAGAGAGAAATTTAGCCTTAACTTCTCCAAAAGAATAAGGTTTCTCCCTACTTTGTGATGAAATAACAAAAATATCACAGTCACTACCCATTCAACACAAATATCATTAAATCCTCATCACTAACTTTTTCACCAATTGCTGCTAAAGGATCTCCTATGGACTTGATTTTCTGTAGATATTGAACAATAGACATATTTCCCTTCTTAATACCATTCAACTGAGTCCTTAACATACTCTTCCTAGCATGAAATTGTGTTCTAAAACTCATTTCAAGAAAATCCCGAATTTATTTAGCAGCAGACAGACCAAGAACATCACCACTAACTGTTGGTGTAAAAGTTGCTTTTAAACAAGTGGAAACAAACCTATCCAGCCTTCTCCAAGAAACTCATTATGGATTAACCACTTCATTACCATCTACCAGAACTTTATGTGGTGGTTCAACTATATCTCCATTAACATACCCATAAAGATCACATGAATACAAAACACCCTCAAATTGATCTCGCCAAAGTAGAAAATTGGACGAGTCAAGTTTCATAGAAACAAAGTTTGATATATTTGTAAAAGGTAAAACACAAGAATTACCAGCGGAAGACATTGTATATGAATTCTGATGTTGATGAAAATTTTCCAGATCTGAACTTGAGAAATTGTGATTATTGTTGTTGTTATTATTGATGTTACTGCTACTGTTGATATTGTTGCTGGTGCTACTAATGTTGTTATATGAAATTCTTCGAGTTGTTACCATAAAATTCTTGCAAGAACCCTAGAAAGTGCAATTTTGGGGAAAAATATTGAATTGATGTTACCCAAACTTGTGAAAGTTAAAAATTATTGGGGAAAATTGTTGAGCTTCGTTGATATGAGATGAAGGATCGTAGCTAGTCTGATACCATGAGAAATCTTGTGCTCATGATAATCAAGAATTATTGAATGTAAAAACGGAGATCAAGAGAGGAAGAACAATTGTATTTCTGATGAAGGAAAAACGTTACAACACAAGAGCTGTGTTTCAGACATATTTATTACAAACTATCTAGGTTGTCTGAATCAGACAACTGAACTGAGTCAAGTCAAACGTTGACTATTCATATTAATAGCCTTTTGGACAGCATGGGAAGCTCCAAAGGCGATGGGGTTGGAAGAGAAGTCCAGCCTCATGAAAGCGGAGGCTCCAAGGGAGAATAACAACATATTCGCACCATCTCGTACGGCGTCATCAAATGCAGCCAGGATGGAGGAGCCACGGCGTCCACTGGATCAGGTCCGGCTCTGAAGCCTTGCTACCTGGGCTCCAGCCCAGGGTAAACTTTAGTTGACTCATAATCAGCTGAAGACCTTGTGGTCTAATGTAAGGCTGCCAAAGAGCAGAATGATCAAAGATTTATGGCTTGTTACAAATCTGGCAATATGCACAGAGTTATGGAAGTTGCGTGATAAAGCTTTCTTTGAAGGTGCAGGTATGTGCAGTGGTTCCTGAATTTCCCTTCTTTGGGTCAACAGCAGTAGCATAGACCGTGTAGACAAGACCAAATGTCTAGGTCTCTCAAATATCACTGCATGTGGAACTCTATGCAATATAACTGTTGGAGGCAACCCTTACAACACCACCTTTTGCTATTTTAGGGGCACCCAACAAGGTGTAGTTCATCTTTTTGTTGGCTTTTCGCTTTTATTAGAAGTCTAATTCTCAAAAGAAAAAGAAAGAAAGAGATAGTTCATATTTATTCATATTTAAATTTCCATAGACACCACAACTTACAAAGCTAGTTAGACGAACAACATTTCCAGACAGCTTGATGTACTTCGGTGGCTCGTGTGTGAAATAAATGCTCTTTTTTCAAATGATCTGTATACCAATAAATATTACCAGATAAAATAAAATACATGGCAACCAGTATATCACACATAATATATCTACAAGTATTAGCTATTGCTAAAGATCATGAACCAAATCAGACTATCAACTTGCACAAATTTAGTACAAGAACAACTTACTCCCTAAAAGGAAATTGATTCAAGACTTTAAACTTCTGGTATTGGTAACACTTAGAACTATTTTGATTTCAGTTTCAGGGAGGCACTGCATCACATAAGCATAGCACAGTAAGATATTACATATATTCAAAGTATATGTTTCAACAGGGGAAAATATTAATATTAACTTCGGAAGAAATTCCATTAGTGAGACAAGGAGTAGCTGTAACCTGTTAATGCAGTAACGTTTTCCGGTAGGTGGAGGGCCATCATCAAAAATATGACCAAGATGAGCATCACACACTGCACAAAGAACTTCCTGCCTAGGCATGAATATAATCGACAAGTCTAATTTCGATTTCACGTTATTTCCTATGGGCTGATAGTATGATGGCCAACCAGTTCCGCTGTCAAATTTCGTGGATGATCTACAGATACATTCATATAGCACTGATAAGGTGGACCCAGAAGGATTATTTAAGAATAATAACAATAAATGGGAAAAGGAGGCGCAACTCCGCAATATCATTATTGTGCACGTAGAGGGAGCTTAAGTGCTACTTACTCGAACAAAGGCGTGTCACAACAGATGCAGTGATAAGTTCCTGCGGATTTTGTGTTCCAATACTCCCTGAAATTCACATAAGATGAATAACGAATCATCAACACTACAATATTGCCATAACTATGATAAGTTACGCAAAGGTCGTTCGATGTACTTACCCTTGTGGCATGTTATAAGCTTCTCTAGAAGGCAAATATACAATTACTTTTTCTACTGATCAAATATCTGGAACTTAATAAACTACAAGATTTGAGGCATCCTAGACAAATCTGCTAATTCCTTCAAGAATGTGTATGACGAAGGGACCCCATTGAAAATACAAATGACAAGCATCTGATTCACATCTTACTCCCTCTAGCCACCACATTTTGCTCCAAACCATAAATGCAAGCAAATGAACTACTATATATACATTATAAGTTTAATTCCGGTTGCTGCAAACAAGTTTTGGCACAAAAAGATGAAGTGGAGAGAGATAGAAGAAACAGAAGAAGCGCAGACATGTCTGAATATCTGGTACCACCAACGGAGATAAATGGAACCACAGAGTCTTTCTAAGATGTCGATGATACAGTGAGTGGGATAACTTAGGCGGTAAGAGACCTGATACGAGACATCTTCGCTTAAGCCACGGTGCAGGGAGTAGAATAATACAGTATCCAAGCCTAATTAAGCTTTAAGTATGATAGGAACAGACTAATACAGCATCCAAGCCTAATTAAACTTGAAGTATGATAGCAACTCTACGGTTTTTACTTTCACTACATTTTTCGAGCATGATATCCCATATACTAATGCTCTAAGTAAGCTCTTCGTGAGGAAAATAATATATCGTAAAACACGTGCCTTTCACTCAAGCAGTAGCACTGAGTTAGGGGAAAAAAATGACTGCTTCACATTTTTGTTTTGATACTCATGTATTGTTGCAAAATTTCTCATGATGCATGAGAAGCTTTCTGCCTAACCAAATAACTTGAGTTCACAGTGGTTCATGTCTTATCATTTTAAATTATATGTAGGTTTGTAGAATCTACTGTAATGGTGGCAAAAGATAAAGTATTCTTGAATGAATACTGTACCCTGTAAAAGCCCTCTCAGTTC
Source organism: Papaver atlanticum (assembly GCA_023531105.1). NCBI lineage: Eukaryota > Viridiplantae > Streptophyta > Magnoliopsida > Ranunculales > Papaveraceae > Papaver > Papaver atlanticum. Next base: position 530,110 of record JAJJMB010005585.1, on the reverse strand, counting down.
CCTTCTTGCGAGTTACGTAGAACTGCTCACTAGTGAGACGCTTCTTCCACTCTGCATCACTTACGGAAGAATAATCTTCCCTGCCTGTCTCTGCACAAAGGAAGGTAAGGCACTTGATGAGGAACACTAGGTAGCACAGATATGTTATATCATAGAAGTTACATTGAAGGAAATATCTCATAGAAGGAACATTGACGGCAATTTAAAAAAGATAAACATAAAAAATAAGGGTTAAGAACAGTTAGCAGGGTCTCCTTGTACTTTGAAACTTTGCAAACTGGTCCTCTCTCAATTGAATTCACTAGTACTGGCCTCTATAAACGAGAGAACCACGTTATCTAACTTGCATATCATGTTTTTTTGTTTCCACGGGATATGTGGTTCATGGCTTCAACAGATATACAGTTGGATTTAATTGTAACTTGCGCTATTCGTCTCATTGAATAAATTGCAATGGCCATCACCAAGAGCTTAAAAAATACTTACATAAAAACAAAACCTTAATAGGGACAGTAGAAAAGGAAGTTAAAGAATACGAATATCATATCAACCACTTAAGAAAAAAATCAATCAGCAATCGAGATAGCAAAATATGAACATAAGGGGTCTTTCATAATTCATCATGTTTTCAAGTAGAAAGTATGACGAGAATTCAAGTTACAATATAAAAATTTAATGCAAATGAAACCAGAAGCATCAGAGAAACAGAACAAATCGGAAATTGAAGCAACCAAGTGAAGAATTAAGGTTGAAATATGAGTTAACAAAAATAAATAAACAGAGAGAGAGAGTAACCTTGAACGCTGTTATCTGGATTTTGAGAAGACGACGTAGAAGAACCCATTACACGAAAATTCCGAAGTGATTTCCTTGAAATTGAAGGGAGGAAATCGGAAGTGACAACAAGGTGAGAATTGGAGGGGAGGAATTGGAGATGTTGTTTTGATTTTGGTGATGACGAAGACGGGGATGATAACTGGTAAGCTGAAAGTCTACTGTAGCTTATATTCAAAGCCATTTGATTTCGGTGTTTATTAGTTTTCTGTACCTCTCCGACACCAACAACTTTTGTTGATTATTTTTGCGGCCTTAGATCTATTTGCATTCGTGTAGCTTTTTACAGCGTGGAATGCGGATAAAATCATTGAAGAGCCAGTATAAAGCGAGTGTTCGGTTTTAGTAACACGACTGCAAAATGTGTCACACACGGATCTCTATAGGTAACGATCACCCATGACCGGCGATTTGATTGAGGTCCAATTTCAGGTCCTAAAGTTGGATCCATAAATAGTACTGTATTTGTATTTGATCCAATTTCAGCCCCATCCGTTTCGACTTCCTTGGCTTGGTTACCCATAAGGCTCGCTGGTAAGCTAGCACAGCAACCTGTTCAATTAATGTAGTAGTATGTTGTTGGAGCTTAGCTTGTTATGCTTCCAACTAGTTAATGTAATACTCTTTATCTAATATTTATAAATTAATTAATAAAATAAAGTAAAGTAAAATATGTTGTAAACGTGTATTGCATGGGTTGTAATCTAGGGAATATCTAGGGTCGTACGAAAGCGTAACGAGAAAAATAAAATTGTGAGATATAAAGCTCGACTCGTTACACAAGGTTTTTCACAAAGACCAGTTATTGATTATCAAGAAACTTATTCTCCAGTGATGGATGCCATCACATTCCGGTTTCTTATTAGTTTGGCAGCTTCAGAAAAGCTTGAAATGCGTCTTATGGATGTAGTTACAGCTTATCTTTATGGGTCACTTGATAGTGACATTTATATGAAACTACCTGAGGGATTTCGTATGTCTGAAGCAGGCAAGTCCAAAGATCGTAGTGTATACTCAATAAAACTTCAAAGAGCTCTATATGGACTAAAGCAATCTGGAAGAATGTGGTATAATCGCCTCAGTAAATATTTACTGAAAGAGGGATATACTAATAATGCTATTTGCCCATGTGTTTTCATTAAGAAATCCAATTCAGGGTTTCCTATTATTGCGGTATACGTTGATGATCTAAATCTTGTTGGAACTCTAAAAGAACTCACTGAAACCGCTGCTTACTTGCAGAAGGAATTTGAGATGAAAGATCTTGGTAAAACTAAGTATTGTCTTGGTTTACAAATTTAGCATGTCCCAAATGGAATATTTGTCCATCAATCTACTTATACAGAAAAGGTCTTAAAACGATTTTATATGGACAAAGCACATCCACTGAGTTCCACTATGGTTGTGAGATCACTTGACGTGAATAAAGACCCATTTCGACCTAAAGAAGATGGTGAAGAACTTCTTGGTCCAGAAGTGCCATATCTAAGTGCAATTGGTGCTCCTATGTATCTTGCAAGTTGCACAAGGCCAGATATTGCGTTTTCAGTTAATCTGTTAGCTAGATACAGTTCTGCTCTGAAAAGACGAGGGTACCCAAATACACCACAATCTTTAATTTATCCACCTATAAGTCCTCTTACCGAAAGTGATTGTCTATGGACAAAGTCGATAAAATACTACAAATCGGTATTCACACTTTGTGTGATTGTCTATGGATACGAGATCGAGACAATACGACAACCAAAGTGTGATTACTTGATAATAGGTTCGGACTGAACCAAACTCTATAGGATCACTATCAAGTAAAGCGGAGTTAACGTTTGTGTAATTTACTTTAAATTATAATAACAACAATTATAATTGCGGAAAGGAAAAGTAAATGACACAGCAAGATTTTGTTAACGAGGAAACCGCAAATGCAGAAAAAACCCCGGGACCAAGTCCATAATTGAATACTCTCATAATTAAGCCGTTATACAAAATCTACACCAACTTCGTATAGTTGAGACCAAGCAACAATTCCTAGTTCACTTAGTTTCCTTAATATCCCTACGCTTCCGACTTTGATGAGTGCACGCACTGGAACAATTCCTTTGGATCGTATTTCAAACAGTAAAGGAACAACAAATCTGTTTGGTATAACTCTATTGATTCTTTAAGATAAGATATCTCAAGTCATATGCAGAGGCTCTTCCGTTTAAGCTAATAAACTCCTTTGCATGGTTAGATCAATCCAATCTCTATTACCGAAGTAATAAGATTCAGATTTGTGAAAAAGCGGGGGTCTAACAACCGCACCCAATATTTCGCTTAGCAATCTGTATGGACTAACTCCAATATACTTTCAAGCGAATCAACTAGACAATCAGACTCAATCTTAAGAAAAGTATATCCAAGAGTTATATCTCTATTTCTCAATTCAATCTGCAATCAAACAAATAGGAATTTGTGAGCCGATTGAATATAAGAAATAACTTGGACGATATCAAAAACCAATATCCAAGTGTCAATCAATTTAATCAACAACCAAAGGTTGGATTCACAATTGATTGAACTTACGCACAACCTGTGATATTTCAATTATATAAACAAATATAATGCAGAAAAGAAATAACACAGACACCAGAAATTTTATTAACAAAGAAACCGCAAATGCAGAAAAACCCTGGGACCTAGTCCAGATTTGAACACCACACTGTATTAAGCTGCTACATACACTAGCCTACTCCAAGTTAACTTCAGACTGGAATGTAGCTGAGCCCTAACGAATTTCACACTGATCAAGGTATAGTCGCGCTCCTTACGCCTCTAGAACCACGCCGAATTCTGCGCACTTGATTCCCTTAGCTGATCTCACCCACAACTAAGAGTTGCTACGACCCAAAGTCGAAGACTTGATAAACCAATCTGTCACACACTGAAAAGTCTATTGAATAGATGGATCTGTCTCCCACAGATATACCTATGAGTTTTGTTCCATCTTTTGATAAATCAAGGTGAACAGGAACCAATTGATATACCGCACTTATAATCTTAATTCTATGGTAGTGAAACAATATATTGTGGAATCACAAACGATGAGACGAAGATATTTGTGACTATTTTTTATCTTGCCTATCGGAGATTAAATCTCGAGCAAATCTTAGAGAACATAGTACTCAATACGATAGAAAACAGCAAGATCAGAACAAGCAACTACAGAGAAAATAGTTGGGTCTGGCTTCACAATCCCAATGAAGTCTTCAAGTCGTTAACCTACATGGTTTCGTGAAAAACCTAAGGTTAAAAGAGAATCGACTCTAGTCGCTACTAGTATCACACAGGAGGTGTGGGGATTAGGTTTCCCAGTTGCTAGAGTTCTCCCTTATATAGTCTTCAAATCAGGGTTTGCAATCAATGTTACCTTGGTAACAAAGCATTCAATATTCACCGTTAGATGAAAACCTGATTAGACTCAAGCTAATATCTTTAAACCGTTAGATCGAACTTAGCTTGTTACACACAAATGAAAAGTGACTTCATTTAAATATGAGTAACCGTACCTAAACGTGTACACCTTGTTGGATCAACAATAGTTAACCGAAGTTAGCCATATGAACACTTTCATATCAACCATATTCATCTTAACCATAACTAGTTCAAATGAATCAAATGAAACTAGTTCTAAAGTTGTTCAATTGTTTATATTCTCATAAAAGTATACAAGACACAATTGAAGCAAAATCGATTTTGATTCACTCGAATTAATTCATGAACATTATAGTCACAGTTTGCAAAAGATTGCATTCCTTATTATATAAATGTATTAGTTCATGAACAAACCGATTTTAGAACATAACCTACTCAAGTATGCAGACGGGTACGCATACCTAAGTGGCCGGACTAAGTTTTGGTTCGCCAGTATGTGAACGGGTACGCATACCTTCCAAACTAAGTTGAATTTTTGGAACTTGAAACTCACGCCAGTACGCATACTAGTATGCATACTAAGTTCCCGGACTTTCATTAACCAACCAGTACGCATACGGGTATTCATACTATGGTTCCCGTACTTAGAATATCTTGCAACAGATTAGCATACAAGTACGCATATTGTGTTATATCCAATCATGGTTAATTGTTTTAAACTCCCATTTCAATCATTGAAACATTCTCTAAAGACGATAATTGCTGTCTTACACAAACTATTAGCTTCAAAGCAATTTTCAAGTGATCGAATGATCAATACGAAACATTCTGAGTCTACATCAAATGATTGTTTCACACAAATCATGTAAGATGTTACAAGGCGATTTTCACATGATCATATTTTTACTTTCGTCAAGAATATAAGGTGAAATTGGTCAAAGATAAAGCTTACCAACACATATTTCGAGAAATATGTAAGCGAGTTAAACTCAGCTCAAAGTATCAATGTGTATAATCGAAATCTATATAGCCATACGAATTTTGTCTCAAATAGGAGATATAGTAGATAGACTTTTGAGTGATAGATGAGTTAAAGTCTCCATATACCTTTTGTTGATGAAGTTCCACAAGCTCCCCTTAGTAGTTCTTCGTCTTTAATCGATAAACGACGTGAAGTCTAATGCTCAACTACACTTTCTATCCTAATCCGAGACTTAGCTATAAGTAGACTAGAAATCAAGACTTATAGTTTTGGCAACAAAACTTGACAACAAGCTTGAGATAGCAACAGTTGCGAGTTCGACCGAGCAGTGCTCTAACAATTTATAACAATCAAAATTGATCTCAAGAGAACTATTAGGCGTTACCGATCTCACGAAACTATCAATCGAATAAATCTGATTCTAGTTGGATCCCAGCCGATCAAGGTTTGTGCAACACAAATATATGGGAAACCATTATGAAATCTTCTTCGTCTTCAAATTTTATTTAATCTTTAATTAAACCTGTACAACACCACTTGAATCTCTTGTGATCAATCACGCACAAAACAGAGTCTGTTAACAATGGATTATCACAAGATGTCTTTAGATCTACAAACAGTTCTAAAGATCCCGTCGATACTTCGATCTAGTTTGAGTGAAACTTATATCATAAGAGAAGATTCTCAAGAATAAACAAACTAGGTGCAGTCAAAGTTTCAACAATCGTTAGTCAATCAAATCAATCGAAAACTAATAACACTGCAATTATCTAGTTTCCCACCAACGGTACTCGTACAGCTTCTTGATCCCACATAAGTCTTTAAACGAGCGGTCGTAAGAGATTTCGCCTAATTAGGGTACTTTCCTCTCCGAATTGACGGCTCCACCAGAAACAACAAAAAGATGAAGTTTGCCTGGCTCTTAGGATAGTTTACTAGAAATGCAAACTTAGGTATTTATAGACCAAGGATGTTTGGACACCAAGGAATTTCCAAAACCGAAAATATTCTCAAGATATGCAATGAATGACAAAATTCAGTTTTCATAATTCCATTAAATGCTTGTCCAAAATTTCCGAAATCTCTCAATAGAAAATCTCCAACTATTAAATGAACATTACTAATTTTTATTCTCTAGAGATATGCATTTAATTGCTGGTCATTAAAAGCATATAAAACCAAAAACCTTAATTAAAAGATTCTCAATTAATTTTGGTACATGATCTCCTTGAGTACTAAGGAATATCTTTGAATAATAAATGATAAGAGTTATTGTACGTGTTCAAAGTATGTTGACATCTTTTCTCTGTAAATCATCTTTCATATTTATATTCTTGGAATCGGTTATACCACACTTCCAAACAAGTTTAGAATTGGTTCACTTGGATTCCAAGACTACTATGTGATTAATCAAATATCAAATCATATCCATGGGTTCAATCGGTTCTACCAATCACTAGGATTGGTTATACCCTAATATGGAAACACTTGTGATCGGTCACACAAGTTACCAGGACCGGTTACATCAGTTACCAGGATCGGTTACATCAATTACCATGACCGGTTACCATATACTCATGGTATTGCTTGTGATCGGTCACACCAGTCACTATGATCGGTTACACTAATTACTAGGACCGGTTAAACCAATTATAAGGATTGATTACACATCACTCTATGATCGGTCATACCAATTACAAGGACCGGTCACACCGATTACAAATATCGATCATACCATCTCAGGTGATTACTTAGGATCGGTTACACTAATCAAAACTAGTCATACCAAATCATAAGGCAGGCATTGTGATTAGTTGTACCAAGATACATAACAAAGTTACGATCAGTTACCATCTCACACATATTGGTAATCCAAAGATATACAATGAATAGTTGTACCAATAAGCCTAGCGATTTCCCTTTCGATTCATAAAAAAAGTTCATGAATGTACTTCCTTTAAACAAATGTAAAAAATTGTTTCCTAGGATGAAATCTTCACCATTACTCGTTCACATAATCATAAAAGCATTCATAAGATTATGTCGATGTCATATCTACGAAGTTCAAAAGATAAGCGTTATACTTCGTAGTATAATTCCCTAATACTATAATCATGTGATAATGTCTCACTACTAGAGTAATATATCCAATACACAGCTTCGCAATTATGTTTTTAATATAGCACGACTTGAAAGATACGTTAGGAATGAAACAGTTAAAGTCAATATTACTAACCTCAAGAGGAAGGATGATGTCGTCGTTGTAGCTCTTTACTTCTTCACGTTCTTCAGGTCTTCGCGTAATACTTGTATGTCTCAACATTCCTATACTTTCTAGTCTAACCTAAACGAAGTTTTCTCTAATTCATAATCAAGCGACTCTTAGATGAGTTTTGACACACTAAAATATGATAACCACACTTGACATACCAACGCTTGGTAGGTTCAACCGAGCTATGCTCTAACAATCTCCCCCTTTGTCAATTTTAGTGATAAAACTCTTAATACATATGGATAAACAAATTACAAGTATTCATTATACATACGCTTGATTCCAAGTTTCAACAGCATAATACATATATTCAATCAATAAATGCCGTTGTTGACATTCGAATAACAAAGCTTATACTCCCCCTAAAGGTAAGATAGGTAGATATTCATCCGAACATCTTTGTTATTCCCCTTTTGTAGTCAGAATACTACAAAAATCACTTAAGGTACGCTGTGTAGGATTTTCCTTAGTGATTACAGCAACATAATATGTTTATCCTCCTTAGTCAATGCTTTACTCTTTCGTTAGATATAACGTTTAAGCACAATTGTCCTTTCCTTAGTGATTACAAATCACTTGTTTACTCCATATATTTCTCCACTTTTTTGTCACAAAATGACAAAGGTTCGAGCAAATAAAGGACAAACTGAAAGGATCTTACAAATATAAAAGACTTGTAAACAACCTATAAGAGTTAAGCACGAAGGTTTCACATACCACTTTAGATAACCAATATTAAAACAAGTAATTTAGTTTTAATATGTTATCAAGGAAACTATTGCCAAAAGCAATTTTCCCTAATAGTTTAACAATTCGACTGAGAAATTTAATTCCTTTGTTAAACCGATTGTAAACATACAATCTCTTATTTCGATAAGACCAAAATAAAGATCAGAATTAACTTTCTTTCTCTCATCAGGTTCTAATTATTCAGACAATAACTTAGACCTTTCCCTTTAGATAAGACAAGTACTAGGTTAGTTAACTAGTTTTTCTTGTCAAGGCATTCGATTAGACTTGAATAACCAAATCCTACAATTTGATAAGTCTAACTAAGATCAGAATTAACTTAGTTTCTCTTATCCGGAATCAAATTGGACTAAACAAATGATCCCGTATTTCGTTAAGCCATAAACAATAAATACAAACCAAAATAAATTGACTTGCACAATTATTTTCTTAACCGAAAGCAATTGAAACAAACATAGACATTATATCACCGCAATTGCACTGAAATTTCGTTAAGCAAAAACACTTGATACCCAAACAATAAAGAAGATACCAAACAATAAGCCAAATAAGTTGACACAGTTTTTCTTAACCGGAAATAATTGAATCACACACACACACATCCATACACATCATAATGGAATATATCAATTGTACCGAAATTTTGTTAAGCAAAAGCAAAATATATGCAATATAAACGGGCATTTCTTAAACAGGAAAACGATTAACTAACAAATTCGTTACCTCAGATTCCGCATCCTCTTCTCCCCAGAAAGATATATTATTAAGCGCAAGTTCAAATAAGAACTCTCCCCCTGTGTGTTGTCATCCTCTCGTAAGAACAAAAGAACAACAACAAAGACAACCTTTACCAGAGAAAGGTTGAATCGGTTTTAACTAATGCGTGCCAATAGCAAAAGTTGAAAACCCCGATACACTTATGTTATGCTAAACAAAAATTACATATTGTGACTTTTCACATATGAGTTTCAATCGGAACACCTTATGATCCTTTGATAAAGCCTACCAACAAGGGCTAGAACTTAATCCCGCTAAATCAAAAAGCCACACAAACCATAAGGGTTACATCATATGAGATCGAATATTAAGGTTAATGAAAACCGAAATCAGACAACCCATAAACCGAAACACACAACAAAGATATAGACATTCATGCACAGGCTATGTAATCGGAAACTATCACAAGAAAAATTATAAAATAATAATTTTATTCATAAATAATTGATAGTTTTATTCAAAAATAGACCTTATACAATAATTGAAGTAAATCAAAAACTGATGTCTATTTTCTTGGATTAAGAGTTACAACATACAACTTAATCCCTAGTAGTGCTCTGATTGTTCACTGAGGTTTCTTCAGTGTTCAAACTTTTGAAGCATGTCTCGAGAGACTTATCAGCAACCACTTCCTGTTTTTCAAGCTTTTCAACTTGAACCTTCATATCTGCAAGATCAACTTTTGTTTCCTCAATCCTATCCTTGAGCCAATCTTGATTTCGAACCGTAATTATGAGATTGGTTCTTAGTTCTTAAAAACCATAGATATAGTCAATCATACTATCAGAAGGTATCCACTTGGTTTTTGTTGGATCTTGAAGGTTGTAAGCCAACAAACATGACTCATCTTTGGATCCAGCAGAACTATCGGAATCATAATCTGATATGATTTTTGATATGATATTTTTCTTCCTTTCTGTATTGATTCCTTGACAATTCTCAACCTTTTGAGCTTCCTCCTTATTTGCCTTGTAAAACTGTGAGTTATTGGAGGCATGCTCAGGAATTTAAATAAGAATTAATCAGGGTTACTCAATACAAGCAAGAGAAAGTTTCTCTTAAGAAGAGAACTTTCGGACCGAAAATACAAGGAATTTTTGAAAATATATAAAAATATATTTTGTTTCATATGTCCGAACTTCTCATGCTGGAAGGTTTATTAAAATCCGAAAATTTCAAATAAAACCTATTTTTGGAAGATCATGATAAACATGAACAATTTTTAGACAAAAATGGATTCGCAGCTATCTAGAAATTGTCACAGAATTTTTTCTGATAAAAACACAAACAAAAAAATTGTGCTCTCGTTTTATGTGCTTTCTCATCCCAAAAGTTCTGAGCACGAACTAAGATGAGAGTGCACAATCTCCATACAACTAGGTTGTATCGGAGTAACCCTTTTCAAGCTTACAACGAGTATCTGAAACTGTTAGAGCACTGCTCGGTCGAACTCGCATGCGTTGCTATCTCAAGCATGTTTGTCAATGTTAGTGATCAAAACTATAAGTCTTGATTTTCAGCCTATTTATAGATGTCTCGGACTAGGACATAGATTGTGTAGTTGAGCTTTAGACTTCACGGCGTTCATCATTTGAAGACGAAGAACTACTAAGGGGAGCTTGTGGAACTTCATCAACAAAAGGTATGTGGAGACTGAAACTCATCTATCACTTGGAAAGTCTATTTCTACTCTATCTCCTATATTGAGACATAAGTCGTATTACGATATAGTTTTCTATTATACACATTTGAGATTTCGAGTTGAGTTTATCTCGCTTACATATTTCTCGAAATATGTGTTGGAAACCTTTCGCTTCGACCAAGTTCATCTTATATTCTTGACGAACGTCAGAATATGACCATGTGAAAATTTCCGAGTAATATCTTACATGGTTTGTGTGATACAATCATTTGGTGTAGACTTGGAATGTTTCGTTATGATTATTTCAATATATTGAAAATTGCTTTGATGCTAATAGTGAGTGAAAACGGCTATTGTCATCCTCTAAGAAAGTTTCAATGATTGAAATAAAGAGTTTAGAATCAAGTAACCATGTTTGGATATAAACATAGTGTGTTCTCACATTTGTGTGTAAGTCCAAAACCGGGAACCTGAAGTATGCGTACTCGTACGCGTACTGGCGGTTGTTGGATGTCTGGGAAAGTATGCGTACCCGTATGCATACTGGCAGAAGTCTCACATCCGTGAATTTCTGCTTGAGTTTGGAAGTGTGAATTGGTATGCGCACCCGTACGCGTACTGGCATAACCAAACTCGGTCTGGCTACTTAAGTATGCGTACCCGTTTGCATACTTGAGTTGGTTACTTTCTAAAATCGGTTGTACATGAACTTAATCATTTATAAAATAAGGAATGCAATCTTTACAAACCGTGGGTATAATGTTCATGAATTGATTCGAGTGAATCAAACCAATTTTGCTTCAATTGTGTTCTTGTATACTTCTATGAGAATATAGCAATTGAACGGCTCTTTAACTAGTTTCATTTGAGTCATTTGAACTAGTTATGGTTAAGATGAATAAAGTTGATATGAGAGTAATCATATGGCTAACTTCGGTTAAATATTGTTGAGCCAACATGGTGTACACGTTTGGGTACGGTTACATAAACCTAAATGAGGGTACATTTTATTTGTGTGTAACAAGCTAAGTTCGATCTAACGGTTGAAAGATATTAGCTTGGTTGAATCAGGTTTTTCATCTAACGGTGAATATTGAATGCTTTGTTACCAAGGTAACTTGGATTTCAAACCCTGATTTGAAAACTATATAAAGGAGAACTCTATCAAATGGGAAACCTAATCCCCACACCTCCTGTGTGTTACTAGTTGCATCAACTAGAGTCGATTCTCCTTTAACCTTAGGTTTCTATCGAAACCCTGTAAGTTAACGACTTCAAAGACTTCATTGGGATTGTAAAGCCAGACCCAACTATTTTCTTTATAGTTGCGTGTTCTGATCTTGCCCGATTCTATCGTTTGAGTACTATCTTCTCTAAGATTTGCTCGAGATTTAAACTCCGATAGGCAAGATAAAAGTAATCACAAACACCTTCGTCTCATCGTTTGTGATTCCAAAATATCTAGTTTCGCCATCATACGATTTAAATTATTGTGAGGTGATTGATATTTCTAGGCAGTTTTTCGGAATATAAGTCCGGTATATCAATTGGTTCCTGTTCACCTTTATTTATCAAAAGACGGAACAAAACTCATAGGTTTATTTGTTGGAGACAGATTTATCTATTCAATAGACTTTTATGTGTGAGACAGATTGGTTTATCAAGTCTTCGACTTTCGGTCGTAGAAACTCTTAGTTGTGGGTGAGATCATCTAAGGGAATCAAGTGTGTAGAGTCCTACTGGGATTCAGAGACGTAAGGAGCGCAACTGTACCTTGATCAGTGTGAGATTGGTTAGGGCTCAACTACATTCCAGTCCAAAGTTAACTTGGAGTAGGCTAGTGTCTGTAGCGGTTTAATACAGTGTGGTGTTCAGATCTGGACTAGGTCCCGGGGTTTTTCTGCATTTGCGGTTTCCTCGTTAACAAAATTCTGGTGTCTGTGTTATTTCTTTTCCGCATTATACTTGTTTATATAATTGAAATATCACAGGTTGTGTGTAGCTCAATCAATTAAATAATCCAACCTTTGGTTGTTGATATAAATTGATTGACACTTGAACATTGGTCTTTGCTACCGTTCAAGTTGTTTCACATAATAATCAGGCTCACAGATTTCTATCTGTCTGATTTGCTGATTACATTGTGAAACAGAGGTACAAATATTTGATATATTTCCATTGATTGAGTCTGACTGTCTAGTTTATTCCCTTGGAATTATATTGGAGTTGTCCATACAGATTGCTAAGCGAAATATTGGGTGTGGTTATTAGACCCCAGCTTTTTTAATTGGTATCAGAGCAGGCAAACATGTTTAAGACCTCACAAGTGTGTGTTTGTAGCGACCTTACTCTATGGACAGAAATGCTATCTCAATAAATGCACCACCAGATCCAGGGATCTCAGAATTCTCTTCCATGACTGATTTAGTAAAATCTGTAGAATAAATTCTTTCTAAACCTCCACCAGGTTTAAAATCCCTAGAAGTGTTTTCTGGGCTTGAAAAAAGAATTGAGATTTTGTTTCTTGATGTTGAGTTATATCTCCAGAAAGAGCAAGAATCTCTTGATAAGCTAAATCAAGTTATGATGAATAATTTCCATGTTGAGGTTGATATTGATCTTCTTATCAGTAAGGGTAATTCCTCTGTCTCCTGTGTCTCAGGCAAATTGGATATAAAACAAGAAGTATCTAAACCTCATCTATCAGTCAGTTCATTTTCTGAATTTGACTATGTTCATCAGTCAAATCCTGATACACCTCCTCAAGATAATAATATTTCCCTCTTCTGTGAGAAAGTCAGAATGTCTCTTTTGATTAAAAGAGTTTCTCTGTGCAGTACTGAACATTATCTGCAGAGACTGTGTGTTACAAGGTGTAAACGAAGAAATCAGGAACACAAATTATCTTATGCTCTTTTTATGTTCTTTGAAAAACTTGTAAAAATAGTCTCTTGGGTTTCTCTCTCTACTGGAAGTAGTAAGAGTTGTTGGAAAGAAACTCTCCCTTGGTGTCATGGTGTACAAGGTTGTTATTCTCTTGTGTTCACAATGAGTTGCTCGTTAAAAGGTTATTGAGTTTTGCTCCAATTCTCTTGTTCATATTTGCTTAATAAAAATATGATGGTTCAAAAAAAAAAACGAGTCCTTGTCACACACGTACGGTTCAAGTACCCTGGTCTTGTAACCATTACGTGTATGAACCGTTGACCAGAACGTGTTGTGACGGTTCATATACCACCATGTGACATATAAAAGGGGAAGACCTCACTTCATTCTTTTCACCTCTTCTTCCCTACAGCTCGAGTACGAAAAGGAAAACCCAAGAGTTTGTGAACTCTCGAACCTTAATCTTTTCAAGTGTTCTTTGTCCTTTTGTGTTGGTAACAGGAAATCATTCGACAAGGCTGTCCTTAATTCTTCAAATTCTCTTGTTCCGGAGCTTCACCATTAACGACTGTTCACGTACTTGGTAAGTTTTTTTTTATCATTCCTTGGTTTATATGGCTTCAAGGAAAAGATTGAATCGTGGTGAGAGTTTGGGTACCAATTCCAGTTCAAATAGGAGGTTAGTTGACAGTGATGATGAATTTGTTGATGATGATTTGGGTGTAGACGTTCAACAACCATACTTTGATGCTAGTCGTCAAATTAGTTTTATCAACAGTTCTGCTGGGGATAAATATAATAAATTCTCTAGTGGTCATTTTGTTATGGAAAGGGCATATGATCGGTCAGTTCAGGAACCGGATTTTCATATGTTCATGAACCAGTTTGTGTGGGGTGATATTCATAAGGATTTGGGAGAATCATAGCCTGAGATGACCTGTGAAATTTTATGCTAATCTTCATACACCCAACAATACCAACTACTGGTTCAAGACCTTGGTCAAAGGAACAATGATTGAGGTTAACCGTGGTGTTATAGCTGAGTTATTAAACTTACCTTTACATCATTCTTTTGTTGTTCCTCAACCAGAAGGTCAAAGACCAAATAAGAAGCAGTTCTGAACTTCTCCTAGGAAAGAATGTTCCATGGGTTGAAAGCAAACTCCCTGTGGATAATATAAGATTTCATTTTAAGATTTTTGGTAAGCTGGTCGCGGCTAACTTGATCCCAAGTACTCTCTACAAAAATCTCTGGAGCAGAACTCTGGCTGAGTTGGTTTACCATCTTGTTTCTGGTGAAGAGGTTGATTTCTGTGGATTAATTATTCGTCAAATGATTCACATGGTTTCACAAAAGAAAAACCCTGGTTTTTCATGCCTCATCAGCCGAATCTGTAGTCAATTTAACATTGCTCCGTTTAGAACTTGTGTTGGTACTCCATCTCTTTTGAGCCAGACAGACATTAACAAAATGAAGAAACCTGCCAATCTTGAAGTTGCTCATCTTCTTCAAAGGAATGAGTACCTGGAGAGACAATTGGCTCATGTTGTGACAGTTCATCCTGACTTAGATGAACCAATATCTAAGATTGCTGAGGATTTTTATCGCAATCTGGATTAGTGTTCTTCTCTTCATTTTGTTCAAACTCTTTCTTATGATATTTCTGTTGAACTTCTTATGTTGATCTTATTAATACTGTTATCCTCTAATAGTTGTAATAACTTTAATGGTATTTTAGCCTTGAATGATTTTATCTTTCAATTAAATTGCTAAATGTGTTAAATCCATAAGAAGTACAGATGAAGATGCTCAAAAGTTAAATCTATCATATATCTTTATGCAAATATTGATAAAAGATAGAATGAACTTTTGACAACAAAAGTTAAGCCTATTATGTCATTATGCAAGTATTGATGGAAGATAGGATGAACTTTTGTTTACAAAGATTAAGTCTATTACATGTCTCTATGAAAATATTGATGAAAAATAGAATGAATCTTTGAATATTCCGCAATATTGGTCTTTCCCTGGTCCACATCTTTGTGTATGTACTGTGTGGCTCCGTAAGTTCTCTTATGTTGAGCATTTCCGATTAAATTAATCATGGGTTCTCTTGTGGTTAATTTAATTGAGTATTTTGGATACAAATTCATGTTTCATGACTATTTGTTAATGTCCAAAGAAATCCTTCTTTTCTTGTGAAAGAAAGGTCGCTCTTGTTGTTCTTTCGGGAATGACATTTTATGGGGGAGAGTTCTTAATTGAACTTGTGCTTAATTGCCAAATCTTTGTGGGGAGTGCGGCTGTGGAATATTGTAGGAGTTTTCTTGTATCTTTATTAACTCCTTGATGAATGCATTTAGTTTCGGTTATATGATTGCATTTAAACAAAGTTGATATGTTGTTCTCTTTTGGTTATGAAGTATCTCTCTGGAAATTTCATTAGGATCCCACTAGTTTTCGTACATTTGCCAATTTTTATTGACAAAAAGGGTAGAATTAATGTGTATTACACACTACAAATACATATGGTTTACGGATCATTATGTAAGGGGGAGTGGTTTTCATGTGAGATGAAGTATTGACTAAGGGGGAGTGATACATATCACCATAGTGTTGTTGTCAAAGTTGTGATACAATTGGACTTTGATGCTGTGTAATAATACTATGACACTGTATAACAATGATTGAGAGCAACTGTTTTCTCATTGTTATAGCTACGGATCTTCAACAACTATGATGCTGAGTTGAACACATTCAGAATCACTGGAGTACTTGGAAGTGACGAAAATTTCGAGTAATGTTGAAGAACCAAGGAAATCAAGCATTTGGATTGAGAGTTACAAAGTTTATTTATTTTGTATTCCATATGTATTGATAGTTTTGTCACTAAAATTGACAAAGGGGGGGATTGTTAGAGCACTGCTCGGTCAAAGTCGCAAACGTTGTTATCTAAGGCTTGTTGTCAAGTTTAGTTGTCAAAACTATAAGTCTTGATTTCTAGTCTACTTATAGCTAAGTCTCGGATTAGGATAGAAAGTGTAGTTGAGCATTAGACTTCATGGCGTTCATCGAATGAAGACGAAGAACTACTAAGGAGAGCTTGTGGAACTTCATCAACAAAAGGTATGTGGAGACTTGAACTCATCTATCACTCAAAAGTCAATCGACTCTATCTCCTATTTGAGATAAAAGTCATATAGCTATATAGACTTCAATTATACACATTTGATATTTCGAGATGAGTTTAACTCGCTTACATAAGCTTTCGCTTTAACCAAGTTCATATTATATTCTTGACGGAAGTCAAAAGAAGATCATGTGAAAATCACCTGGTAACATCTTACATGATTTGTGTGAGACAGTCATTTGATGTAGACTCAGAATGTTTCGTATTGATCATTCGATCACTTGAAAATTGCTTTGAAGCTAATAGTTTGTGTGAGACAGCTATTGTCGTCTTCCAAAAATGTTTAAATGATTGAAATAAGAGTTTAAAACAATTGGATATAAGCATAGTATGCGTTCTTGCAAATATGTAATCCAAGTCCGGGAACCATGGTATGCATACCCGTATGCGTACTGCTTGGTTTGGTGAAGTTCGGGTACCAAGTACACATACCGGTACGCGTACTGGCGTGAGGTTTAGGTCCGGGAATTTCTGCTGAGTTTGGAAGGTATGCATACCAGTTTGCTTACCGGCGAAACCCAAACTTAGTCTGGCCACTATGGTATGTGTACCCGTTTGCATACCTAGTGGATAATGTTCTAAAATCGATTTTTTCATGAACTAATACATTTATATAATAAGGAATGCAATCTTTTGCAAACATCGGCTATAATGTTCATGACTTGATTCGAGTGAATCAAAATCAATTTTGCTTCAATTGTGTTTTGTATACTTCTATAAGAATATAAACAATTGAACAACTCTAAAACTAGTTTCATTTGAGTCATTTGAACTAGTTATGATTAAGATGAATAAGGTTGATATGAAAGTGTTCATATGGCTAACCTCGGTTAACTATTGTTGAGCCAACAAAGGTGCACACGTTTAGGTACGGTTTCATATCTAAATGAAGTCACTTTTCATTTGTGTGTAACAAGCTAAGTTCGATCTAACGGTTGAAAGATATTAGCTTGAATCTAATCAGGTTTTCATCTAACGGTGAATATTGAATGCTTTGTTACCAAGGTAACATTGATTGCAAACCCTGATTTGAAGACTATATAAAGCACAACTCTAGCAACTTGGAAACCTAATCCCCACACCTTCTGTGTGATACTAGTTGCGACTAGAGTTGATTCTCCTTTAACCTTAGGTTTTTCACGAAACTATGTAGGCTAACAACTTGAAGACTTCATTGGGATTGTGAAGCCAGACCAAACTATTTTCTCTGTAGTTGCGTGTTTTGATCTTGCTGTTTTCTATCGTGATTGAGTACTATCTTCTCTAAGATTTGCTCGAGATTCAATCTCCGATAGGCAAGATAAAAAGTAGTCACAAACATCTTCGTATCATCGTTTGTGATTCCACAATATCTTGTTTCGCTACCATACGATTAAGATTATTGTGAGGTGATTGATATTTCTAGGCTGTTCTTCGGGAATATAAGTTCGGTATATCAATTGGTTCCTGTTCACCTTGATTTATCAAAGAAGAAACAAAACTCATAGGTTTATCTGTGGGAGACAGATTTATCTATTCAATAGACTTTTCTATGTGAGACAGATTGGTTTATCAAGTCTTCGACTTTCGGTCGTAGCAACTCTTAGTTATGGGTGAGATCAGCTAAGGGAATCAAGTGCGTAGAGTCTTGCTGGGATTCAGAGACGTAAGGAGTGCAACTGTACCTTGATCAGTGTGAGACTGGTTAGGGCTCAACTACATTCCAGTCCGAAGTTAACTTGGAGTAGGCTAGTGTCTCTAGCGTCTTAGTACAGTGTGGTGTTCAAATTTGGACTAGGTTCCGGGGTTTTTCAGCATTTGCGGTTTCCTCGCTAACAAAATTTATTGTGTCTGTGTTATTTGTTTTCCGCATTATATTTGTTTATATAATTAAAATATCTCAGGTTATGTGTAGTTCAATCAATTAGATAATCCAACCTTTGGTTGTTTATATAAATTGATTGACACTTGAACATTGGTCTTTGGTATCGTTCAAGTTGTTTCACATAATAATCAGGCTCATGGATTTCTATCTGTTTGATTTGCTGATTACATTATTAAACAGAGATACAACTCTTGGATATATTTCCATTGATTGAGTCTGACTGTCTAGTTGATTCTCTTGGAATTATATTGGACTTGTCCATACAGATTGCTAAGCGAAATATTGGGTGTGGTTGTTAGACCCCCACTTTTACACACATTACTAATTTTTATTCTCTAGAGATTGCTGGTCATTAAAAGCATATAAAACCAAAAACCTTAATTAAAAGATTCTCAATTAATTTCGGTACAGGATTTCCTTGAGTACTAAGGAATATCTTTGAATAATAAATGATAAGAGTTACTGTACGTGTTCAAAGTATGTTTACATCCTTTCTCTGTAAATCATCTTTCATATTTACATTCTTGGAATCGGTTATACCACACTTCCAAACAAGTTTAGAATTGGTTCAGCTGTATTCCAAGACTACTATGTGATTGATCAAATATCAAATCGCATCCATGGGTTCAATCGGTTCTACCAATCACTAGGATCGGTTATACCCGAATATGGAAACACTTGTGATCGGTCACACAAGTTACCAAGACCGGTTACATCAGTTACCAGGATCGATTACATCAATTACCAGGACCGGTTACCATATACTCATGGTATTACTTGTGATCGGTCACACCAGTCACTAGGATCGGTTACACCAATTACCAGGATCGTTAAACCAATTACTATGACCGGTTACACCAATTACAAGGATCGATTACACAACTCTTTGTGATCGGTCACACCAATTACTAGGATCGGTAACATCAATTACAAATATCGATCATACTATCTCAGGTGATTACTTAGGATCGGTTACACTAATCAAAACTAGTCATACCAAATCATAAGTCAGGCACTGTGATTGGTTGTACCAAGATACATAACAAAGTTACGATCGGTTCTACCATCTCACACATATTGGTAATCCAAAGATATACAATTAATAGTTGTACCAATAAGCCTAGCGATTTCCCTTTCGATTCATAAAACAAGTTCATGAATGTACTTCCTTTTAAAAAAATGTAAAACATTGTTTCCTAGGATGAAATCTTCACCATTACCCATTCACATAATCATAACAACATTCATAAGATTATGTCGATGTCATATCTACGAAGTTCAAAAGATAAGCGTTATACTTCGTAGTTTAATTCCCTAATACTATGATCATGTGATCATGTCTCACTACTAGAGTAATGTATCCAATACACAGCTTCGCAGTTATGTTTTCAATATAGCACGACTTGAAAGATACGTTAGGAATGAAACAGTTAAAGTCAATATTACTAACCTCAAGAGGAAGGATGATGTCGTCGTTGTAGCTCATTACTTCTTCACGTTCTTCGGGTCTTCGAGTAATACTTGTATGTCTCAACATTCCTAGACTTTCTAGTCTAACCTAAACGAAGTTGTCTCTAGTACATAATCAAGCGACTCTTAGATGAGTTTTGACACACTAAAATATGACAATCAAACTTGACATACCAACGCTTGGTGGGTTCAACCGAGCTATGCTCTAACATGCTCCAACTCGAAGACACTGGAACTGAATCAAGCACTTATTACGTTATCTTAGTGGCACTATTTATTTAGGTATATTTTACCTTTATGAATCTAAATCAAAACTAATTGGGTACACATATACAGGTTATCTTTCAAATCCACACAAAGGACGATCACAAACTGGGTATTTGTTTACTTATGGAGATATAGCTATATCTTGGCGGTAAGTGAAGCAAACAATTTCCGCTACATCTACAAATCATTCTGAACTACTAGCAATCCATGAAGCAAGTCGTGAGAGCGTCTGGTTAAGGTCAGTAATACATCACATTCAAGAATCATGTGGACTTCTTTCAACTAAAGATTCACCAACAATATTATACGAAGACAATACTGCTTGCATTGCACAACTAAAGGAAGGATTCATCAAAGGTGATCGAATAAAGCACATCAGTCTGAAGTTCTTTTTCTCACGTGATCTACATAATGATAGTGTGATTGATATAAAAAAATACGTTCAAATCACAATCTAGCAGACCTCTTCACTAAAGCATTACGAACTTCTACATTTAAGAAATTAGTTCACAAGATTGGAATGCGTCGAATTAAAGATTTGTAGGCCAAGATTTCGCTGAAGTATCCATCAAGGGGAGCATCATTAGGACTTAAACGCGCTGTACTCTTTCCTTCGTCAAGGTTTGTCCCACTGGGTTTACTTGTCAAAGTTTTAATGAGGCAGCGTATGCGTGTCCAACACTGTCTTGAGTCTCACACATTTCAGGTTTGATTTTCCCGATATATTTTTGTGATTTAGACACAGTGGTCATCAGGGGGAGTGTTATAAACGTGTATTGCACGGGTTGTAATCTAGGGAATATCTAGAGTTTTACGTTTATTTTACTTAGATGCCCTTGTGTTTAGCCTATATAAATAGAGTTGTATTCTCCCTTCTTGATATATATTGAATAAGAATTCTTCCTCTCTTTCCCTAGTTTTATCTTTCACACTAAAATAAAATAAATATTTGTACACGACCACGAACAAAGTTAGAAATTTAGCTATGGTAGGAAAAAAAAAATCAAAATGTTTAGGGTAGGTGAGTATAAAAATATGGAATTCAGAGCCAATTATACAAATAAAATTAATTTGATTCCGTGCAGCGCGATTATTTTCAAACTAACATCTTTCACACTACTAGAATTAATAGATGTGACATCATCAAACTGTGGTTAACTGTAAGTTTAACCACAATTATCCTTTTTTATATTTTAAGCAGGTAAACAATAGGGAGACGAGGGAGTTACAACACAAATTAGTGAGTCAATGTGGTGATGTAAATCTTAGTGAACTATATTTTATTTATTTTTAAAACAAAAGGGCAAAGATATATTGAAAAAACTGGTCAGTGGAAAAGTAAACCAATAATACAGTTACATGAATGTGTAAACAACAACATCCAAATTACAAATTAAGGTTGATAAAGGCTGCTCATAAAAAATATCTAAGTTCAAATCCCAATCAAAAAACAAACACTTAATTGCAGTAAGAACTTGCTTTACACTTCTAGTAGAATTTGTTATTTCTTTACCTCCAAATACCCCACCAAATAGCAAAAGGAAGAAGGCTTCATATCTTCTTAATTCTGTTAGAACCTTCTTAGGTGCTCATTCCTAAAGAGTATCTTTAATGTTATCATCCAAGACCCAATCAATACTGAAAAAGCGGGGGTCTAACAACCACACCCAATATTTCGTTCGGAAATCTGTATGGACTAACTCTAATATAATTCCAAGAGAATCAACTAGACAGCCAAACTCAATCAAGGAAATAAATCCAAGAGTTATATCTCTTTCCCCTAGAATTCGCGAACTGATTGGTATGAGAATAAATTGAACGGTACCAAAGACCAATGTTCAAGTGTCAATCAATTTATATCAACAACCAAAGGTTGGATTTACCAATTGATTGAACTACGCACAACCTGTGATATTTCTATTATATAGACAAAGGTAAAAGAAATAACACAAACACCAGAAGTTTTGTTAATGAGGAAACTGCAAATGCAGAAAACCCCCGGGACCTAGTACAGATTTGAACACCACACTATATTAAGCCGCTACAGACACTAGCCTACTCCAAGTTAACTTCGGACTGGAATGTAGTTGAGCCCTAACTAAGTCTCACACCGATTAAGGTACAGTACTCTGAATCCCAGCAGGACTCTACGCGCTTGATTCCCTTAGCTGATCTCACCCACAACTAAGAGTCGCTAAGACCAAAGTCGAAGACTTATAAACAAATCTGTCTCCCACAGATAAGTCTATTCTGATAGATAAATCTGTCTCCCACATAAGTACCTATGAAGTTTTGTTCTGTTTTTTGATAAATCAAGGTGAACAGGAACCAATTGATAATCCGGTCTTATATTCCCGAAGAACAACCTATAAATATTAATCACCTCAAAATAACTTAACTATATGGTAGTAGAAGAAGTTATTGTGGAATCACAAAGAATGAGACGAAGAGCTTTGTGATTACTTTTTATATCGTACCTATCGGAGATAAATCTCGAGCAAATCTTAGAGAAGATAGTACTCAATACGATATAAGTAAGATCAGAACACGCAACTACAAAGAAAATAGTTGGTTCTGGCTTCAGAATCCCAATGAAGTCTTTAAGTCGTTAACCTATAATAGTTTTAGGAAAAACCTAGGTTAAAGGATAATCGAATCTAGTCGCAACTAGTATCACACAGAAGTGTGGGGATTAGGTTTTCCAGTTTCTAGAGTTATCCCTTATATAGTCTTTCAAATCAGGGTTACTTACAATCAAAGCTAGGTTAGCTTAGAAACAAAGCATTCAATATTCACCGTTAGATGAAAACCTGATTTAAGATTCAAGCTAAGTTTGCTTAAAACCAAAGAAATATCTCTCCACCATTAGATGGTCTTAGCTTGTTACACACAAATGAAATATACCTTCATTTATATATGGGTAACCGTACCTAAACGTGTATATTGGGTTGGCTCAACAATAGTTAACTGAAGTTAGCCATATGAACACTTTTGTCTTAACCACGTTCATCTAACACTTCTAGATCAAATATGATGATCAATCAATTATGAAAGATAATCAAATGAATCTAATTGTGTTACTCATAGATTTGTTCAATTGTATATATCTCATAGAAGTATACAAGAAACAATTGAACCAAAATCGGATTTGATTCATGAACATTAAGCCACGGTTTGCAAAGATTGCATTCCTTAATTTATAAATGTATTTGTTCATGAGTATGAAAACATAGTTAACCGATTTTAGAACTTTAACCACTAAGTTTGCAAACGGGTACACAAACTTAAGTTCCGGACTTTGGTCTTGTCCAGCAGTTTGCAAACCAGTATGCATACTGCTGTCCCAGACCATAACTCAGGTAGAACCGTTCGCATACTGGTAAGCGAACTTGGTTCCTGGACTTTAACAGTTAAAACCGTTCGCATACTGGTATGCAAACTAGGTTTCCAGACCTGAATCATACCACAACAATTTGTATACTGGTATGCATACTGTGCTGTATCCAGACAAAGGTTAATTTTTCTAAACTCCCATTTCAATCATTGAAACATCCTTAGAAGACGACAATAGCTGTCTCACACAAAATATTAGCTTATAAATAATTTTCAAGTGATCAAATGATTAATACAAAACATTCCGAGTCGACATCAAATGACTGTCTCACACAAATCATGTAAGATGTTTCAAGGCAATTTTCACATGATCATCTTTTGACTTATTATTTAGTTTCCAACAAATAGATTGTTTCCAACTAAACTCGTCAAGAATAATGATGAACGTAGCTAAAGCAAAAAGCTTCCAACACATATTTCGAGAAATATATAAGCGAGTTAAACTCAGCTCGAAATATCAAATGTGTATAATGTAAAAGTCTATATTGCTATACGACTTAGTCTCAATAGGAGATATAATATAATAGATTTCTGAGTGATAGATAAGTTTTAGTCTCCACATACCTTTTGTTGATGAAGTTCCCCCAAGCTCTCCTTAGTAGATCTTCATCTTCAATCGATGAACACCGTGAAGTCTAAAGCTCAATTACACATTTTATCCTAATCCGAGACATAGCTATAAGTAGACTAGAAATCAAGACTTATAGTTTTGATCACCTAAACTTGACAAACAAGCTTGAGATAGCAACACTTGCGAGTTCGATCGAGCAGTGCTCTAACACCTACAAGATAATTCACATTATTTTCTCTAATTCCTCAGCATAAAAACTGGCATTTAGAACATGGACAAATAATAGATTGGAAGACTGGCTAGCACACTCTTATCTATAACCAACTTTTCACCTTTAGTCCGATAAGTTCTTTCCCAAGATGAAAGTTTTTGTTAAAACTTTTAAATTATATTAATCCGGAACCCCGTTAATCTTTTATTTACTGCCTAATAGGATACTTAGGTATTTCATTGGCAGTTGAGATAAAAAACAACTAAAAATATCAGCAAATAGCTTTCCATTATGCAATTGACCCAATCCAACAATAGTACTCTTTCTAAAATTTACTTTAAGCCCAAAAACAATCTCAAAGCCAAGAAGTATATATTTCAGATTGCGTACTTGTTCTTCTTCACCTTTAGAAACACACAATGCCATTTTGAGCTACAGACAACCCATAAATTAAACCTTGAGCAGTTGCATTTTTAATCATAGAGGAAAGAACTTTAGTAGTCAAAATAAATAAAAAATGGGGAAATTGGGTCACCTTTTTTTTTTTTAACACCTGAACAAGTCAGGTGCTTCGCCTTTGAACAAACATCAAATCTTGGTGAAGATATGCACCACTTGATCCAATTTCTCCACATCCAACCAAAGCCAAACTTAGCCAAAGTAATGTCAATACAGTTCCAATTGACATTATCAAAGGTTTTTTCAAAGTCAATCTTACAAATAATAGTTTTTCTTGTATTCTCAACCTTGAATCTATTAATTGTGAGGTAATCGAAATTCCATCATAAATTTGCCTCCCATGCACAAAGGCTCCCTGAAAATCTGAAATAATAGTTGGAGTACTAGCTTTATTTTCTCTGCAAAATACTTAGATATAATCTTACAAACACTAATAATTACACTTATTGGCCTAAAATTATGCTAAGTAACAACCCCACTGCATTTAGGAATCAAGGTAATATTAGTGCAATTTATCCTTCAATCTATAATAGAAGTATCCTCAAATTCCTTTATCACCAACATTAAATCATGTTTAACCACATCCCAAGCAACTACATAAAATTCCATAGTGAATTCATCTGACCTTGGGATTTATATGTCTTATCAACTTTAAGTTCCTAACTCTTTTCACTACCTCTAATATTGGCTTGTCGGCTAAACAAGGATTGATTAATGATGAAGATAGATATTTTATCATTATATTTTCTAGTTGTTTCTTTGACACCTTTGCATTTTTTGTTGTTGTTAAAGAACGATGTCAAGAAAAGATACGAGAGAACTAAACTAACAACAATGTATCAATTCTTCAATTTAGCAAAATATTGAATGCTTCATATGTGTGTGTGGTCAACTAAATGTAATAACTCACATCAAACTCCAAAGTGGTTTCTCTGGTCTATCACAAACCAAATTGTACATTTACAAGCAAGTGTAAATTTGACATTAAAAAAAGATTACGCACTTTGTTGTGTTAATTAATGTCTCATTTCATCCAGAGTTACAAAACTACAGAGGAACGGAAAGTTATAATGTTAAATACCTAACATCTGATAAATTAGACAAGCTTACGCAAAAGTTTATAAAGGGTATTTAAGGAGGGTGTCTCGAAGATTAACAGATAAAATGTATTTTTCTGCATATCAAGTTTCAAAAGTTGTTATCAATGCCTAATAAGTTCTACCAACAATATATATAATAAGTTCGAATTTTTTAAGGTAGGTATAACTGTGGTTAAACCAATAGTTTGATGATGTCATATTTATTGAATCCAACGGTGTGAGAGATGCTAGTTCAAAAATAATCCTGCGATGCGAGATCAATTTTTTTTACTAAAAAATTAGGCTTGCCAACCAACTCAACAGGGTAAAACTATGGTCTGGCTGCGTCCCTGTTAACATGATGGGTAAAACTATTTGAAAACTTAAGGTCCCTATAAATTTTTCCAGACGCAGATATAAGGTACCCCTCAGTTTTCCTTGTATTTACTATTCAAAATTGTATGATTTTGTTAAGATCAGCTTTGAATATTTTCTCTCGTTTTTCATGTGGTTCATAGGTTTGATCCTCTGTAGAAAATTAATAGAAAATAAAGTATACTGAAAATTAATTATATCCAAACTAAATTGAGAAAAATAAAATAAATTTATCAAACAAATTAATTATATATTATTTAATGATTCAACGACATCTGTTTTTTACTGGTTTTAGTTCCATTAATTAGAATCCAGAACCGTAATTGTTAGGAACCGGATTTGACTCGTATAATCGGGTCTGCTTCCAGTTCTCGTTGTAAATAAGCAAAGCTAGACTCAATGATAATCCTTCTTACACGATATTAATGGATGTAAATTAATTACTTAAAAATAGCACTACTTTACTACAGAACTTGGTTTGGTGCCTGCAATTATAAATGATGTCTAATCATCTTATGTGTGAATGTGACGTGAATAAAAACTTCTATTTTTTCTTTATCATCGGCAGAGAAAGAATATGTTGATAAAAAAAAGGGTACAAAATTATATCACCCTAAAAAGAAATAATCCTCGATGGAAACATAGTACCACATAACTTATGGAGGATCAAAATACATATTTGGCCCATTTATCAATACATCATTAAAGCTAGGAGTTTCAAAATCCTTAAAGAGAAAACACCAAGTGAAAATCAAATATTTCTAATTACGGTTGCAGATGTTTCCTCCCTGCCATTAAAAACACGCGTATTTATTTCCAGACAAACACTCCAGTAAATAGCAATAGTCACCATAGTCCAACTCTGATTTTGTTGTATAGAAGATTGAAAAAGATTCCAAGATAAGAACACTAAGCTGAAATTATGTGGTACAATGAAATTCCAGTATAATTTATCAGTAAAATGAGCCCAAATGTCAGTAGCAAACTGACAATGTAGTAAAACATAACAAGTAGTCTCATCTTCTGGACATAAAAGACATTGTCATGGAACATCCATACGTCGTC
Organism: Papaver atlanticum; assembly: GCA_023531105.1. Taxonomy (NCBI): domain Eukaryota; kingdom Viridiplantae; phylum Streptophyta; class Magnoliopsida; order Ranunculales; family Papaveraceae; genus Papaver; species Papaver atlanticum. Next base: position 502,611 of record JAJJMB010005585.1, on the reverse strand, counting down.
TTATAAGCATGTCGCGCGTTGGCAATCTATTATGTAAAAGAGTCCATACAAAAATGCAATCAAAGGTGGGAGTTTTTCCTGCCAAAAATGCTTAAATAAGTGATTTTTTTGTTGATATTTATTATTTACTGTCAGATTGTCATAGGTTGACTTAACAATAAACAACTTCTTACTCAAAATATTCCACTTAAATATATCATCTCTATAACTGCATAACACCACATAATCTAAACTTATGTGCAAATCAACCATCTTAGCCTTGACAGTATCGTTTAATCTTCTAGGAATAACAAGTTGCATCTTCCTTTATCTGCAATATATATATATATCTACTACCTTTTTACCTTTATCTCTAGTTACAACATAAAGAGCAGGAAATTTAGATTAAATGAAATAATTAAACAACCAATTGTCAGACCAGAAACTAACTGAATTGCCACTGTTGATTTTAAACCTTATATTTATTTTTTTAAAGATAACACCATATTTCATGATTCTCTTCTGAACTGATCGTCCATTGGATATTTTTTTTTTCAATTTTGAATAAGCAACCTGAAAGCTCAACACCACACTTCTCAAGAACAACATCCTTCCATAAAGTATCTTTTTCGGTGGCAAATCTCCACAACCATTTAGCGAGAAAAGCTTGATTCCCTTTCGTCAGTTTTATATACCCAAACCATCATGTCTCTTTCTCCGACAAAGAACATACCATTTGACAAGATGCAATTTCCTTTGACCATTATTATCGCCCCAAAGGAAATCTCTCATGAGTTTCTCCATCTTTTTAACAACAGACACTGACATTTCATACAAGGACATGTAATAAGTAGGTAATTAAGATAACAAGGAAATTGTTGATTAGAGTAATCTTACCTGCCTTATTCAACAACGGTTTCTTCCATCCAACCAATTTTTGGTTGAAGTTTTCTATAACTTTGTCCCATTTTGCAACTCCACCATATTTATCTCCTAGCAGTAAACCTAGATAAGAAGTTGGCAAAAAGCCAGTATAACATCGCAGCAAAAAGGAGAATTGAGTTAAGTCCCCCACAAAACCAACACCAAAGATTAGCTTTTGGCAAAGTTTATCTTCAAACCTATAAGCAACTCGAATGAAAGAATAAGCAATCTCAACTGTTTCACTTGCTCAACATCTGCATTCAGGAAAACTAAGTGTCATATGCAAACTGCAGATGACTATTCAATCTACCACCATTAGAAGCTTGAAAACCAGCAATGAGACCAAGATCTTGAACTTTCTGGATCATATAAGACAGAGCTTCTCCCACTAACAGAAATAAGGGGGGCGTAGGATCCCCCTATCAAATACCTTTATTAGACTTGAAATAACCAGCAACATACCCATTCACAAGTACAGAAAATCTAACATATTCTACATTACACCATATCCAACTTCTCAATCTTTATCCATATCCTATCATAACCAAAATTTCATCTAAAAATTTCCAGTTTACATGATCAAAATTCATTCTAAAAATTAATTTTGCAAAGTAAACTCGTCTTACCACTTCTTAACCTTGTATTTATTAATTCATTTGCCACCACAACTCCATCAAGAATTTGCCGTCTTTTTATAAAAGCAGTCTGTTGAGAATAAATGATGGAATACAAAGTTTTCTTTAATCTCTCTACCAACACTTTTGAGATAATTTTATACACTCCATGGAATAAAATAATTGGCCTAAGATATTTAATTTCTTCATTGATATCTTTCTGGGGATCAGATTTATGGAGGTGTTTTTAAGCCTCCAATCTAAGAAATTTCTTTTATGCAATTCTTTGAAAACATTCAAGAGATCATCTTTCAAGATATCCCAACAAAGTAAATAAAAGTCATTAGGAAACCCATCCGACACAGGGGCCTAAAATTGACCCAGTTTTGTAACGGCCGATAAACATTCAGCCTCCCCCACATCCATTTCCAAACTATTGCTCATTTGAACAACATAAATGCATATATATTTCTTAGTATATATGCTTATTTTTACACAAATTCATTATTTTTCAATACTTTTATTAGTATTGTTGAGAAACTACATTCACAATATATATATATTTTAATGGAAAATATCACTAATTTTATAATATATCCGCATCGAGAAATTGTTCGTGCTTGCATATGCATCGCATCGTATCCACGTCAGTACTATCTGTACTATTTTATACCCATGTGTAATCGCTCTCTAGGTTTTTAATAAAATTCATGCTTGAGAAAAAAGGAAAAAAATCCCCAGGCCAGGCCCACACTCTCTCTTATGTCTTATCTCTTTTGCTAATGCATTTTCCTCACCTGAGCTAAAACACTTGAACTAACTCTTCCTTGAGTTTTAGAGGGAAACCAAAATGCAGCGAACAACATCTCTTCTCTCTTCCTGTTCCTCCTCCTCTGCTTCTTCTTCATCATCATTTCCACTCCCTCTTCCCATCAGAAATGGATTACATCTTAACCCTAACAAATATAACTCATCTTCACTCTCTTATCACCACCACTACTACACAACTAAACCACCCTTAAACTCTTCCTTCTTTTTTCAACGCACTCTTCCTCCGGTTCTCCGTAGCACCGCTGGTAATCTTTTCCATCTTCTTCTTCTTTTTATTTTTAAATTTTCACGGTAACTTTCTGATTTTTTCTTTTCTTTTCTAGGTCTTATATATGCCTGTTTGTTCATTTGATTGTTTCAGTGACTGAAGAAATTACCGAAACAAGTAAAGATGAATTGAAATTTATTGAAATTGGGTATGTATGTAATGTCCATGGACTTCAAGGAGAACTCCGTGTAAAACCTAATACCGATTTCCCTGAATTACGATTTTCAGAGGTAAAATTAAGATTTCGAATTGTTAGCTTTATTGTTGTTGTCCATGACAATATGTTTTATACCTTCTCGTGTGTAATTTGTTTAGGGGAAAAGATGGTTAAAAGAACGAATCTCAGGGAAAGAAGTAATTAGGGAGGTTGAGATTGTTGAGGGGAGAGAGCATGCTGGACAGAAGAGTTGGATCCTTAGTTTTCAAGGGATTGACACTATTGACCAAGTAAGTTTAATCTACAACCATTCTCTTGCTTATTCTGTTTGTGGATTAGGTAGTTACAGCGGTATTACTATATATGACGTTTCAGTATAAGTATAATCAACTGGGGTTGTGGTATTAAGGTTTGTGGTTATGACTATGGGACTTGTGGATGCTTATTTGGAATCCTTATCATGCTAGGCTCTCTTATTTATTTGATAATATCGATAACTGAGAATTAATGTAATAAGTAATGTGCTAGTATTGAGCTAAGATTAAGCAAATAATTCTTGATTCTGATGCTAACTTTTGGCTTGCTAGTACAAGTTTCACTAAATAGCAGTAATGGGTTTCTGTATTTCGTATTATTTATTGATACAATAACACGTGCATTTAGGAGATATTCAGATTTTCTCATATTACTGTTTCTCAGGCGAAGCAACTTGTTGGGTCGGTACTACTTGTAAGAGAAGAAGACCGGCCAGTTTTGGAGGAAGGCGAGTTTTACAATCCAGATCTTATCGGCATGAGGGTTCTGCTTAAGGTCTGAGCTCTTACTACCCTGTGAATGAAGTAGGCTTCTGCCGTTTTAATAATACAGGTTGAGCTTTTAACAGCATTTAACTGTTGCAAAAAAGATTCTTTTACTTTCTATAATTGATTTATGCTCTACGTTTTAGGATACAGGCGAACTGGTGGGAACCGTCGTTAATGTTTTTAGCAGTGGAGGAAATGATCTCTTACAAGTTATGCTTAGTTCAACTGAAGAAACACATAATGGTTCTGGTTCGGTAGAGGCGGGAAGTGATGTTTCTGGTCCCCTTGTTTGGATCCCATTTGTGGAAGCCATTGTTCCACATGTGGATACTGATAAAGAAGAAATGCAGATTACTCCTCCAAAGGGGCTTCTTCAATTGAACCTGCGTTCTGATGTGAGGTCGAAAAAAGAAAGACGACAACTGGTAACTGTTTACTTTTGCAAGTTTTAACTTTTATTAGGATCTAGAACTAGAAAAGACCGTAATTGTAGAGTTAATAGTAAAGGTAGAATCACCTTTAGGGTTCTTACTTACGTTGAGAAAAACAAGGGCACTGGAATGTAATCTTATTCTAATAGAAGTTTTGAAACGCATGTAAAATACCATATTTGGTTGTAATAACCTAGAACTAGAACTTGCTACTTGTGAGAACTAGCTGTGGGTAATTTCTCAGCAGTAACCTTTTATGGAAAATTTCGTTATGATTTGTCAAAGAGTGAGAGCCAAGTTTGTCGTGATTTGGCCTTTTAATAGTAAGAACATCATTTTCAAATGATAATCCCACTGTTTTGTCTTCACACGAGTTTTGGTTTCTAGTTGATTTATTGAATTGATGCAGGAGTGGAAAGAAAGAAAGAAGGCAACACAACGGCTCATAGCCGCTAAAAAGAAACTTTCTGAACTGGAACAGAGACATGTCTTCGATGGCTTAAGGTTTGGAGACAAAGTTCAAAAGAGCTTGATTGCAAATCAAATTGTTGGCATAAACTACAAATTGTTTCAACAGGCGATGCAGAATACTGTAACTCCCTCTATCAGGTATCCCACCCACTGATTTTTTAGTGACGTTAAAGGCTTTATTTAGTTAAGCTTAATTCCTGCTAATATCTACTACTTACGGAGTATTATTCTGTGATTTATGTACAAGTATAGACTTTTCAGTGTTTATCCTAATGTTATGTGGCTCTTTTGGTTCCATGGAGCATATATAGTTTATTGGAGTTCATCAATGCAAACAAAACCAAATTACAAGAGAATTCTTCGAAAGCATCAGCAGAGTTTAATAGTGCTCAGGGAACGGAAAGGACACTAAATCCAACTCAAGATTTGCTACAAAAGGGCCTGAAGTTCGTATCTGAAGGGAAAGTTGCTATTGTTATAGTAGCAAACGAGATAATCAATAAGGATTCGGCCGAACTGCATCATCTTCAGGGAGTTCTATCCAATGAAAAGAGATTCACGACGGCGGTATGTTATTCAATCAGATATCGCTTTTGCTTGTTTAGGTTTTTCTCTTGTTGTTCAGTTTTAACGAGATCTCGCTTGAGGTCCTCGTTTGTCCTTTTCCAGTTCACTGGATTTGTTAAAATTCAATTTTTTTACTAGCTTCTAGGTGCTGTTTGATTTGAAACCGATCTGTCTGTAATGAGTTCTTTATTGGCTTGTTGGCTCTTTTGGATTTCCTAGCAAAAGAGAAAAATAAAAATAAATTACAGGCTTGTAAGTCTGAATTATAAACTTCACATTTTAAAGCTTTCTAAACTGTATACAAGGTGTTTTTATTTAATAACACATGTACATGGAACTTCCATTTTGACATCATAATTTTCACTAGTGATTTCCTGAGGATTTATACTTCAAAATCCTTGCACAGACAATATCATTTGCAAGTATACAAATAACATCTATTTGTTTGTTGCAGATAAAAGATGGCCAGATCTCATTGCCGCTTATTATAGTGTCACCTGCCTCTGAAATTCAATCTGTCCAGGAGCTTTTCTCAAATCATGATTACTTTGCTTTTGACCCACATAAGGTTCGTATGCTTAATTTCTCATATTTTACCTAAAACTGCAAAATCATTACTGTGTTGTATATTATGATCTTTATGTATCTCTGCTAGATCTTTTTAACATTATCACATTTCTTGGTTGACAATCATGGTTACGGTTATATTTATTAACATGTTTAGAGGAGTAGAAAGATAAGTATGATGTATGAGAAGATGGTGTCGAAACAAAAATGAACTGTGAGTGTTGCTTTCTTGGGGAAGGTGGAACCTCTGGCCTGATTTTGATAAAGAATTATTGCGTTAGTGAAGTGCATGAAGATTCGGTTGTAGAGTTCAACCTTTGAGAGAAAGTAATATGAGCTTGACACAGTCTTCAATTGAGCTACTGTTTTATAAGTTACAAAAATACTTTTGTGGGAGTAAATGTAGACTTATATCTATGGCCAAGCCTAGTTAGAAGTCATCAAACAGTAAGCATGTTTTATTGGAACTACACAAAAGAAGTGTCACTGGGAACTCTTATAATGCTTCCCTTAAATGGAAGTTTTCCCACAACCATACCAGTAGAATTACTTGACTTGCTAAAAGTTATAACCAAAGTAACATGCAAAATCTTTACAAAAAGAGCATTCAAAATCTTGTAACATGGTACTCGGTTATTAGCCAAGCACCTGAGTATTTCGGTAACTCGGCGACTCAGCCAAGTCAGAGTATTGAGTAACCTGGATATAAGCACGACAAATTCATTTTTGGTTGTAACTTTTAGGTTTCAAGTTATTCACATTTGCACTCTTCATCTTCTCATTCTTTAACTCTTCAAAGTTTAACCCTAGAGAAAGGACATATAGAGAAATAAGAGAAGAGGAGCTCGTCACGAAAAGCTACACTTTCTCGACTTTTCTTATTATGTTGCCATCTTCTGCCCTAAATGGATCAATGCCACTCTCAAGAGGTCACTAGATATTTTTTGCTGTATTAACTAATTTACATTCATAGTCACAAACATATTGATGCTATGCCATAACAATGTCACAACATCTCATCCTAACTCATTCTTTGATTCTTAGTTATGGTGTGGAGAATCCCTGCAAGTATGTGAGTGAATGAGTTACTTAACGCATTATCACATATGATTACTTTCATAGATATTTTTAGTTTCTTTTTGTTCTTGCAATATATGACATGATAGGAGACAGGTAGGTATTGCTTCATAACCAAAATATAATCCCATGACACATCAATTGTAGAGAATAACTGCGACGTATCTCGTTAACTTGTTAATGCCAATAATAAAGTTTTACTATTTTTGAAAGCAGGCATTTTGTTGTAATGTTCGTATGAATTACAAAAAGTTATAGCGCTTCCAATATGTTTATGGTATATAATATATTCTTTTTGTCAAAACTTTTTATGGCCTATCAGAAAACCTGAATTTGATGATGCATGTAGGTGTGGTTCTTGGAGGAAGAAAAGCTGCCTGTTGTTAGCAGCTTAACGGAAGAACAAAACAAGCACAAGATTTTGCTTAAATCACCGTGGGAAATCCTCCAATCACCAGTTGGATCGGGTGGAATTTTCAGCTTACTCTCAACTCACGCCATCCTTGGGAACCTTGTGGAAAACGGTGTAGAATATGTTCAGGTATTACAATCTGCTGTACTAATTACAAAATCCACTTGTAGATGAAAAAGACGTGCACTGTTTTTGAAGTGAAGTATTGTGCAAAAAAGAATCAGTTTGAAATAGGAAGTTATTAGGAGGTTTCTATTGTCAAGGAATAGTTAGAAGGAAGTTGTCCTTTCTCACCATTCTATATATGTTTACTAGAGAAAGTAAAACCAGTCGTTCTGGTTATCACCTACAAATATAAGAGTGGCTACTGATTAAGGTTTGAGTAAGAAAATGAACTAATTAAGCTGGGTTGCTCTGATGATCTAATCATTCTTTTACAGGTGTGCAGTTTGAGTCGAGCATCTGCCATTGTGGACCCATTATTCATTGGATTTACAGATTCCGGTGGAGCTGATACTGGAATCAAAACCGATGACAACAGTAAAGATCTTAATGAAGATTTCAACTTGATATTCTCGGTGAGATTTCTGAAGAAGATAACCGGACAGATGAATAACCTTCAGTTTTATAAAGTTGAAACGCAAAACTCACATGTTCAGATGGTTGATGACGAATGGATCGATGTTGTGCCTTCTACTCCCAATTCATATGAGCTTCATTGTTCAATATACAGTGCCCTAAACACCTGCTCTTCTGACAAAATCTGTATAATGGATGGTGGCTACTAACCGATATTTTTATATAGAATTAACGGGTGACTCAAAAACTGTACAGCATTTACTACGTATAATAGATAGAGAACTAGTTGCTGGGTGATTCCATTCTGTTCTCTTTGCTGGCCATCTATTTTTTTACATTTGAGCTAAACTCCAGGTTCTAACTGTACAGACCGTGTTCCAACCCCAAATCTGCCCTGACTGTTGGTCACATTAGCACCTTTGAAGTCTCCGTGTCATTGTGTACTACCTAGCTAAGCTAGGACGGGCTCTATTGTCTAGTACAATATATATATTTTTTGAAATCAAAACTTACCGGGGCATAATTAACATAAAATTCAGGAAGAGCATTCCACTCTGCAAATCTATGGAGCTGTAGTTTTCAACTCCATTTCTTCACCATGGCACGCCAAAAGTAGGCCCAAGTAAGACCACCTCTCTTTTTGAACTCAGGATCCTTTGCGATGTCTCTCACTAAGGCATGCCAATTTACGTTTTATGTTATTAGTGAGAAGAAATATAGAGGGAATCGACAAAATTTCATACAGACCACGTGTTAAGTCTTCCAATACGATTGTCACGTCAATTTCATCAGGTTGACCATTGACGGTGTGTCGGATTAACAATTTCAATGTAAGTGGGATCACAGAGATAGATAGTTCCTGTCCAGTCACAACTAGGACAGTTTTAGACTTCGTCAGGGCATGGGCGACTGATGCCACGAAGAAACCCCAAAAATTTCACAGTTAGCTCATTCACACATGCTATTGTCGTTGCATATCTAAGTCAAAGTTACACGGTCTTTGGCAGTCAACAGTTGAGGAGTCTTCGACGCCCAAGTACTGCCGCTTGATTTTCAAATAATTGGGGGTACCAAATGGTCAGTGCCAGGTACGAAATTGTAAAAAGGACAAACATTAAACTGTACTTATTTATTTGCTTATTATTTTGTTACAACAAGTTCTAAATTAAACTCTCTCACCTGACGCTGAATGAAACACTAGCACGATTCTATTACCACCACCATCACACCCTCCAGCTTTCTTTCTTCTCTCTGTAATTTTTCCTTTTTTTGCTCTATCTTTCATCTTAACTAGTACCTGCATTACAAAGACGGAGATGTGGCTACAGCACTATTCAAATAAGTTTGTGAAATGTCTCTCTCCATCTCTGCCCTAACTGTTTCTTGCTTCCCTGACATACTGCTACTTCTGCGGAAACTTATCTGAGATGATGATGATGAGACGGGAGGTTGAGGAGGAAAAACTGCGACGCTCCTAGTGTACAATCTTGGATCGTATGCTTTTGTAGTATCTTTCATCACAACGGTCGAGGATCCCATGGTTCTTCTAGATTTTTCCATGAGCGGCGGAGGGGGAAAGTTCTGAAGCTGGTCTTGCCGATCTCTTGATGAACCCATGTAAGGTTGTCCCGTTGGCGGAACTGTATTTGCCGGCACAACTGTTGATCTGCATTGAAAGAAACAAAAACTCTAAAAATTAAATATCAAAACATCTGACATTATCCATATCACTAATATTGATTGGCTTCAAGTAAGTGTATGTATTTCAACAGGTTTTGTCTAGCTTTGGCCAAAAAGGTGAGCAGCAGCGGCTATCGGGACCTTCAGGGAGCGTGTGGAACCCGTCAATCAATCACTAGACTGTTCCTGCTTCTGCCAAGACCTGAAATATAACTGTTGAAAGGAGCGCTATTTGCTAGATCTAGTATTGATACTGAAAAATCATTTAACTCAGCATACGCCAATGGGTGATACCTACTGTACAAGTTTTTTTTTTGACAGCTTTTGTGGTTTTCGTCACACCTTTTTGAGTATCAGAACTAAAGCTTCTAAAATAAACGCGTTCACAGAACCAGATCAGATTAAAAGGATAATAGAGCCATTTATGTTATCAAACAAGTGACACAGAAATGTGTATTAACTAAGAGAAATATAACAATCTTTGCGCCCTGGTTCTGCCTATTTAGTACCAAAGTAGGATCCAAGCTCTTTCAGGTATTTTTGGAACAACACAAGAAAGCTAATTTCACCACTCCCGATGGTTGTATTTACGCACGGAAAATAATTTATTGTATTACAAAAATTGCAGTTCATGAGGCAGTTATCAATTAAAACATGCATCTGCTACCCCATTCGCATTTTAAGGTAAATCCTAGAGGCTTCATTATCCATATTCAGGTGTTATGTAGTAAAATGTCACAGGAGCGTGATACATAGTCCTAAAAAATGATTTCACTCATCCAAATTTACTTCCAGAATTAACGGTGTCTACAGAGATCAAATGAAATGAAAGAAAACCAACTTGTCATTAGTGTTTACCTTGGGAGAGAAGTATGTTTCCTCTCAAGTGGAATAACAGGCTCAATCATCCCATTGTTCTCCTCTAGGTGAACAAACTGCTTTCTGAATTGATCTACAGCACTGAAAAAAAGAATTGCGTAAATCATCAGAAAAAGAATATCCGACTTTAAGAGCACACTTCTTATGTTTACCCATGTATGTTAAGAATTAAAGTGAATAAAAGGAGAAGCTGAAACCTGGGATAGAGAAAATTTGCCCTTTCACTTCCAGTAGTGTAATCTTTTAACAGTTGTGGATGATACTCTAGTATTTCACGAAATATTAGTTCTCGAATGTCCTCCTTTGACACCCGCCTCCTCTCAAACTCAAACTCTAGCTTTGAGATTGCCTGGCAGGAGGGTTCTCTCTCCACTTTGGCTAGGCCTCTAAAGTAAGGATCAGCTAGTGCCTAAAATATCAAATAGTTACCCATTACTTGAGTGTAAAGAGCATCTGTATCACAGTATACAAATTTAAGGGATCTAATACTAGTCAAATGTACCCCAGCGCTCCAGAAGCAGTAAATTACAGAAAATAGTATAAAGAAATTGGTTACTGAGCGGCATTAGTAGCTGATTAATTAACCATTAATAGTGTTCAATGTTGCCATGGTTGCATACCTCAGCAGCAGTTGGTCGATCCTTTGGATCAAATGCCAATAGCCTCTCCAATAGTCTAAGTGCTATAGGATCGGCATTTGGAAACTTCTGTGCGAATGACACAGGTTGCTTTTTCCTCATCGTACTTAAGTATCTTCTAGCTTTATCATTCCGAACCTAGATTAGACACAAGATCAAACAAAATTATCATGATGATAACAACAAAAACATAACTAATAAGGTGGAACAAAACTATATACAGAGTATTCTGCGCACCCGTGAAATGGTATCTAAAGAAGGTGTTCCGAGTAGATCAGTCATCAAATCCAACTGGTGAACAACATTTTTCCCAGGAAACAATGGCTTCCCTGTTAACACCTCAGCAAAGATGCAGCCAATACTCCAAATATCAATTGCAGGTGTATACTGAGGTATCCAAAGCATCAGTTGTCAAGTAAGCGCACAAAAACTTCAATAAAAATAAAATGCACGATAAAACTGTATTTAAGACTAGCATCAGACTCAACAACACACCAGAATGACAAGGTATTTTAACTTGCAGGAGAGTTCAGTGTCCCTTCATCCTCAACTTGCAGCCCTAGACCGTAGGTTGCATAGATGCAACTTAAAAGCAATGCTGAGAAGGACGAGGTAAGAAAATGTAGCCAGAAATTCTAAGTTTGCAAGATTAGTTCAGTTCTCACACTTATTTTCAAAATTAGTAGTTACCTAGGTAAAAGTAAGGACCGTGTATTTGACAGCTCTATGTAGTGCATCTTAAAAGGAGTATAAGATTCTCTCCATGGCGATGCAAAGAATATACACTCGTTAAGTACTCCAGGTCCATTCTACCGCAGTGAATATAATACTGGTCGAAGATATTTAAAGAAAAAACACAAGCATGCATTTTTGTTCCAACCAAATCTTGGTCCAGGAAACCAAATAAGACTTGCATACTAGATAGAAAATGCACACGACTCTAAAACAATATAGGAAAGGGTGACGACGTGAGGATCTTAACAAAAAACAAAACATAATTTTCACAGTACCGCTAAAATGTAGCAGATATACACAAACATTGCACATACCTTGGAGAAAAATGATCCACACAACTCTGGAGCTCTATACCATCTTGTGGCTACATAATCCTGAAAAATGCAGCAGTTCTCAGTGAAATAAACATGACATCCACGTAAAAATGACGACGTTTATGCATCCGTAGTCGACAGTTGAGAAAAACAATATTCTATAATTGCTTCCACCTAACTATCCATGTATCACGCACTGATGGTGAGTCCATGGCACAAGCTTCACCATGTAAGTGCACATAATATGGTAAATATTAAAAGGGCAAGTAAACAACAAAATAGTTATGATAAATTTAAAACAGCTATTTTAATCATATTAGATGGATCAAAAACGATTCACATCAAATATATTCATAACGTACCGTCCAAAATATAGTTGTCGGAGAATCGTTGAATGCAACTCTTGCTAACCCGAAGTCACAAATTTTAAGTTTGCAATTAGCATTAGCCAATATATTCTTCGGTTTCAAATCCCTATGAAACACATTTGCTGCAGCCAAATAACTAAAGTTTCAGATAGAAGCTACTAAATCTTAAGAATCTGAAAGACATCAGAAAAATAAACTATTTATCAATGTCCAACTTAACTACCATTTAATTCTACTTCACTGAGTAGAATTAAATGGTAGTTAAGTTCCAGAACAAATAAAGTTCAGTTGTTTTAATCAATCATAGGACAAACTGCATTATTCTTATTGACAGGACAACACTTGAAGCAATTATTCAAGATTCCCCGTATACCTTACTACAAGTTTCAAGAGAGAGTTACCATATTTGGTGGATCTAATTCCGAAATTCACACAAAAATCTCTAGGAGCCTTCAAATTCTAGAATACACACTAAAAGTCTTACTTGTTAATTTGACTACTTTTGGTAGCGAGCTTCAAATTCTTTAGGAACCTTTTGAGCAATATCATCGAAGCCTTAATTCAAAAAAAGTTTTTAGTTTTTACCACACTTTTTGAAATTAAGTTTTACTGGTTGCTGATTTTCACTCTTTTGAAGAAATAATAGCTACAGATAAGTAGGAATTTACGAAGGCATGAAACAACCCTAACTATGATGCCGATGATGAGTGGACATCTATTGACACAAAATTTTGACCCACAAAAAACACATGGTTGTGTGGCTCATATGAAGATGATTATGTTTGAATATTTTCCTCATCACGCACTCATCTACTCAAAAAATCACGCAAGTCCAAATTCTAACCTTATGAAAACTATGCTGCGGATCAGCGACAGGAGTAATGCACATGTACACCTATTTGTGGTAAACTCTCAGACAACCTTTGATAGAGTCAAAGACAGTAGGGAAAAAATAAACATTTTGGTATATGATACGTTGTCTCTGGGAGAGCATGGAACAAACTGGCCCAAAGTCGCCCTATGGGCTACAGACCCCAACGGCAGTTTTTACGTGTCACATTCCTTACATCATTTATTAAGATCTTACTGATTACTAACCTCAGAATAACCCACCTTTTCCTGAAGTTAACTTAATTCAACTACTATTTATTATTAATTCATCTTGGTATCTAAACCTAGGGATTAGTTACTCTCCTCTATACATGTGATCTGATTCAAGGTTAACGGAGAGAAAACACCGAATCTCCGATTTTTAGACCAGGGTACTAATAATGTGAGAACGTTACCTCACTGAATGAGATTCCTTCACACGTTATGTGGATTCTAGTATGTCTACGGCCCCCCTATACATCTGGTCCCGATTCAATCATTTGTCGAGTAAACAAGTATGACCCTGCCTATTCTCACCGCTAAACAGTTCCATAGTCGTGTTAAAATACAGGTTCTTTCAAACTACGCGTAAAACAGAGGAGTGACAGGAAAGTCTATTTTAATAACACAATACACTTCAGGTGCCATTCCACCATGTAGAATGTTGCTTAGCTGTCATACAGAGGGAATTTAACCTTGTGGCTTAGAACCTTAGCTAGAAAAATGCAGCAACAGACATAATAATAAAAGCCATTTATTGAAGTCAGAGGGGATCATTTATCACATATCCCATAGTACAGTGTGAAACCAGGTCATATTTTGTGATTCATTAACAGATATATGAAGGAAAAAAACAACAAAGAAATCGTACCTGTATGGATATATTTCAACGCTCGTAACAGCTGATAAAGAAAAAACCTATAATGCTCCAGCGTTAAGTCATCATTAGCTTTAATGACTTGATGAAGATCCGACTCCATGAGTTCAAAAACAACATAAATATCTTTAAAAGCTCTTCCTGATGGAGGCAACATGATGTGTTTAATCTCAACAATGTCCGGATGCCTTAGAAGCCTGAGCAGCTTTATCTCACGAAGTATTCTAGCAGCATCAGATACATGTTCAAAGATATCATGTATTTTCTTTATCGCCACCTTGTCTCCAGTATGGGTATCAATGGCTGAACAAACAACACCATAACTTCCTTTTCCAACAACTTCTTGAATTTTATACCTATTTGCATCTCCATACTCACTGAAAAAGTCCATCTCTGAGGGACTCTGCAAAAATATAGAAAAACTACATCAGAGCTCATGACTAACTGAGTTTATGGAACTATCAACACTTCATGTTGCCCAACCAAACACCCGAGTAACATGTAGAAGTAACACAGTGAAGAAAACACATGCATAAACAACTAGCGAAACAGAATCACAACAATCAAGTTTTAGATCCAGTTGCAATCTCATCATAAGCTACAAAAAGGGACTTGTTTTCAAACAATATCTAGAAGGACTACAATCTGTAGGGAAAAACAGAATACAGTATCACTGTTTAGATTCTATTTCAAGCTCATCATTTGCAGCACAAACGAATTTGGTGCCCACGATAATTATGAAATTACCGAAACACCTCGGTGAGAATACGACAAAATCGTTAGTTTAGGTTCTCCTCTTTCATAGCAAAAGTGGTAACGAGTGATTAACTACATCTTTGCTGTCAATGACGAGGCTGGTGCAGAACAAAATCCACTGAACTTTAACGCCTTATATGGTCATGTTGTACAACGTAAAACTGAACATAGTACGTCTAAGAAGTGCATGATAACTGTAACGGTTAAGCTGAAATGTTCGACAAGATCCACGTAAGCTATCAGGTCTGATACATCACACGTAATTAAATTCTTGCGCCAATCATGAAACATCACTAAGTTAGAGCACATACCATATCTAGTTTCACTCAATTGCTTTCGCGAAACAAGAAAGGAAGCGGTTATCTTATACATAAACAAATGAAACCCAAGGCAAACCCATGTAAACACTTAACCCTATACAACAACAAAAAACATTCTAAAGAGGAACATAAAAACTAGGAACTGAAAGTAGATCATTTCATGAATCAGAACTAGGTTTTTCACTGAGACACACAAATGAACATGCATAACAACGATAACTCAAACAACGAATCTAAGCTTTCATATTCAATCCTAAAGGGAAACATAGAAACCAGG